>ONZH01019352.1:0-106872 GCA_900303285.1 Rhinella marina | reverse complement strand
TCCAGGCTCTATTCCTCCCGGAAGTAGTCGTTTTTTAACGCGATTTGCAACTAATTTATTCGGATCGAAGTAAATTTTTTCAGAAAATTCGGTGAACCAGCCAAATTGAATTTTTGAAAAATTCGCTCATCTCTATTTATAATGTTTCAGACGTTCAGCTAAGTGACATGTCACCCTTAAATTTTTTTTACGGTCAGCTCGGCAGCAGCGTGTCAACCTTTAATTTAGGACAGTTTGATGAGCAGCAGCGTGTCACCCTTAAATTTGTGACAGCTTGATGAGCGGCAGCGTGTCACCCGTAAATTTTTTGGACGTTCTGCTCGGCAGCAGCGTGTCAACCTTAAATTTGGGACAGTTTGATGGGCAGCAGCGTGTCAACCTTAAATTTGGGACAGTTTGATGAGCAGCGTGTCACCCTTAAATTTGTGACAGCTTGAGGAGCGGCAGCGTGTCACCCGTAAATTTTTTGGACGTTCTGCTCGGCAGCAGCGTGTCAACCTTAAATTTGGGACAGTTTGATGGGCAGCAGCGTGTCAACCTTAAATTTGGGACAGTTTGATGAGCAGCAGCGTGTCATCCTTAAATTTGGGACAGTTTGATGGGCAGCAGCGTGTCAACCTTAAATTTGGGACAGTTTGATCGGCATCTGAGTGTCACCCTTAATTTTTTAGACAGTCAACTCAGCAGCAGCATGTCACCCATAATTTTTTACACGGTCAGCTCAGCAGAAGCACATCACCACTATTGTTTTTGCGTGTCAGCAGCAGGCCATCAATCATAATTTTTCAAGGGTGTGTCTGATGCACTCCTTTATGTGTAGTAAAGGAGGTATTGGAGTGCCTGTTTCTTGTAATTTTTGGCAGCCCTTTCCCTTAGTGCAGAGATCTCAAACTCGTGGCCCTACAGCTGTTGTAAAACTACAACTTCCATCATGCCAGGAGAGCCTACAGCTATTGGGGCATGCTGGGAGTTGTAGTTTTGCAACATCTGGAGGGCCACGAGTTTGAGATCCCTGCCTTAGTGCATAGGCTTTATGAGTGTCGGAGTCCCACAATTATACCACAATGTGAATGAGGCCCTCCTTTATATGATATACCGGTTGTATGGGAGTGCCTCATGCGTGTAATTTTTGGCAGCACTTGCGCTTAACGTACAAGCAAATCTATGTTTCCTAACAATATTTCCTGTAAAATCGATGTTATCTTGGGTTTTGGGGGGGTATTTTTGTCATTCCGTAAAAGTGGCGTAATAGTCGGCCATCATCGTTAATAGCAGCGACTTCGGTGTCCAAGATGCATCCAGACATCCTCCCCATGCTGTTCCCTAACCATTTCTGTGGTGTTTCCACCATTTTCTGACGTTTCCCTATGGACCAGACACCCTCCCCTCTGCAGAGCAGGGGGTTCCTGGTCTTCTCCCATTGACTTCCATTATACTCGGGTGCTCGGCCGAGCACTTGAGCACCACCTATTGTTTGGCCAGAGCACCCGAGCACCGAACATCGGGGTGCTCGATCATCACTACTAAATAGAACTGCCAGGAGACATCGGGATGATGCAGAACAGGTGCAGAAGCAAAAGACCTCTTTAATTGGACAAAAGCGGCTTCAGCCTCAAGGGTCCAGACTTTGGCATTTACCCTTTTCTTTGTAAGAGCAGAGATCGGAGATCTTGATTCTCTCTTAACCATTGTAGAATTAAACTTACATGCATCCGGTGAGTGGTCAGATCTGATTCTGTCAAAGAGTTCAGAGATTAGCGGAAGAGGGTATCGATTCTTGACCGTGATCTTATTCAGACCTCGATAGTCGATACAGGGCCGTAAGGATCCATCTTTCTTATGAACAAAGAAGAACCCAGCACCGGCTGGCGAAGTAGATTTCCAGATAAACCCCCTCTCGAGATTCTCTTTAATGTATCAGACATTGCTTGGGTCTCGGGAAGCGAGAGTGGGTAAATACGACCACAAGGAGGAGTGGTACCTGGCAGAAGGTCAATCAGACAATCATATGGCTGGTGAGGAGTTAGGGTCTTGGCCTCTTTCTTACTGAAGACATCTGCAAAACTGGCTGACTTCTGCGGAAGTCCAGGCAGGTCTTCAGGTACTGAAGGCAAGGAAGCAGGTCAGACCTCCGATAAACAGGTGGTCTGACAGGATGATCCCCAACGCAGAATTTGACTGGACTGCCAGTCCAGAACTGGAGTATGCTGACGCAGCCAGGGAAGACAAAGGATAACCGGATTCATGGAAGCTGGCAGCATATAGAAGGAGATCACCTCTGAATGCCGAACCCCTATTTGCAACTTAAGGGGCATAGTAACAAAAGTCATAGGTTCGGGAAGTGGCAGATCATTTATGGAAGCCACTGACAGAGGCCTTTCTAGTTGGGTGGTAGGGAGCCGGCACTGCTGGACCAGTACTTGCTGAATGAAGTTACCGGCTGACGCAGAGTCCAAGAATGCAGGCACAGACAGGGTATCTCCCTTGTGAGAGAGAGTCACTAAAACTGAAAGTTTCGGAGAGGGCTTCTCCTTGTCCAGGACCACCTCTCCAATTGATCCTAGAGATTGGCATTTCCTGGATTCTGTGGACAATTGCACACAAAGTGTGCCTTGCCTCCACAATACAGACACAGGTTATCTGCTTTACTGCGTAAACGTTCATCAAAATCAAAGGCGCTCTATTTGCATGGGCTCTTCAGACAGGGGAGAAACTAGAGGAAGAACCGGCATCTGGAAGGATGGAGCCGAACAAGGTGGTCTTCTGGTGCCTGCGACCTCCTTGGAATGTTCCCTGAAACGCATATCAATCCTTGTGGCCAAGGTGATCAGGTCATTCAGAGTAGGCGGATGGTCGCGACTAGAGATGAGCGAATCTATTCGCTGATTCGTTGATTCGTATCGAATCTTGGGAATTTTTAGCTGCAAAGCGAATCCGAATATTAGATGATTCGCTTCGGCTTTGTACGCATTCGCTACGTAGTTTGTCCTATAAATTATACGTTATTGCTACGTATAAGTTACTGTTGCGTACAAATTCAATTCATTAGCAAAATTTTACTGTTAGTTTGTTTATCGTGTGCAAAAGCCCGGGAAGAAAGCGGTCACCTTACCTAGTGGGCAGGGCTTGCTCTGATTGGCTCAGGCTCGGTAAGCCAGTGACGCATCACTTCTGCTGCGACTGCTGAGATGAGCAGAAGCACTGTGTGTGAAGTTCTGAGACTCTGAGACCTGTTTTGTGAAAATTGGGGTGTAATTGCTCTGGAAATCCATATTACACATATCAGGGATACTGCAGGGCAAGTGCAGGGCCAGTTCAGGGCTAGTAATTAATCAGGCAGGGAGAGAGAGACAGGGAGAGATAGGGAGAGACAGGGAGATACAGGGACAAAGGCCAACTGCAGGGCCACAGAGTGAATTGAAAAAATGTCTGGAATGGATAAGCAAAAGGGGTCCATTTCCAGCCAGACCTCGAGTTCTAAAAAAAAGGAGGCACAAGGCAGAAGTGCTAAAGGACCTGTAGGCGGAGAATCTACTAGCAGTATTCGCAGTAGTATTCGCAATACTTGGCTGTTGTTCCACCAGGCTAACCCACCAAGGCGCAAAATTGTAGTGGAGGAGAAAGTGGATGAGGTAGCCCATACGGCTAGGCAGGTTAGTGTTAGCCCGTGCCACTCTGAGATACCTTGACGCGGTGCTCGAGCTCCGTTATGTTCTTGATATAAGAATATATTGGCGAAAGTCTCATTTTAACATCAGCGTGAGGGTTTAGCCATATATTGTCAATTGCATTACTGCCGCAGTGCACCTTTATTAGTGATTGTTTGATTATATAGTTTGCCACATCCACACAATTTGTTACCTTGTGTAGGATGGTTTTGTGGTACATGTGGTCCGCTGCAGGCATCCTCTATTGTATGCATGTTTGCTGGGGATTCAACGGATCACATGTGCACGAATTGCTCCCCCGGTTTGATATGCGCAACAGCATATGGGGTCTGAGCAATTTTCTGCCATTTTAGACCACGTTTTTTTCTGTGATTGTAGTGGAATGGATGGCATGCTCATCTCAGTCTCAGCTGGATGATCTGCTGTCATCTGCTGATACAGTATCTATATGGGAACCAGGGAACAGACTCGGAGCATTCCTCCTGCTCCACCATTCCTCTTCAGCAAAGCCCGTCATTTTCGTACGCACTTTGTACGCTTATGAGTACGTGTTCAAAGAGGTTGCGTACCTTTTTACCTGAACGTTCGTTATTAGTGCACGAATGTTCGCTAAAAGCCATATAATTACGTATATTTTGTACGCAAATTCAACAAATCTATTTGTCGAATATACGAATCTTAGGAAAATTTCGGCGACTATTCGGCGAATAAAATTTTGCATGATTCGCTCATCTCTAGTCGCGACCAGCTAATTAAGCCTTAATCTGGTCAGAAAGGCCCTCCCAGAACACCACCAGTTGAGCCTCATGCAAGTTCGGCAGTCAGGGTACGGAACTGGATGGCGTACTGTTCCACAGATGAGGGCCCTGACGTAGGTGCAGCAGACCTGATGCAGCGGATGACGTGCTGCCAGGCTCTTGAAAGGCCTTTCTCTGTTTATACAGTCGGTCCAACATATGGAGGGTGGAATTCCAACGGGTGGAAACGTCGCATATCAGTCTATGTTGGGGGACACCGTTCTGTAGCTCAAGGAGGGTGTGCTTTACGGTGTATGAGTGCCTGAAGTGGATGTAAAGTTTCCTGGCCATTTTAAGGATGTCTTGCAGATGGGTAGAAGACTTCAGGAACTGCTTGACAACCAGATTGCACACGTGCACCATCCTTCAGGCAGCGCCGACACCATGTTCTTCCCGTTGTCGGTCACCATGGTTTCGATTTTGAGTTGTCACGGAGAAAGCCAAGGTTCGATTTCTTAATGAAGGGCGCGGAGCAGTTTCTCCCCTGTGTGACTCCTTTCTCCCAGGCAAACTAGGTACAGAACAGCATGACACCGCCGTGCCCTGTACATGTGGTATGCTGGTGGGGCACCATGAATTGCGATGGAGGATGAGGAGGCAGTGACAACATGGAGGTGGAAGCGGCGTCACCTGGCCAAGTTGCTGGCTTGGCTGTGCAGGAACCACATTTACCCAGTGGGCTGTAAAGGACATATATTGTATCCCGTAGTGACAGCTCCACACATCGGTGCTGCCATGCACTTTGGCAGACACCTAAAGCTCAAGGACTGCCCCACCTTCTGTTCTGCATATTTGTGCAGGGCTGGTACCGCCTGTTTCATATGATGACTTAAATGATGACTTGGATCTCTCCACCTCGGCTCAGCACAAGCCATCAGTTCTCTGAAAGGTGCAGAGTCCACCACATGGAACGGGAAGGACTTTTTTTCCCACTAATACATGCCAAAAAAGACTTTAGTACATCTTTCTGTGTCGCTATACGTGAAATCAAACTTTTTTGCCACTATTACACGCCAAAAGGACTGAAATTTTCTCGCTTCACCACACAACAGCTAATAAGTCCTTTCTTTTTTTCCCCACTAATACACACCAAAAAAGGTTTTAGTACATATATCTGCGGCCCCCGGCCAGGATCTCGTGTAGGGTCTTAGGGTGTGAAGGCAACCAGAAAACAGCTAGCGGTTTCTTTCCATGTCCTTTATTCCATAAATAGGTAAATAAATCCGGCTCAATGCGTTTCAGGGCTTTTCCTATCTTATCTCCCCCTTCCTCAGGAGCATACATGCATGTTGGAGTGGTGCCCACCCAATCAGCATGACGTAATAGTAAGTCAAAATGCGGGAAGTCACCTGTCACCTATGACATACTATTACGTTGGGAAGGGGTTAACAATGGTGACCCTGTACAGGGACTTTTTTTTGGGTTATCAACCCTCTCATTTAGAGAAGTATACTGGCCACACCCATCCATTGTTATAGTCCAGCACAGTTTGTTCTGTTTGCCATTTCCCTATATTTTGGGGCCACGCCAAATGAAAAGAAATTAAAAAAATAAATAAATAAAACACTAAAACAGTGTTGGCTATGTATTCCACCTCCTCCACTTACACCACCATGTCCATGTCCTCCTCCACTTGGACCTCCACCTCTTGGTTCAAGATTATCATTTTTTATATTGGCAGAGTAGAGAAGTATACAAGCCGCACCCCAAAAATTGGCTATAGGTCATACACAGAATTAACAGACTAATTAAAAAAAAAAGAAAAAAAACAACCACAAAAACAGTGTTGGCTACTTTCTTGGCCTCCTCTGCCTCTCCCACTTACACCGCCCCCTCAACCACCTACTCTACTTGGACCTCTCCCTCCTGGTTCAAGATTATTTTTTTATTTTTATGTATTCTATTATTTTAAGTCATTTCTCTATCCACATTTGTTTGCAGGGCAATAGTCCTGCTCTTACCCCATCCCCATTTTGCTTCCTTTTGCAGCCCTCTAGCCCTTTCTATGACTATTTTACGGCCATTTTACAGCCCCAAAAGTTGAGGGAGAAAAGGGAGGACAGGTCTGAAGGAATTTGGGTTCCAATTGTTTTTTAATGGCTTGTGGTTTCCAGTGAAAAGAGAATGAAGCTTTCAGGTTGTCTACTAGATTGGAGGGTAAGGTAATATTGAGGGCTTCTGCTTTTGAGTACTTGATTTTAAAATTGCTAACTTGGCCAAATTTCTTAAATTATTTGATCAAAATAAGAAGGAAACCTGGGAATTTGTCAAATATAACAAAAGGTCATCATTGTAGAGAGCTAATTTATAATGACGGGAGCCTATCTTTATCCCTGTGATGTCTGGGGATTTACACAAAGTGTTTGCCAGATGTTCCATAACTATTACATACAAAGGTGAGAGTGGGAAGCCCTGCCTAGTGTCATTGGCCACAGGGAAGGGAGAAGAAAGAAAACCATTTACATGGACCATTGTAGTTGGCATATGGTAAAGATCAAAAAATCTTATGCACTTTTTTAGACCTGGTATGAGTGGGGAAGAAGTCACAGATTCAGCCACACCATGGTGTGCAACAGAATCTGCGGCAGATACGCCACAAAAATGGCATATATCTGGTCATAAATAACCCCTATAGTGTAATTCTCATAATGGTAATGAATTGCAATCTATGCAAAAAGCAATCTAATGATTACGTGTTATAGTTCTCAAGAGAAGAAAATTTTAAATATATAAAAATTCAAGTCACCTCCCTTCACCCAAAATTATGTGAAAACACCCATACTATTAAGGTATAAAACTGTTTATCCCATCCGGCAAACGGCAAAACAAAAAAAAAAGGCAAAATGGTATCAATGTAAAGTACAGATTGCCCTGGAAAAAATGAGCCCTCACACAGCTCCATACACAAACAAAATATGAGTAAGAATATGGTGATGCAAAGAAAAAATGATTTTTTTCAAAAGTTTTTTTCAGTATTAAAACACAAGAAAAGTTAAATGTGAGGTGTTGTAAGCCATAAAGCTGTGGAGGATTTTTTTTTAAATAATTCCACCCCATTTGGAATTTCTTTCCTGCTTCCCTCTACATTGTATGCAACAGTAAATGGAGCCATTCGAAAGTACAACTTGTCCTACAAGAAACAAGCCCTCATTTGGCTATTTGAATGGAAAAATAAAAAAGTTATGGCTTTGGGGAGGCTGGGAGTAAAAAACGAATATGAAAAAATTTAAAATTTCTCAGTCATTAGGGGGGTAAAAGTGTATTCAAGGCTATACATGGGATTAAGTTTATTGGATTCTCTAACAAAAATAAAATGCTAGTCTCTATAGATGTGAAACATACTAAAATACCGCACAGGAGTGTCGCAGTGGGGCCTTCACTCTGTTTATGGATATGCACAGTAGTGAGATGAAGCCCCTAAAAGAAAGAGTGCAACCTCCTCCAATGGTAGTACTGATGAAAACAGTGTGCAACTATTTGATCTCGACCTAAGTTGCACTATTGTAGCTATCAGGAAAATATTGCTGGTGCGTATAGTAATTGCACAACAGCAAAGTGTCCCCTAAATGGCGTCAGGATGTTTATCCAGTAGAAGTTTTATTCCCTCCTCAGGCGTGAGGTGTATGTATCTGGATATTAAACACTGACCCAGGAACAAAGAAGGGGCACACAATAACAGGCAGTCTGATATCCCACCCCCAGTGGTTGCTCTGGTCAGTTATAATGTGCCCAGGGACTACTCCGCCATGTCCATATACGTTGACAACTGGAGTTTACCCTAGGGCACAATTCAGACCAGAATCAAACTGACAGCCTGAAACTGGGGTGAGAATATCTAACATGGGTCACTCTTCTATGTTCATAAACGTTGACAACCAGAGTGACCCAAATGAACATGGAAAGTTCTCAGGTAGGCTAACTTATGCCCTACTCGACGTGTTTCTGATAGATATGTAGACTATCTCATCAAGAGTGTCGGGCATATATTCTGTAAAGAGTTATAGTAATAGGTCGCCTGTGTGGAGGAGAAGAGGACGCTGCACGTGGGAGGACGCTGCTCCGGCTCGTTAAATAGAGATAAGCAGGGGGAGCGCGGTGGGTGCTGTCCTCAGTGACCAATCATATGGAGGGGGCGTGGTTACAGACATCGCTGCAATCCCCCAACCTGTCCGCCACTGTAATGTACGGAGTGGTCAGGGGGTGGGATATCAGACTGCCTGTTGTTGTGTGCCCCTTCATTGTTCCTGGGTCAGTGTTTAATATCCAGATACACACACCTCATGCCTGAGGGAATAAAACTTCTACTGGATAAACACCCTGACGCCATTTAGGGGACACTTTGCTGTTGTGCAATTACTATACGCACCAACGCTATTTTCCTGATAGCTACAATAGTGTAACTTAGGTTGAGATCAAATAGTTGCACACTGTTTTCATCAGTACTACCATTGGAGGAGGTCGCAATCTTTCTTTTAGGGGCTTCATCTCACTACTGGAGAGGCTGAACTGGATGGACACAGGCCGAACTGGATGGACAGATGTCTTTTTTCGGCCTCATAAACTATGTTACTATTTTACTATGTTACTGTGCATATCCATAAACAGAGTGAAGGCCCCACTGCGACACTCCTGTGCGGTATTTTAGTATGTTTCACATCTATAGAGATTAGCATTTTATTTTTGTTTGAGAATCCAATAAACTTTTGTTATTTTCTTTTAAACCGTCAGACCACAGTACGCCAGTTTGACCCCACGACGGCTAAACCTTTATTATTGATTACTCAGTGAGTCTTTAACTTAAACACTTCCCTAAGCACATTCATTCCTTAATCTTTACCTCAGCTCATTTACTTCTGCATATGTTTCATTGATAAAAAAATATGTGCATCTCTCACAATTTTTTGATTACAATAAGGGCTCATGTACACAGCCGTAGTTTTGATCCGCATCCAATTTACATTTTTTCAGTCGGATGCAGACCTCGTCATCTCCGCGAGGCTGCAAAAGATGCAGTCAACAATGTCCACATCAGTAGGTCCATTCTGAGGCCATTCTGCGTGTCCTCATAAATTACCTGTAATTCAAGCTGCCCCCTAAAGAAGGACTTAAAACCCCCGCCCCAGGTCTCACTAAGCCATGCCCCTGACTTGGTCAGGTCACGCCCCCTCCCACTCTGCAGCCAATGGGGATTGAAAAAATGAAGGTAAATATCAACTTCTGTCAGCCGCATTGAGTTTCTATCTGCAACGACACACAGAAACATTAAATGAAATAGATGAAATACACTAATTTTAGACTAAGACTGTTCAGTAGTAATAAAAGATGTTTTCTTCCAACGCTACCCATTGTGTGTCCTCATAAATTACCATGGCATCGACCTGTAATTAAGGCCACCTTCAAAAGAAGGACTTGCCAGACCAGGTCTCACTAAGCCACGCCCCTGACTCAGTCAGGCCACTCCCCCTCCCACTCCGCAGCCAACGGGGATTGAAAAAATGAAGCTAAAATTTAACTTCTGTCAGCTGCAGGGGTGGGTGGGAGATTGACTTTCTTTCTGCAACGACAACCAGACGCACTAAATGAAATAGATTAAATATACCTGTGGAAGCGATGTTGTCTTCCACTGCTACCCTTTGCGTGTCCTCATAAATTACCATGGTATCGACCTGTAATTCAGGCCACCCTCAAAAGAAGGACTTAAAAGCAACCCCCTCCAAAGTCCCGCTAAACTACGCCCCCTGATCTGATCAGGTCATGCCCCCTCCCACTCCGCAGCCAATGGGAATTGAAAAAATCAAGGTAAAAATCAACTACTGTCAGACTTTCTCTCTGCAACAACAAACACAAACACTAAATGAAATAGATGAAATATACCCAGGCGAAGCCGGGTCCTTCTGCTAGTAGATATATATAAATATATATATATATATATATATATATATAGTAGAAGAACTGAGCAGTCACGGGTCGTTGGTGATATCATTCGGAAAAATTGGTTGATCTTGAAAAGGGGTCATGACGATATTGTGGAATTCAAGTCTCCTCCCGTGTTTTCCTACCGTCGTACACGTAGTATTGGTGATCAACTGGTACATTCCGATACGGCCCCTATTAGACGGTCTAGACAAACACTGCTTCAAGCGCCGAAAATGGGTTGTTTCCCGTGTTTGTCTTGTGTAAACTGTCGTCTTATGTTAAAAGGAGCTCAGTTTACACATCCAACGACTGGGGAGATTTTCTCTATACGACATTACCTCACTTGCAACTCTGACTTTGTTATTTATTTATTGATCTGTCCTTGCAATCTATGGTATATAGGTGAGACTACCTTGGATCTAAAAACGAGGCTCAACTACCATAGATATACAATCCGCAAGAAAAGGCTTGATTTACCACTATCGAGACATTTTGTTGAGCATAAACATACTGAGCAACAACTACGGTTCAAGGTTATTGATTATGTCCCGCCACTACGGCGTGGTGGCAACCGCACTAAGATTTTATTGCGGAAAGAGCTTGAGTGGATACATAAATTGTCCACATTGCATCCCTTTGGTCTCAATATTGAATACAAATTAGGTGTATTATTGTAGAGCGTTTGCCCGATTGTACCTATAGGGTTTCCGTTACAACATCTTTCTTGTGTGTATGTGATTCTTTTACTATTATAATTTATAATGGTATAGTATAATATTGATACTAATTGTTTTCTCTAATCTTAGGGTCCTGTGGACTATGGAGATCTGGTCGAGCAATACGGGGGCCTATTTGTCGTCTTTCTGCTACATGTCTTTTTCACTTAAAACTGGTTGTTTTTTACTTTTTTGTTTTTGTTATATTTTCTTTTTAAAAAAATACTTTTGGAGTTATATCTATATTTATGGCTATGGATGAGATAGGATGAGCCATTATATCTTGGTTGTATATATCTATATACTTATTGGCAGCTATACGGTATGTAAGCCTTGGTGGTTATACCAATTATTGACTTGTCTCTCTGCTGTTCCAGTGGATTGGCCGGTCACTGTAACGGTATGGTGCGTGAATCATTGCGTTACTTGGTGATGCATTATTCATTGTCCCCACCTTTCTGGCTGGTCTATACCTGCAGTGATGCCCACAGGAGATCCCTGTATATATGGGTGACAAGAACCTGTCATATTGTTCCTACTTCATTACTGTACCATTTCCAAGATGGCTTCTGGATCTTCTTGTCCTTTACTGCGCATTCGCTTGGAGTACGAGGTTGCTCTAACTCCATCCTCGGCATTGACCGGCTGGGGATTATTCCATGGCGCATGCGCTGGATCATTGCCGTTTTCAATTCCATCCTCGGCACTGGCTGACCCGAGTTTTTTTCTATGCACTGCGCGTGGGTCTCGTGCGCAGTGGATAAGGATATTTCCGACTCTGCTACATATGCTGTTGACATGCGCAGCCATCAGTTAAAGACGCTAACAATGGCTCTACGTATTGCCCGTTCTCGGACTTCATTATCGTACCACATGGACCAGGCTAGTTAGTCATTCATTAATTACACATGTGATTTTAATAAATTATATATCACCAACTTATGTATTTTACGTTATTTTCATATATATGGATTATGGTTTCTATCACTTGTCACTTTTCACTTTGTATCTGATTATGTTTGTTTATACACTATGATGCTTTTTATTCTTTTATACGTTTTTTATATTTATTGTCTTTGATTATGAATTGATATTGATTGATTGTGTACACTTGTATTTGATGTATAAATATTTGGTCATCACTATTCACTTTTGCTTGAGAAAGGCTCCTGTTTAGAGCCGAAACGTCGCGTGTCTCACCTTGGTAAATAAATCCTTTTGATTTTAGCCCTTTGGAGATTGCTGCCTTTTTTCTTTATTATATATATATATATATATATATATATATATATATATATATATATATATATATCTATATATATATACAGTACAGACCAAAAGTTTGGACACACCTTCTCATTCAAAGAGTTTTCTGTATTTTCATGACTATGAAAATTGTAGATTCACCCTGAAGGCATCAAAACTATGAATTAACACATGTGGAATTATATACTTAACAAAAAAGTGTGAAACGACTGAAAATATGTCTTATATTCTAGGTTCTTCAAAGTAGTCACATTTTGCTTTGATTACTGCTTTGCACACTCTTGGCATTCTCTTGATGAGCTTCAAGAGGTAGTCACCTGAAATGGTTTTCACTTCACAGGTGTGCCCTGTCAGGTTTAATAAGTTGGATTTCTTGCCTTATAAATGGGGTTGGGACCATGAGTTGTGTTGGGCAGAAGTCAGGGGGATACACAGCTGATAGTCCTACTGAATAGACTGTTAGAATTTGTATTATGGCAAGAAAAAAGCAGCTAAGTAAAGAAAAACGAGTGGCCATCATTACTTTAAGAAATGAAGGTCAGTCAGTCCGAAAAATTGGGAAAACTTTGAAAGTGTCCCCAAGTGCAGTCGCAAAAACCATCAAGCGCTACAAAGAAACTGGCTCACATGAGGACCGCCCCAGGAAAGGAAGACCAAGAGTCATCTCTGCTGCGGAGGATAAGTTCATCCGAGTCACCAGCCTCAGAAATCGCAGGTTAACAGCAGCTCAGATTAGAGACCAGGTCAATGCCACACAGAGTTCTAGGAGCAGACACATCTCTAAAACAACAGTTAAGAGGAGACTGTGTGCAGCAGGCCTTCATGGTAAAATAGCTGCTAGGAAACCACTGCTAAGGACAGGCAACAAGCAGAAGAGACTTGTTTGGGCTAAAGAACACAAGGAATGGACATTAGACCAGTGGGAATCTGTGCTTTGGTCTGATGAGTCCAAATTTGAGATCTTTGGTTCCAACCACCGTGTCTTTGTGCGACGCAGAAAAGGTGAACGGATGGACTCTACATGCCTGGTTCCCACCGTGAAGCATGGAGGAGATGGTGTGATGGTGTGGGGGTGTTTGCTGGTGACACTGTTGGGGATTTATTCAAAATTGAAGGCATACTGAACCAGCATGGCTACCACAGCATCTTGCAGCGGCATGCTATTCCATCCGGTTTGCGTTTAGTTGGGCCATCATTTATTTATCAACAGGACAATGACCCCAAACACACCTCCAGGCTTTGTAAGGGCTATTTGAACAAGAAGGAGAGTGATGGGGTGCTACGCCAGATGACCTGGCCTCCACAGTCACCAGACCTGAACCCAATCGAGATGGTTTGGGGTGAGCTGGACCACAGAGTGAAGGCAAAAGGGCCAACAAGTGCTAAGCATCTCTGGGAACTCCTTCAAGACTGTTGGATTACCATTTCAGGTGACTACATCTTGAAGCTCATCAAGAGAATGCCAAGAGTGTGCAAAGCAGTAATCAAAGCAAAAGGTGGCTACTTTGAAGAACCTAGAATATAAGACATATTTTCAGTTGTTTCACACTTTTTTGTTAAGTATATAATTCCACATGTGTTAATTCATAGTTTTTATGCCTTCAGTGTGAAAATACAATTTTCATAGTCATAAAAATACAGAAAACTCTTTGAATGAGAAGGTGTGTCCAAACTTTTGGTATGTACTGTATATATATATATATATATATATATATATATATATATCTTAATATTATAAAAATGAGTTTCTGTCTGTCTGTCCATCTGTCTGTTCTCTATGCGCGACCAAACTACTGGACCGATTTTCAACAAATTCGGCACACAGGTACATCAGGTGCCCAGGAAGGTTTTAGACCAGATCTCATCTCTCTAGGACATAACGTTCCCGATATATTCCCCAGATATGACCTGCATTAGCCAATATTAGCCTGACAGCATTGGTTTTAAACCCCAACTGCCATTTTATGCACAGACAGACAAAGGGAGGGCAGGTTTCCATAACAACACAGCCAGGTAATTAGCAGCCAGCTGAGGATCTCAGGTAACAATCCAGTCATTTCCATTCAATGCTTTAAAGGGGCAGAGCGCTGTGGATGATACTGTTAAAGGGGTATTCCGGTTACCATAAATATAACTTATGTTTTAGACTAATTTTAGACTATGACCGTTCAGTAGTAAATCTTCCACTGCTACCCATTGCGTGTCCTCATAAATTACCATGGCACCGACCTGTGATTCACACCACTCTCAAAAGAAGGACTTACAACACCTGCTCCAGGTTTCACTAAGCCACACCCCGACTCTGTCAGGCCATGCCCCCTTCCCCCTCTGCAGCCAATGGGGATTGAAAAAATGAAGGTAAAAATAAACTTCTGTCAGCTGCAGGGGTGGGAGGGTGAGTTTCTCTCTGAAACAACACACAGAAACAGTAGATGAAATAGACTAATATTAGACTACTACCGTTCAGTAGTAATAAAAGATGTTTTCTTCCACTAAAAGGACTTAAAAGCAACCCCCCCCAAGGTCCCGCTAAACCATGCCCCCGGTCAGGCCACGCCCTCTCCCACTCCGCAGCCAATGGGGATTGAAAAAATTAAGGTAAAAATCTACTTCTGTCAGCTACAGGAATGGGTGGGAAGGAGACTTTCTCTCTGCAATGACACACACACAAACATTAAATGAAATAGATTAAATATTCCCGTGCGAAGCAATGTTTTTTTCCACTGCTACCCACTGTGTTTCCTCAAATTACCATGGCATTGACCTATAATTCAGGCCACCCTGAAAAGAAGGACCTAAAAGCACCCCCCCAAGGTCCCGATAAACCACGCCCCCGACCCGGTCAGGTCATGCCCTATCCCACTCCGCAGCCAATGGGGATTGAAAAAATGAAGGTAAAAATCAACTTCTGTCAGCATTGACTTTCTCTCTGCAACGACACACAGAAACATTAAATGAAATAGATGAAATATACCCAGGCGAAGCCAGGTCTTTCTGCTAGTATATATATATATCTTAATATTATAAAAATGAGTTTCTGTCTGTCTGTCTGTTCTCTATGCGCGACCAAACTACTGGACCGTTTTTCACCAAATTCGGCACACATGTACATCAGGTGTCCAGGAAGGTTTTAGACTAGGTCTCAGCTCTCTAGGACATAACGTTCCCAAGATATTCCCAAAATATGACCTGCTTTAGCCAATATTACCCTGGGAGCTTTAGTTTAAACCTCAACTGCCATTCTCTGCACAGACACACACAGGGAGGGCAGGTTTCCATAACAACACAGCCAGGTAATTAGCAGCCCGCTGAGGAGCTCAGTTAACTAACAACCCAGCCATTTCTCGTCACTGCTTAAAAGGGGCAGAACGCTGTGGATGACACTGTTAAAGGGGTATTCCGGTTACCATAAATATAACTTATGTTTTAGACTAATTTTAGACTAAGATCGTTCAGTAATAATAAAAGATGTTTTCTTCCACTGCTGCCCATTGCGTGTCCTCATAAATTATCATGGCATCGACCTGTAATTGAGCTAAGCCATGACCCTGACTCAGTTAGGCCATGCCCCTCCCACTCCGCAGCCAACAGGGATTGAAAAAATAAAGGTAAAAATCAACTTCTGTCAGCTGCAGGGATGGGAGGGAGGGTGACTTTCTCTCTGCAACGACACACAGAAACATTAACTAAAATAGATTAAATACACCCGTGTGAAGCAATGTTTTCTTCCACTGCTACCCATTGCATGTCCTCATAAATTGCCATGGCATTGACCTGTAATTCATGCCACCCTCAAAAGGAGGACTTAAAACCCCTGCCCCAGGTCTCGCTAAGCCACGTCTCCGACTCTGTCAGGCCACACCCCCACCCACTTCACAGCCAATGGGGATTTAAAAAATGAAGGTAAAAATCAACTTCTGTCAGCTGCAGGGGTTGGAGGGTGAAGGGTGAATTGCTCTCTGCAACAACACACAGAAACATTAGATGAAATAGACTAATTTTAGACTACGACCGTTCAGTAGTAATAAAAGATGTTTTCTTCCACTGCTACCCATTGCGTGTCTTCATAAATTACCATGGTATCGACCTTTAATTCAGACCACCCTCAAAAGGAGGACTTAAAAGCAGCACCCCCAAGGTCCCGCTAAACCAGGCCCCTGACGCTCCGGTCAGGTCATGCCCCCTCACCAACCAAGGGAGATTGAAAAAATGAAGGTAAAAATCAACTTCTGTCAGCTGCATTGGCTTTCTCTCTGCAACGACACACAGAAACATTACATGAAATAAATGAAATAGACTAATTTTAGACTACGACTGTTCAGTAGTAATAAAAGATGTTTTCTTCCACTGCTACCCATTGCGTGTCCTCATAAATTACCATGGCATCGACCTGTAATTCAGGCCACCCTCAAAAGAAGGACTTAAAACCCCCGCCCCAGGTCTCGCTAAGTCATGCCCCGGACTCGGTCAGGTCACGCCCCCTCCCACTCCGCAGCCAACGGGGATTGAAAAATTGAAGGTAAAAATCAATTTCTGTCAGCTGCAGGGGTGGGAGGGAGGTTGACTTTCTCTCTGCAATGACACACAGAAACATTAAACAGATTAAATATACCGGTGCGAAGCAATGTTTTCTTCCACTGCTACCCACTGTGTTTCCTCATAAATTACAATGGCATTTACCTGTAATTCAGGCCACCAACAAAAGAAGGACCTAAACCACGCCCGACCCGGTCAGGTTACACCCCCTCCCACTCCGCAGCCAATCGGGATTGAAAAAATGAAGGTAAAAATCAACTTCTGTCAGCTGCATTGACTTTCTCTCTGCAACGGCACACAGAAACATGAAATGAAATATACGCAGGCGAAGCCGGGTCCTTCTGCTAGTATCAGGGGTGGACATACTGCCAGTGCAGCAGGTTCAGCTGCACAGGGGCCCAGAGAGGGAGGGGGGCCCTTTCCAGGGGGAGTTGGCGTGTCCTGGTTAGGACTTACTGTGAAACTGCTGCCCGTTCTGGCTATACTCCATGGCTGAAGGACCTTAGATGAATCACAGTCATGTGATCTTTTCAACACTGAAGTGGTGGTAGGACCTGTGATGAGGTCACCAACATGTGACCAGTGCAGAGAAAGGCAGCGCTCAGCAGTGGAGACCAGTGGAATGAATGTAAGTTCCAGAGAAAAGCTGTGGTTCTCCCCATTATATCTCCTCCCTGCTTAGTGGCGGGGGGGGTATGTAATTTAACTGGGACTGTATGTTAGAGGGGCTGAAGGGAGGGGAGGGGTGTTAGTTACATGGGACTGTATGATTGAGAAGTCTGGAGGGTAAGGAGTGAGGAGGGGGGACTTCCACCTAGCAGTTAGCCCGGTGATGTCACCAGCACTAATGGATAGGCTTTAGCGCTGCCCTAGCTTGTAAAGCCGCCCATCAGTGCCAGTGACGTCTCCGCTTAGCAGTGTAAAAATGTAAACAAAACAGCCCAGGGCAAGGGAGAGCGTCGGAGTATGAAATGTCAGAGGGGCTGAGTAGGGGGTTGAAGGGGTTATGTCCGAGGAAAGGGGAGTGGGGCCCAGGTACATTCCTTGCACAGGGGCCCTCTGTTGTCTGTGTCCGCCCCTGGCTAGTATATATATATATATCTAGTTAACAAGAAAAAAGTGATGGCAGCACAGTGTGTGAACAAGGAGGTGCAAGCCTGGGATCCGACAAACATCAATAATACATGAAAAAAGTAGGCAGCACTCTCACAATAAAAAAGAAAAATGCTGAAGTTTATTCACCCATGTGGGACACGCAACATTTCGGCTTTATACTGGAGCCTTTCCCAAGCAACAAATAGTGGATACAAGGAAGTATCTATACATCAAATACAAGTGTGTCACATAATCAATTTATTAGTGAGTAATCAATAATTAAATACATTAAAAAATGTGAATAAATAAAGTGATATGACATATATTGGTGCATGATTGTGTGTAAATAAAAAAACAAGTTACATGATGCATAAATATACCGGTAAATACATACAGTGCACATACATTGGATATCTTGAATATAATAATCAATAAAGGTAAATTCATGTGTAAACAATCAAATAATAACTAGCCTGGTCCACGTGTTGTGCGGAGGAGAGAGTTGATCAGGGCCATGGAAAAGGCGAGACGCTGACAGTGGCGTCCCTGTTGTCCTACTGCGGATGACTGGATTAAGGATGGGAGTTCACATTAACCAGAACGCAACTACAGATGTAGTAGCGTTTGCGCACACTGGATTCGCGATTCATTGCTAACGAATCGGGAATCCAGAAGCGCGCTACAAGAATTCAAGATGTAATTCCATTTAATCACCAGCAGATGGCGCATGGAACTACAGTTTTATACAGTAGTTCCTTCATCGTACGGCACAGCTCACTGGGGATCTGAGGGAACTGGTGGAATCCATGGCCGCTCTACAGTATGTATTTACTTCTGTTAACCCCTTAATGACCAATGACGTACTGTGCACGTCATGATGTGGTGTTAATTACCCCATCATGACGTGCACAGTACGTCATGAGATCCAAGTGTCACCGCAAGTACACTTGCGGTGACACTTGCATTTACGATTGGTCAGTTACGGACCGCGGCATGGAAGGGGTTAACAGGGAGGAAGCTCCCTCCCCCATCGGGTGCTGCGGTGCTCTGGCAGCACCCCGATGGTTTGGTCAGTACAGAGGGAGAGATCTCCCTGTCCCCTTCCATCAAGATGCTGCTCTGCTGTGGCAGCGTCCCGGTGGTTACCATGGCAACTGGATGCCTGTGAAGGCGTCCGGTTGCCACGGTAACCATTGGGACGCTGCCACAGCAGAGCTACATCCCGATGGAAGGGAGTTCCCTCCCTCTGTTCTGGCCACACCATCGATGGGGGGATGGTATACAGTATCAAGCCTGACCTGTACAGAGGGAGGGAGCTCCCTTCCATCGGGACCCCTGCTGTGCTGTGGCAGCGTCCCGATGGTTACCATGGCAGCCATATGCCTTCACAGGCATCCGGCTTGCCATGGCATAGAGTGTGAAGCCTGACCTGTCCCCCCCCACACCCCCACAATTATTCAGGAAGGCCGAGCGGCCGTTTAACCCCTTCCATGCCGCAGTCCGTAGGGGCTGCGGCATGGAAGGGGTTAACAGGGAGGAAGCTCCCTCCCCCATAGGGCGTTGCGGTGCTCTGGCAGCGCCCCGCTGGTGTGGCCAGAAGAGAGGGAGGGAGCTCCCTTCCATGGGGACGCTGTTCGGCTGTGGCAGCGTCCCGATGGTCACCATGGCAACCGGACACCTTCCCAGGCATCCGGTTTGCCATGGTATATCAAGCCTGACCAGGCTCCTGCTAAAGGCAGGAGCCTGATCAGGCTTAGTATGACTGAAAATACACTGCAGTACACTATATACTGTACTGCAGTGTATTATAGAGACATCAGATCCACTGGATCTTCAAGAACCAAGTGGGTCTGAGTCAAAAAAGTTGAGAAAAAAAAATCACACTATGGAGACACTAAAACAAGGTTTTTTTGCTTAAAAAATGATATTATTGTGTAAAAGTTAAATAAATACAAAAAAAGTACACATCTTAGGTTTCGCCACGTCCGTAACAACCTGCTCTACAAAAATCTCACATGACGTAACCCCTCAGGTGAAAGCAGTAAAAAATAAAAAATAAAAACGGTGTCAAAAAAAGCCATTTTTTGTCACCTTACATCACAAAAAGTGTAATACAAAGTGATCAAAAAGGCGTATGCCCCCCAAAATAGTACCAATCTAACCGTCACCTCATCCCGCAAAAAAGTAGCCCCTACCTGAGACAATCCCCAAAAAATAAAAAAAATACAGCTCTCACACTATGGAGACACTGAAACATGATTTTTTTTTTTGTTACTGTACATTGCAGATCAGACTAAAATCCCGGGGCGCAGCGGCACGAACATGCAGCCCAAGGAGCTGCCCCGCTCTGTCCTCATAGATTTAGATGACCTGGGTCAGGTATTTAAGACTGTGGTCACAGTCACAGATGGCGGCAGACCCTCTCTATCTACAGTACAACAGCGACCATGAGCCAAATTGTAGCGTATCGGGAGGGGAAGCTGTGTTCTCCAATCTGCTTTGTCTAAGTTAAATGCAAACAGGTAGAGAATATTTGTTGACATTATATTGTATATTATATATGTTGGTATAAATGACCTTAAATCCATTCTGCAAGTGAGTACTATTGTAGGCTGTGTAAATGTACTGAATACAGTATATATAGAGGCTGCAGTACAAATACGGCACCAACCCCCACATGCTCCATCTATTGTTCTTTTACAAACGGACTAGTGAAAGCTTTGTTTACTGTAGCTGGGGGGTAGCAGCACACCAACTGTGTAACCCGAAACCAGCAGAACAAAGGCTCTTTACAAAAAATCTGTCTTTGTGGCTGGCACTGATAACTAGCGTTTATATATTCCGGTATTGAGCTTCGTCATAGGGGCTCAATACCGGAATAAAACGCTTCAGTTTTGTCCCCATTCATTGTCAATGGGGACAAAACTGAACTGAAGAGCACGGAGCGCTTTTAGGAGTCTCCATACCAGAGAGCATACCGCAACATGCTTGGAAGTGGGGGGGGGGCAAATCTTCACTACAGGGGCCGTAGTGCAGTTCCGGCCCCACACGTGCACCTGCGGCAGCACGGATCCGGCGGACCCCTTCACCAGCCGGATCCGTGCTGACGCTAGTGTGAAAGTAGGCTAGGTGTTTCAGTACTAAAAATAAAAATGGTCACAAAATAACAAATGGTACTGTACTCATTATGCAATGCCACATTCTTTGTAAAGAGCCTTTGTTCTGCTGGTTTCGGGTTACACACTTGGGGTGCTGCTACACCCAAGCTACAGTAAACAAAGCATTCACTAGTTCCTTTGTAAAAGAACAATAGATGGAACATGTGGGGGTTGGTGCCGTATTTGTACTGCAGCCTCTATACATACTGTATTCAGTACATTTACACAGCAGAGTACATTTATTTCTTTGTATTTATTTAAGTTTTACACAATAATATCATTTTTGAAACAAAAAAAATCATATTTTAGTGTCTCCATAGTTTGAGAGCTGTATTTTTTTTATTTTTTGGGCGATTGTTTCAGGTAGGGGCTACTTTTTTGCGGAATGAGGTGACGGTTAGATTGGTACTATTTTGGGGGGGCATACGCCTTTTTGATCGCTTTGTATTACACTTTTTGTGATGTAAGGTGACAAAAATGGCTTTTTTGACACCGTTTTAATTTTAATTTTTTACTGCTTTCACCTGAGGGGTTACGTCATGTGAGATTTTTGTAGAGCAGGTTGTTACGGACATGGCGATATTTAACATGTGTACTTTTTTGCATTTATTTAAGTTTTACACAATAATATCATTTTTGAAACAAAAAAAACCCTTGTTTTAGTGTCTCCATAGTGTGATTTTCACTTTTTTAAATTTTTTTTTTTTACACTTTTTTGGCTCTTGAAGATCCAGTGGATCTGATGTCTCTATAATACACTGCAGTACACTATATACTGTACTGCAGTGTATTTTCAGTCATACTAAGCCTGATCAGGCTCCTGCCTTTAGCAGGAGCCTGGTTAGGCTTGACATACCATAGGATAGGTCATCAATATATATAACTCGGAAAACCCCTTTAAGCAAGGGTAGCAACTAGTGATGATCGAGCACCCCGATGTTCGGGTGCTCGGGTGCTCTGATCGAACACTGGGTGCTCGGCCGAGCACCCGAGTATAATGGAAGTCAATGGGAGAAGACCAGGCACCCCCTGCTTTGCAGAGGGGAGGGTGTCTGGTCCATAGGGAAACGTCAGAAAATGGTGGAAACACCACAGAAATGGTTAGTGAACAGCATGGGGAGGATGTGTGGATGCATCTTGGACACCGAAGTCGCTGCTATTAACGATGATGGCCGACTATTACGCCACTTTTACGGAATGACAAAAATACCCCCCAAAGCCCAAGATAACATCGATTTTACAGGAAATATTGTTGGGAAACATAAATTTACTTGTATGTTAAGCGCAATTGCTGCCAAAAATTACACGGATGAGGCACTCCCATGCAACCGGCATATCATATAAAGGAGGGCCTCATTCACATTGTGGTATAATTGTGGTACTCCGACACTCATAAATCCTATGCACTAAGGGAAAGGGCTGTCAAAAATTACAAGGATCAGGCACTCCAATACACCCTGTATTACACATAAAGGAGGGCATAAGACACACCCGTGAAAAATTATCACTGCTGACACTCACAAACAATAGGGGTGACATGCTTCTGCTGCGTAGACTGTCCCAAAAATTTAAGAGTGACACTCTGCTGCCAAGCTGACCGGAAAAAAAATTTAAGGGAGACATTCTGCTGCCGAGCTGACCGCCAAAAAAATTTAAGGGACACATGCTGCTGCCACCGCACCGCTAAGAGTCGCTGACGACTGTTCCTTTGTTCCCTATCCGCTGCTGGAGGCCGGGTCCCCCCCAGAGGCGCGTGCTGCGTTGGCTGTTCGACTCTCGCTCTCCGCTCCGTTGCCAGGGGGTCACCTTCTTCAAGGGCCCCCTGAGAGGGAGCCTGAGAAACGGCTACCACATCCAAGGAAGGCAGCAGGCGCGCAAATTACCCACTCCCGACTCGGGGAGGTAGTGACGAAAAATAACAATACAGGACTCTTTTGAGGCCCTGTAATTGGAATGAGTACACTTCAAATCCTTTAACGAGGATCTATTGGAGGGCAAGTCTGGTGCCAGCAGCCACAGTAATTGCAGCTCCAATAGCGCGAGGCGAGCTACCGCCTGTCCGAGCCCCTGCCTCTCGGCGCCTCCCTGATGCTCTTGACTGAGTGTCCCGGGGGCCCGAAGCGTTAACTTTTAAAAAATTAGAGTGTTCAAAGCAGGCCGGGTCGCCTGAATACTTCAGCTTTGAATAATGGAATAGGACTCCATGCTGCTGCCGAGCTGACCGACAAAAAAAATTTAAGGGACACATGCTGCTGCCACCGCACTTTGTCAACTGTCCCAAATTTAAGGTTGACACGCTGCTGCCGAGCAGACCGTCCAAAAAATTTAAGGGTGACACTCTGCTGCCGAGCTGACCGACAAAAAAAAAATTAAGGGAGACATGCCGCTTAGCTGAACGTCTGAAACATTAGAAGTGACATGTAGCAGAGCTGAGCTTGTTAAAAATTATTTTTGACATGCCACTTAGCTGAACGTCTGAAACATTAGAAGCGACATGTAGCAGAGCTGAGCGTGTAAAACATTATGGGCAGGCCAAAAACTTAGGTTGCAGGCCCAGCTGGTGGAATTCGAGGGCAGCCTAATAAGCAGTTTCATATGATGGAGGAAGAGGAGGAAGAGGACGAGAAGAGGAAGGAGTACATGATAATACAGTGTATTCAATACACCCTAAAAGCCAGATTTAAGGTTCCTTCATGTTAAGCCGCTTTCCTCTGGTGGAGTAGAGAAGTCAGGGGCAATCCAGGCCTTGTTCATTTTGATAAGCGTCAACCTGTCAGCATTGTCAGTTGACAGGCGGATGCGCTTATCAGTAATTATGCCCCCAGCGGCACTAAATACCCACTCAGACAAAACGCTGGCAACAGGGCAGGCCAGCACCTCCAAGGCGTAGAGCGCCAGTTGTGCTACGTGTCCAGCTTAGACACCCAATAATTATACGGCACAGAGGGATCGCTGAGGACGTTGAGCACAGTCAGCTAGGTACTCCTTTACCATCTTCCAAAACTTTTCCCTCCTTGTCACACTAGGCCGCTCATCAGGATGAGGCTGCTGGCAGGGTGTCATAAAACTGTCCCAGGCCTTGGAGAGAGTCCCCCCCAGAGGCGCGCCTTTGTTGGAACTGCTGTGTGTTCCCCCCGTCTCCCCTCCTCGGGTGGCCAAGGAACTATGTACTCTGCCGCCAGCGTTGTCAGATGGAAATTTGTGGAGCAATTTTTCGACAAGGGCCTTCTAGTAGTGCAACATTTTACTTGTCCACTCCACCACAGGAATGAGAGATGGGAAGTTCTCTTTGTAGCGGGGGTCGAGATGGGTGAACAACCTGTAATCGGTGTTGCCTAATATGCGTATAACGCAAGGGTCACAGGACAGGCAGCATAGCATGAAGTCAGCCATGTGTGCCAGAGTCCCAACAGACAAGGCTTCGCTCTCCCCACCAGGAGCATGACTCTCAATATCCTCCTTGTCCTCTTCCTCCTCTTCAGCCCATCCACGCCGAAGAGATGGTGTTAACGTGGTATAGCTACCTTGTGTAGCGGTGGCAACCGTCTCCTGCTCCTCCTGCAGGTAACAGAGGGGAAGAGGAGGCAGTGGTGTGACCTGCAGACACAGACCGTGGACCCAGGCGTTTGGCCCACCTTTTAGGGTGCTTATCTGCCATGTGGCGGATCATGCTGGTGGTGGTCAGGTTGCTGGTGTTTACGCTCCTGCTCATCTTGGTACGGCACAGGTTACAAATTACAAACCGTTTATCGTCAGCACTTTCCTCAAAAAACTGCCAGACTGCAGAACACCTAACCCTTGGCAAGGGAGATTGCTGCCAGGGGCTGCTCCGTGGAACAGTTGCGGGCCTGGTTGGCGTGGCTTGGCTTCTCCCTTTTGCCACCCCACTGCCTCTTCCAGCCTGTTGAGGTGCTGCGGATCCCTCCCCTCTATACTCCTGTCTTCGCTCGGCTTGCCACCTTCCCAGGTTGGGTCAGCGGTTTCATCGTCCACCACCTCCTCTTCCACTTCCTCACTCTGGTCCTCCTCCTGACATGGTGAACTAACAATAACCTGACTTAACTGCATCTCATTCTCATCCACAATCTCTTGAGACACTAATTGCCCTTGACTTATTGGCAACTGTGTCTCATCATCATCATGTACCTCGTGAGACACTAGTTGCCGGTCCCCACCGTCATCGTCTTCAGACTGTGTTTGCTCAATAGGTTGGGAATCAGGGCACAATATCTCCTCATGTCCCACTTCAAGCGGCCTTGGCGAGAGGCCCGAGCCAAGGAACGGTGATGAAAAAAGCTCCTCGGAATATCCGAATGTGGGATTAGCTCTTTGCCCAGACTCTGCATGGTGGGAGGAAGGAGGGTGAGGATGCGGTTGCCCAGACTCTTGGCTACTGAGACTGGACTTTGTGGAAGAGGGGGTGGTGCTGAACCGACTGGAAGCATTATCAGCTGAAATCCAACCGACTACCTGCTCGCACTGGTGTGGCGACAAGAGTTGTGTCTTGCGCAGCCCTGCAAACTGTGACATGAAGCTAGGAGTTTTGGATGACTTTGTTTCTTGGGCTCTGCCAGCAGGCACAGTTTCACCGTGCCCAGAGCAATGGCCTCTGCGTTCACCATCAGAAGCATGCCCACTTCCCCGTCCCTTAGTGCTCACCTTGCGCATATTGTATAGTATATATGCAACTTGGTCACAACTACAGTACTGCAGATTTGTATTAACTGTATAATCAGAAAAATCTAAACGAAAAAGCAGACATATTTCACAATGGACTTTGGTCTTTTTGGAACATAAACAATCTTTCTTCCTTCCCAAATCCTATCCCTATAGTTTAATTCCCTCCTTGGGCAAATTAAGCTGCAGACGCAAATAAGGAACTGCGGCCTAAATTATCGGTATTAAATGCAACAATGGATGTCAGCTACATAGACTTTTGAACGGTTGTAATACGCTGTGCACCTAGCGTTACTGACAGGGCACACTTGGGTTTTTTTTGCCACCCAAAAAAAAAAAAAAAAAGCAGACGTATTTCACAATGGACTTTTGTGTTTTTTGAACAATAATACTAACCCTGCCTACAGAAATTCTATCCCTACGCAAATGTTATACAGCAAGATGCAAAAGAAGTATTGCGGGCTTAACAGCAGAAATTATAGCAAAGTATGTCAGGTATATAGTATACAGAGAATATACTACAGCATGAAGCAGCACATTTGGCGTTAATGGCAGGCCACCTAGTGCTATTTTCACCACCTTTAAACACCCCAAAAATAATAAAATATTGCTTTGTGCCAGATACAATAGCCCTTAAAAGGGCTTTTGGGTCTTTTTTGAGCGATATCTATCCCTGCCTAGTGTGCTTCTCTCCCTACAGTGTATGTCCCTCCTTGCTGCAGCAGCGCATGTGGCGTTAATTGCAGGCCACCTAGCTCTATTTTCACCACCTTTAAAGTCCTCCAAAATAATAAAATGTAGGTTTGTGCCAGATATAATAGCCCTTAAAAAGGGCTTTTGGGTCTTTGTTTAGCGATTTCTATCCCTGCCTAGCGTGCTTCTCTCCCTACACTCTCTGTCCCTGCATGCAGCAGCTCTTCCTGTCTAACACTGGCCGGGTCACATGTGACCCGGCTAGCCAATCGGTGTAATACCAGTAGCTAAGATGGCTACTGGCATTACACTGAATGCCATCCCTCCCCGCACGCTAATTGGCTAATTAGCGTGCGGGGAGGTGACTCGAGCATGGCGCTCGAGCACACGCGGTATTCGGCCGAATACCGCGTGGTCCCGAGCACCTCCATGTTCGGCCAAATAGTGTATTCGGCCAAACATGTTCGCTCAACACTAGTAGCAACCCATATTACGTGGTGCAAGTAATGTCTGTCTGGAGGGACCAGTGGGGGGCATATCTGAGTGAACCAAATGGTCACCTTTACTTTTAGACCTCCGTTAGTAAAGGGTAGGGAAGACCTTTAATTCAGGGATCTCAACATGACATCTCTGTAGTATGGACCAATGTCCATGTCCATAGTATGATATCACCAATGTCTTTAGACTGTTCAGTAAAGTTAGAAACAAAAAATAACCGTTTCTGATCAGATGTGTTAGAGCGGGGTTGTAAAGTAGTTGCCCTATCCAGGTCCAGCACTTGTTCATGTTGCGGACGTACCACAGATAATGGATAGCCTCTCTGGGTAAACTTATGCAAAACACTATCCAGAGCAGACGGAAGATACAGGGGGTCCGACACAATGTGTTTCACATGTAAAAATTGACTATACGGTAAATACTTAATCACTCAATCAATGTATCTTCACCACCTCGCCCCACAGGCAAAGTGATGGGAGACATAGATGACATCCTCTTCCAGATTGCGCATGTACATATTTGTGTACGTTGGGGCCACGTGTGACCCCATCGCCACGCCTCTCTTTTGAACAAAAAATTGATCCTGAAATAAAAAATAATTATACCGTAAAACGATATCGAGCAACGCTATAATAAAGGATTGGCACATATCAGTCAATGTGGAAGTTTTCAGAAAATTGGTAACAGCAGCAATACCCCTATCATGATCAATGGACATGTATAGGCTTACAACGTCAAATGAAGCCAAAATGATATTATCATATTGAGTCAAGTCCACTTGCTGTAATTTCAGAAGGAAGTCGGAACTGTCGTGAATGTACGAACGGGACTCAATCGCATATTTTCATATCGATATGGGAAAAAATGGAATCTGTGCCCGAGACTATCGGACGCCCTGGTGGATCCACAAGAGTTTTGTGGATCTTGGGCAAGATGTATATTACAGGGGTAATCAGATATTCAATAATCAAAAATTTCTCCAGATCGCTGTCTATTATGCCACCTATTAACACTTCATTAGTGATATTTTTAATAAGTCGTGCAATAACAAACTTAGGAACTTGAGACACTGGAGCATATACAGTGGAATCTGAGAGTTGTCTATTAATTTCAGCTATATAGTTAACGGTATTCATAACCACCGTGGCACCGCCCTTATCGGCAGATTTTATAGTAAGGCTCTTGTCCAGACGAAGCTGTGCAAGAGCCTCATGTTCTTCCACGGTCAGATTTGGGTACCTGAAGGAAGACATATCAGTATGTTGTTTCAAAGATACAATATCCCTGTTAACAGCAGAAATAAAAGCATCAATAGCTGGAGAATCTATAACAGGAACAAAATTGCTTTTTTTACTCAGTTGTAACTGTCCTAAAGATAGTTTGCTCAAACGACCTTCAGAAGCATACTGTATGTGTGATCCTTAAACCAAACCTTCAATTTATTTGAATGGAAAATAAGTCATTCTCAAACCAGTTAGCATGTGTACTGGGGCAGTATGTTAAACCCTTGGATAAGACGCTCACCTGAGCTGGAGAAAGTGTTTTGGAAGAAATGTTTACTACGATTGTTTCTTCCTGAGGGATGGTGTCCTAGTGGCTGGTGGTTGAGCCCTGTTGTTGCGAGTTCTTGTAGGACCTGCGGTGTCTCCTTCCGCCCCGTCTGTTACGAAGTCGTCTGTATGGTGTGTGGTTGGATTGCTGGGAAGATGACTGATTGGAAATGTCCAGTTGTCGTTTATACCTTTTCTTCTGGTCACAGCGGACACCAGGTCTCAGATCATCTGCCTGCCAATTATATACGGTGCCCCTCTTATAGTCCTCTGCATCACGATTCCATTTAATCCGTTTAGTTTCCTCAGATTCCGACTTGAACTTAGAAAGCTGCGCAGCGAGACCATCCTTATATTTATTAAAATCATCAATAGATAAAGATTGACATAATGTTTCTTCCAGACCAGAAAATTGCGTTTGAATATCAGCGAGTTCAGATTGTAAAAACTCAAGATTTAAAAGAATAAAGTCCATAGAATATTGATTAGACAAAAGCTCAAATCTCCTGCAAAACAGCATTGGAGGAAAATAGGTTCGGTTTGAAGTTAGTTCTCATACCTCGTGGGATGCGGTGCTGTTTATAATATTCCCCCAAGGTAGTTAAATGCAGGTGAAGAGCAATGGATCGCTGATTCAAACCTTCATAACTCCTTAATAGACGGTGTATTAAAAAAAGACGCATCTCCCGACAGTCCTTGCAGTATCCTGCGCACATCCTCCTGGGTAAACTGAATCCTACTGGGTGTAGACTCTGAGTTCATAAATGACATAGTGCAAAAAAGAGGAAAGGCAAAAATAAAAAGCAACAAAAAGGACCATGCAAAGCCATCAATTTCAACAATATAATAGGAAAAAGGTGATGGCAGCACAGTGTGTGAATAAGCGTTTATTATAGCGTTGCTGGATATCATTTTACGATATAATTATTTTTTATTTCAGGATCAATTTTACGCAAATATGTACATGCGCAATCTGGAGGAGGATGTCATCTATGTCTCCCACCATTTTGCCCGTGTGGCGAGGTAGTGGAGATACATTGGTGACACCTTTCTCCTATGGCATGGCACCCTGGATGAACTTCTGCAGTTTCACACGTATTTGAACCATATAGATTAGGATGTCAAATTCACTTTGGTACATTCTGCAACTAATGTGCAATTTCTGGATACTGTGGCGGTATATGATGGGAAATCCCTTAAAACGGAGTTGTACGTTAAGCCCACTGATAGAAATTATTTGTTACATTACAGGAGCAGACATCTTCGTAATATGATTAAGTTACTACAGGTTATAGTTACTAGAGATGGGTCGTTGATCCAGGGAGTAATTCTGATTGCCTGATTGGAGTCGGGAAGGAATTTTTCCCCCTAAAGTGAGGAACATTGGCTTCTACCTCACAGGGTTTTTTTGCCTTCCTCTGGATCAACTTGTAGGAAAACAGGCCGAACTGGATGGTCAGATGTCTTTTTTCGGCCTTATAAACTACTAGCTGAAGGACCCGGCTTCGCCCGAGTATATTTAATTTATTTCTTTTACTATTTGTGTGTGTGTGTCGTTAAAAGATATCGAGAGTGACCTCTACAGTGCCAGCCCCTTTAACAGTGACCTCTACAGCGGCCCGCCCCTTTAACAGTGACCTCTACAGTGGCCAGCCCCTTTAACAGAGACCTCTACAGAGACCCGCCCCTTTAACAGAGACCTCTACAGAAGCCCGCCCCTTTAACTGTGACCTCCACAGAAGCTAGAGTGGCCACTGTCCTCACCCCAGAAAGCCAGACCTCACCGGCCATTCCCCCAAACGTGAAACAACGCCCCCAGTTCCCATGAAGACACATCACTAAACATGAGGCCACGCCACCCCTGGCTCCGTGAAGACATGGAGGAGAAGCTGTCTGAGTGTGAGCTACTGAAAGGGTGGACATCCCTGTGTCTGTCTAGGCACTTCGTCGGACGGAGAACAGGTAGCCAGAAAACTGGACTGTCCAGCCTAAAGCCGGACATCTGGCCACCCTAACATCAGCCTGCCCCTAGGGTGGCCAGAGGTCTTGTTTTAGGCTGGACGGTCTGGCTTTCAGACTCCCTGTCCTCTGTCATGTGCAGGGCCTGGATGGACACAGCAGCAGCACTCTCAGCAGCAGAACTGTGCAGTCTGAGCAATGAGCTGCAGGGAGAAAGTCACCCTACCCCAACCCCTGCAGCTGACAGAAGGTGATTTTTACCAATATTTTTAATCCCGGTCAAATGCAGCATGGAAGGGGCGTGGCCTGACTGAGTCAGGGGCGTGACTTAGTGGGATCTGGGGGTGGTGCTTTTAAGTCCTTATTTTGACGGTGGCCGGAATTACAGGTCGATGCCATAGTAATTTAGGAGGAAGGTGGGTAGCAGTGGAAGAAAACATCTTTTATTACTACTGAACAGTAAATATGTAAAATTTACATTATATGAGCTAATGATTGATGATGAGTTAGTCTAAAACATAAGTTATAGTTATGGTAACCGGGAATACCCATTTACCATTGTCATCCACAGTGCTCTGCCTCTTTAATGCAGACCTAAAGCAGTGAACTGGCTAGGTTGTCATAGAAACCTGATGTGTGCCTGTGAGCTTCTATTGGCTGATAAGGTTCATGTGACCAGGCTACTATTGGCTAATGCATTTTTTTGGAATATCTCAGGAACGGTACGTCCTGGAGAGTTGAAAACTGTTCTAAAACCTTCCCGGACACCTGATGTACATGTGTGCCAAATTTTGTGATTGTAGCTGCAGCGGTGCGGATTCCTTTAGCGGACATACAAACACATACAATCAGCTTTATATATTAGATGTTTCTATGTTACTATTTACCGTATAGTCAATTTTTACGTGTGAAACGCATTGTGTCGGACCCCCTGTCTCTTCCGTCTGCTCTGGATAATGTTTTGCATAAGTTTACCCAGAGGGGCTATCCATTATCTGTGGTACGTCCGCAAAAGAAACAAGTATTGGCCCTGGATAGGGCAACTACTTTACAACCCTTCTCTAAGACATCTGATCAGAAACAGTTATTTTTTTTCTACCTTTTCTGAACAGTCTAAATACATTGGTGATATCAGTCAGAGACATAAGTCCATACTACAGAGATGTCATGTTGACATCCCTGAATTTAAGGTCTTCCCTATCCTTTCCTATCGGAGGTCTGAAAGTATAGGTGACCATTTGGTTCACTCAGATATGCCCCCCACTGGTCCCTCCAGACAGACATTACTTGCACCACGTAAAATGGGTTGCTACTAGAGATGAGCGAGCACTAAAATGCTCGGGTGCTCGTTATTCGAGTCGAATAACGAACCCCATTGAAGTCAATGGGATACTGGAGCATTTTTTGCAGGGGACCGGGGCTCTGCCTAGGGAAGGCTGGGTGAAAACCTGGAAACCTCAGAAAATGATGGAAACACCACGGAAATGGACAGGAAACAGCAGGAGCAGCATGCATGGATGCCTCTGAGGCTGCCTAATCCCACCATTACCCCAAATTCTCCTAGTGGGGCATGTGTGGTATCGATTCTTCTCAGTTTAAAATCGTATACATCCCCTATCTTGGGACCATATATTTCATAGATTTTTCGAACACGGAAAAGGAAAAAGAGCTTGCTCTGGCCAGGGTAGTGTCTTTCCTACTGCAGCTAAGGGGATGTGTCCATGCTCTGCCTATCACAGGTCAGGAGGCAATTAAAAGAAGAAACAAAAAAAACATCAGTACAATATCTAATACGTCCCCTATCCGGGTAAATTGTTTGGAGAGAGGGCCTGTAGGTGGGGGGCAGGCTGGGGGGAAGGAGGTTGAGCTGGAAGAGCCAGAGGAGTGCCCCCTGGGCTAGCGTGTGTGGTGGTGACAACAGCCGGATGGATTTGGAAAAACTCTAGCATCAACCGGTACGGTATGTATTCTTATGAGTTTAATACCGTATATGGCACCTATCCGGAAAAATAGTTTGGAGAGAGAGAAAAAGAGGAAAAAGACGTGCAGTATGGAGCAATTACACGGAAACTATTAGATTAGGCAGACGTGGTCTGCTTAATTGCAACCCAGACAAATGAGAGAAAGAGAGGAAAATGATGTATTTTTAAAAGTGACGTTCAGTATAGATCAGGGGTGCACAACGTTTTCTGGGTGGGGGCCACATTGTCCGAATGAACCAACGTCAAGGGCCGAAAATAAAATTTAAAGGGGTATTACCAACTGAAATACTCTATTTATGGCAGATTGAACACAAAGTGTATACCATTAATGTCTAGTTACAGTTTCAGGAGTCCCATCTAATGGGAGAAATACATGAAAAATGCATGTGAGCAGCCACAAAACATGGACATACATGTCTGTTACCAGATGGATGGGGCCACACAGAATGGTATCAAGGGCCACATGTGGCCCCCGGGCCACAGGTTGTGCACCCCTGGTATAGATCAAGTGTGGTATGTGTTCTATGTATACTACTCAGTTTAATACCGTATATGGCAGCTATCCGGAAAAATAGTTTGGAGAGAGAGAAAGATAGGAAAAAGACGTAAATTGTTTGGAGAGAGGGCCTGTAGGTGGGGGGGGGGGGGGGGCAGGCTGGGGGGAAGGAGGTTGAGCTGGAAGAGCCAGAGGAGTGCCCCCTGGGCTAGCGTGTGTGGTGGTGACAACAGCCGGATGTAGTTAGAATGACGACGCAGGACCCCAACTTAAAAATTTAGCATCAACCGGTACAGTTGTAAATTATGAGATTGATCAAGTGTGGTATGTCTTCTATGTATACTACTCAGTTTAATACCGTATATGGCAGCTATCCGGAAAAATAGTTTGGAGAGAGAGAAAGATAGGAAAAAGATGTAAATTGTTTGGAGAGAAGGCCTGTAGGTGGGGGGTGGGGCAGGCTGGGGGGAAGGAGGTTGAGCTGGAAGAGCCAGAGGAGTGCCCCCTGGGCTAGCGTGTGTGGTGGTGACAACAGCCGGATGTAGTTAGAATGACGACGCAGGACCCCAACTTAAAAATTTAGCATCAACCGGTACAATTGTCAATTATGAGCTCGATCAAGTGTGGCATGACTTTTTAGATGGAGATTGCATGTGGTCACGTACTCCCTGGAACCCCATAGTCACCCCTTCTCTGATGTGCTACCCCAGAACATTCTCTGCCCCAATTCGCAAGACCTTTTGCAGTCTCCGTGTGCTGACAGTGGGGATTTACCAGTGTTGTCTGAGGAGGTGGTGGACAATGGCGAGACACAGGTGTCGGGGGGTGAGGTAGTTGTATGGGAAGCAAGTTACAGTGGGGACTCCTTGGGGGGACTTTCTCATGATGGGACAGATTCAACTTGGGTAGATCAGGCACAGGAACAGATCAATTTTTTTTTTTTTTTGTGTTTATTTAACTTTTATTTAGCAGAAATAACCACAGAGATATTTATTCATTATCTTCGCTGCGCAGTCTGGCGTTGGGGTTCGTCACTTTGATGGCGAGCTGTGCCGCTCTCTCCAAAATGGTCTTTAGGTTCTTAGATGGAGAAGTTGTGGGCGATTTCTGCACAGAAAGACTTGTTGCTCATCAACAGAACCTCGAGCTCCTTGACATTGTGGACCAGGAATTTGCGGAACCCTGTGGGCAGCATGTGTTTGGTCTTCTTGTTGCTACCATATCCAATGTTGGGCAATATAGATACGCAGGTAATATTATTTTTCACACCTATCCCAAAAATAAAATTTACGCAGTTTGCGCAAATAAAACTGGAAACTGGAACTGGAGAGAGGGCCTGTAGGTGGACCTCCGGGAAAATTGTTTGGAGAGAGGGCCTGTAGGTGGACCTCCGGAAAAATTGTTTGAAGAGAGGGCCTGTAGGTGGACCTCCGGAAAAATTGTTTGAAGAGAGGGCCTGTAGGTGGACCTCCGGAAAAATTGTTTGGACAGAGGGCCTGTAGGTGGACCTCTAGAAAAATAGTTTGGAGAGAGGGCCTGTAGGTGGACCTCTGGAAAAATTGTTTGGACAGAGGGCCTGTAGGTGGACCTCCGGAAAAATTGTTTGGACAGAGGGCCTGTAGGTGAACCTCCGGAAAAATTGTTTGAAGAGAGGGCCTGTAGGTGGACCTCTGGAAAAATTGATTGAAGAGGGCGCCTGTAGGGGGCCCTCCTGAAAAATTGTTTTAAAAGAGGGCCAGTTGGACCTCTAAAAAATGGCGTTTTTTTAGTCAGCGTTAGGCAAAGACGACATGGAGGAGGAGGAGTAGGAGGAGTAGGGAAGAGGAATCGGATACATAAGTAATGTTAATCTTTAGCTGCTTTCCCCCGGAGGAGATTTGAATTCCGGTGAAATCCAGGCTTTGTTCATTTAAATAAGCGTCAGCCTGTCAGCGCTGTCAGTTGACAGGCGTGTATGCTTATCGGTGATGACGCCACCAGCTGCACTGAATACCCGCTCTGACAGCACGCTAGCGGCAGGGCAGGCCAGCACCTCCAAGGCGTACAGCGCCAGTTCAGGCCACGTGTCCAGCTTTGAAACCCAGTAGTTGTATGGAGCAGAGTGATCGCTACGGACGTTGGTATGGTCAGCTAGGTACTCCCTCACCATCTTTCTGTACAGCTCCCCCCTACTCTGCCTAGTCTGGGGACAGGTGACAGTGTCTTGCTGGGGTGACATAAAACTGGCAAAGGCCTTGGAGAGCGTTCCCCTGCCAGTGCTGGACAAGCTGCCTGCTCGCCTCCTCTCCCCCGCTACTTGGCCCACAGAACCATGCCCTCTGCCGCTAGCGGCGTCAGATGGGAAGAATTGGTTCAGTTTGTGCACCAGGGCCTGTTGATATCTATTCACTCTCATACTCCTTTCCTCTGCAGGGATGAGAGTGGAAAGGTTCTGCTTGTACCGTGGGTCCAGGAGAGTGAACACCCAGTAATCGGTGTTTGAAAAAATTCTTCTAACGCGAGGGTCACGGGATAGGCAGCCTAACATGAAGTCTGCCATGTGTGCCAGAGTCCCAACACGCAAGAATTCCCTCTCATCACTGGCCTGAAACTCCATTTCCTCCTCCTCCTCCTCCTCCTCCAAGTCCTCCTCTTCAGCCCATACACGCTCAAGAGTTAAGGACTGAGCACTGGTACCCTCTACTGTCTCGCCGACATTCTCCTCCTCTTCCTCCTCATCCCCCTCCTCTGATACGCGCTGAGAAACAGACCGGAGGGTGCTCTGGCTATCAAGCGACGTATCTTCCTCCACCGTCTCTTGTGACAAGCGCAAAGCATCCGACTTGATGCTGAGCAGTGAGTTTTTCAACAGGCAAAGCAGCTGGATGGTGAAGCTGATAATGGCGGCATCGCCGCTGACCATCTGTGTTGACTCCTCAAAGTTGCTCAACACCTGGCAGATATCAGACATCCACGTCCACTCCTCATTGTAGACTTGAGGAATCTGAGTGACCTGACTACCAGTTCTGGTGGAAGTTGACATCTGGCAGTCTACAATCGCTCTGCGCTGCTGGTAAACTCTGGATAACATGTTTAATGTGGAATTCGATCTCGTGGGCAAGTTGCACAACAGTCGGTGAGCGGGCAGTTGTAGGCGGCGCGGCGCTGCCCTGAGATTGGCAGCATCTGTGGTCGACTTGCGGAAATGCGCACAGATGCGGCGCACCTTGGTGAGCAAATCAGACAGATTGGGGTATGTCTTGAGGAACCGCTGAACTATGAGATTGAACACGTGGGCCAGGCATGGCACATGTGTCAGTCTGCCGAGTTGCAGAGCCGCCACCAGGTTACGCCCGTTGTCACACACAACCATGCCTGGCTTGAGGTTCAGCGGTGCCAGCCACACTTCGGTCTGCGAGGTGATGCCTTGTAACAGCTCTTGGGCGGTGTGCCTTTTGTCACCTAAGCTCAGCAGTTTGAGCACCGCCTGCTGGCGCTTACCCACGGCACTGCTGCTGCGCCTAGAGCTACCGACTGAAGGCGCCGTGCCCACGGATGGTAATTCGGTGGAGGAGGAGGAGGGGTCGGAGGAGGAGGAGGCATAGTACGTCTGAGAGACCATGACCGAGGTAGACCCCGCAATCCTCGGTGTGGGCAGTACTTGAGCGGCCCCAGGGTCATTCTCGGTCCCAGCCTCCACCAAGTTAACCCAATGTGCCGTCAGTGAGATATAGTGTCCCTGCCCGGCAGCACTTGTCCACGTGTCCGTGGTTAGGTGGACCTTCTCAGAAACAGTGTTGGTCAGGGCACGGATGATGTTCTGTGACACGTGCTGGTGTAGGGCTGGGACGGCACATCGGGAAAAATAGTGGTGGCAGGGGACCGAATACCGAGGGGCAGCGACCGCCATGAGATTGCGAAAGGCCTCGGTCTCTACCAGCCTATAGGGCAGCATCTCCAGGCTAAGCAATTTGGAGATGTGGACGTTGAGGGCTTGGGCATGTGGGTGGGTGGAACTGTATTTCCTCTTGCGCTCCAGCGTCTGCTGTAAAGACAGCTGAACGCTGTGCTGGGACACGTTGGTGGACACTGTGGAGGATCGTGGAGGCAAAGGTGTGGTTTTCCGGCGGGAGGCGCTCGTGCCGGGGTCCTGGGCAGGGGGTTGACTAGCAGAGGCAGCGAGTGATGCAGGGTGTTGACTAGTAGAGGCAGCGAGTGACAAAGGGAAGAAGCAGTGGTGTGACCCGCAGGAGGTGGTGAACGGCCTTGGTTCCATTGACTGGGGTGTTTAGCACTCATCCTCACTTTCTTTAAAGAACCTCCAGTCTTGCGAACATCTAGGCCTCGCCACGGGAGCTTCACTACGTGAAACAGTTGCTGCTGATGCACCAGCTCTGGCCCTGCTTCTCCCTCTGGCCACACCACAGCCTCTTACAACCTGTTCTGGTGCAGCACTCGCCTCCGCCTCAGAAGCACTGTCTTCACTCGGCATATCAACCCAGCTTGGGTCAGTCACCTCGTCATCCTCCGATTCCTCAGTCTGCTCCCCCCTCGGACTTCCTGCCCTGACAACAAATTCACCACTGTCTGACAACCGTGTCTCCTCATCGTCCGACACCTCTTTGCAAACTTCTTCCACTAACTCAACATTGTCATCATCATCATCACCCACAGACTGCGACAGTTGGAAAACTTGGAAATCGGGAACGAGGTCAGCAGCAACCTGAGAAGTGGTTTGTGACTCTGGGAAGGGTCCAGAAAACAGTTCCTCAGAGTATGCCGGATTGCATTCCAAATTTTCCTGGGAGGGGGCAGACTGGGGGGAAGGAGGGTGAGATGGAGGAGCCAGAGGAGTGCTCCCTTGGGTAACGTGGGTGGACTACGTGGAAGACTGACTGGTGGACAAATTACTTGAAGCATTATCCGCAATCCACGACATCAGCTGTTCGCACTGTTGTGGTTTCAACAGTCCTCTATCACGTGTCCCTGTAAGTTGAGACATGAAGCTAGGGAGTGTAGCTCTGTGGCGTTCCACAGCTCCCTCATCAGCAGGTACTGTCTCACCCTGCCCAGGACCACGGCCTCTGCCCCCTGCAGTAATTGAATGCCCACGCCCACGCCCTCGTCCTCGACCCTTAGCCCTGGGGTTCAACATTTTCTGTATATAAGTGTATTATATAAAAAAAAAAAATAAATGGGCCTGGTGTACTGAAACCCACAAACTTGTTCAGTCTGGTTTAATTAAGTGACGTAAAGAAAGTGTCACCTGGACAGACAATACGGATTGTAGTGAGTGTACTGAACTGTGACAGACAGAATGGTTCCACGCAGCTGTGTGAAATGGATTTGTATCACTGAGCTAAAACAACTAAAAACTATGTTTTTTATATATTTTTTTTATATATTTTTTTATAGTTTTGTTTTTTTTGGAACGTGACGTGCAGAAACTATCGTAGAGCTGACTGACACCCTACTGACGGTGGCTATTTAGACTGCGACCCAGACAAATGTCGCACAGAGATTTTTTTGATCAAGCTATATACGTGACAGGCAGCAAAAGACTTGGTTGTATTAAGTGACATACAGAAAGTGTCACCTGGACAGAAAATATGGATTGGAGTGAGTGTGCTGAACTGTGACACACAGAATGGTTCCACGCAGCTGTGTGAAATGGATTTGTATCACTGAGCTAAAACAACAAAAAAACTATTTTTTTAATATATTTTTTTATATATTTTTTTTTAGTTTTGTTTTTTTGGAACGTGACGTGCAGAAACTATCGTAGACCTAACTCACACCCTGTTAATGGTGGCTATTTTGACTGCGACCCAGACAAATGTCGCACAGAGATTTTTTTGATCAAGCTATATACGTTACAGCAAAAGACCTGGTTGTATTAAGTGACGTACAGAAAGTGTCACCTGGACAGAAAATACGGATTGGAGTGAGTGTGCTGAAATGTGACACACAGAATGGTTCCACGCAGCTGTGTGAAATGGATTTGTATCACTGAGCTAAAACAACAAAAAAACTATTTTTTTTTTAAATTTTTTTGGGGGGATTTTTGTATTTTTTTGGAACGTGACGTGCAGAAACTATCGTAGAGCTAACTGACACCCTACTGACGGTGGCTATTTAGACTGCGACCCAGACAAATGTCGCGCAGAGGGCGTGGGCGTGGGCATTCAAGTACTGCAGGGGGCACAGGCCGTCGTCCTGGGCAGGGTGAGACAGTACCTGCTGATGAGGAAGCTGTGGAACGCCGCAGAGCTACACTCCCTAGCTTCATGTCTCAACTTACAGGGACACGTGGTAGAGAACTGTTGAAACCACAACAGTGCGAACAGCTGATGTCGTGGATTGCGGATAATGCTTCAAGTAATTTGTCCACCAGTCAGTCTTCCACGCAGTCCACCCACATTACCCAAGGGAGCACTCCTCTGGCTCCTCCACCTCAACCTCCTTCCCCCCAGTCTGCCCCCTTCCAGGAAAATTTGGAATGCAATCCGGCATACTCTGAGGAACTGTTTTCTGGACCCTTCCCAGAGTCACAAACCACTTCTCAGGTTGCTGCTGACCTTGTTCCCGATGCCCAAGTTTTCCAACTGTCGCAGTCTGTGGGTGATGATGATGATGATGACAATGTTGAGTTAGTGGAAGAAGTTTGTAAAGAGGTGTCGGACGATGAGGAGACACGGTTGTCAGACAGTGGTGAAGTTGTTGTCAGGGCAGGAAGTCCGAGGGGGGAGCAGACTGAGGAATTGGAGGATGACGAGGTGACTGACCCAAGCTGGGTTGATATGCCGAGTGAAGACAGTGCTTCTGAGGCGGAGGCGAGTGCTGCACCAGAACAGGTTGTAAGAGGCAGTGGTGTGGCCAGAGGGAGAAGCAGGGCCAGAGCTGGTGCATCAGCAGCAACTGTTTCATGTAGTGAAGCTCCCGTGGCGAGGCCTAGATGTTCGCAAGACTGGAGGTTCTTTAAAGAAAGTGAGGATGAGTGCTAAACACCCCACTCAATGGAACCAAGGCCGTTCACCACCTCCTGCGGGTCACACCACTGCTCCTTCCCCTGTGTCACTCGCTGCCTCTGCTAGTCAACCCCCTGCGTCACTCGCTGCCTCTGCTAGTCAACCCCCTGCCCAGGACCCCGGCACGAGCGCCTCCCGCCGGAAAACCACACCTTCGCCTCCACGATCCTCCACAGTGTCCACCAACGTGTCCCAGCACAGCGTTCAGCTGTCTTTACAGCAGACGCTGGAGCGCAAGAGGAAATACAGTTCCACCCACCCACATGCCCAAGCCCTCAACGTCCACATCTCCAAATTGCTTAGCCTGGAGATGCTGCCCTATAGGCTGGTAGAGACCGAGGCCTTTCGCAATCTCATGGCGGTGGCTGCCCCTCGGTATTCGGTCCCCAGCTGCCACTATTTTTCCCGATGTGCCGTCCCAGCCCTACACCAGCACGTGTCACAGAACATCATCCGTGCCCTGACCAATGCTGTTTCTGAGAAGGTCCACCTAACCACGGACACGTGGACAAGTGCTGCCGGGCAGGGACACTATATCTCACTGAAGGCACATTGGGTTAAATTGGTGGAGGCTTGGACCGAGAATGACCCTGGGGCCCCTCATGTACTGCCCTTTACCTCGGTCACGGCCTCTCAGATGTACTATGCCTCCTCCTCCTCCGACCCCTCCTCCTCCTCCACCGAATTACCATCCGTGGGCACGGCGCCTTCAGTAGGTAGCTCGAGGCGCAGCAGCAGTGCCGTGGGTAAGCGCCAGCAGGCGGTGCTCAAACTGCTGAGCTTAGGTGACAAAAGGCACACCGCCCAAGAGCTGTTACAGGGCATCACGGCGCAGACCGATGTGTGGCTGGCACCGCTGAACCTGAAGCCAGGCATGGTTGTGTGTGACAACGGGCGTAACCTGGTGGCGGCTCTGCAACTCGGCAGACTGACACATGTGCCATGCCATCAATCTCATAGTTCAGCGGTTCCTCAAGACATACCCCAATCTGTCTGATTTGCTCACCAAGGTGCGCCGCATCTGTGCGCATTTCCGCAAGTCCACCACAGATGCTGCCACTCTCAGGGCAGCGCAGCGCCGCCTACAACTGCCCGCTCACCGACTGTTGTGCAATGTGCCCACGAGATGGAATTCGACATTAAACATGTTATCCAGAGTTTACCAGCAGCGCAGAGCGATTGTAGACTACCAGATGTCAACTTCCACCAGAACTGGTAGTCAGGTCAGTCAGATTCCTCAAGTCTACAATGAGGAGTGGACGTGGATGTCTGATATCTGCCAGGTGTTGAGCAACTTTGAGGAGTCAACACAGATGGTCAGCGGCGATGCCGCCATTATCAGTCTCACCATCCCGCTGCTTTGCCTGTTGAAAAACTCACTGCTCAGCATCAAGTCGGATGCTTTGCGCTTGTCACAAGAGACGGTGGAGGAAGATACGTCGCTTGATAGCCAGATCACCCTCCGGTCTGTTTCTCAGCGCGTATCAGAGGAGGGGGATGAGGATGAGGAGGATGAGGAGGAGAATGTCGGCGAGACAGTAGAGGGTACCAGTGCTCAGTCCTTAACTCTTGAGCGTGTATGGGCTGAAGAGGAGGACTTGGAGGAGGAGGAGGAAATGGAGAGTCAGGCCAGTGAGGAGAGGGAATTCTTGCATGTTGGGACTCTGGCGCACATGGCAGACTTCATGTTAGGCTGCCTATCCCGTGACCCTCGCGTTAGAAGAATTTTTTCAAACACCGATTACTGGGTGTTCACTCTCCTGGACCCACGGTACAAGCAGAACCTTTCCACTCTCATCCCTGCAGAGGAAAGGAGTATGAGAGTGAATAGATATCAACAGGCCCTGGTGCACAAGCTGAAACAATTCTTCCCATCTGACGCCTCTAGCGGCAGAGGGCATGGTTCTGTGGGCCAAGTAGCGGGGGAGAGGAGGCGAGCAGGCAGCTTGACCAGCACTGGCAGGGGAACGCTCTCCAAGGCCTTTGCCAGTTTTATGTCACCCCAGCAAGACACTGTCACCTGTCCCCAGTCTAGGCAGAGTAGGGGGAGCTGTACAGAAAGATGGTGAGGGAGTACCTAGCTGACCATACCAACGTCCGTAGCGATCACTCTGCTCCATACAACTACTGGGTTTCAAAGCTGGACACGTGGCCTGAACTGGCGCTGTACGCCTTGGAGGTGCTGGCCTGCCCTGCCGCTAGCGTGCTGTCAGAGCGGGTATTCAGTGCAGCTGGTGGCGTCATCACCGATAAGCGTACACGCCTGTCAACTGACAGCGCTGACAGCGCTGACAGACTGACGCTTATTAAAATGAACAAAGCCTGGATTTCACCGGAATTCAAATCTCCTCCGGGGGAAAGCAGCTAAAGATTAACATTACTTATGTATCCGATTCCTCTTCCCTACTCCTCCTACTCCTCCTCCTCCATGTCGTCTTTGCCTAACGCTGACTAAAAAAACGCCATTTTTTAGAGGTCCAACTGGCCCTCTTTTAAAACAATTTTTCAGGAGGGCCCCCTACAGGCCCTCTCTTCAATCAATTTTTCCGGAGGTCCACCTACAGGCCCTCTCTTCAAACAATTTTTCCGGAGGTCCACCTACAGGCCCTCTGTCCAAACAATTTTTCCGGAGGTCCACCTACAGGCCCTCTGTCCAAACAATTTTTCCGGAGGTCCACCTACAGGCCCTCTCTCCAAACAATTTTTCCGGAGGTCCACCTACAGGCCCTCTGTCCAAACAATTTTTCCGGAGGTCCACCTACAGGCCCTCTCTTCAAACAATTTTTCCGGAGGTCCACCTACAGGCCCTCTCTCCAAACAGTTTTTCCGGAGGTCCACCTACAGGCCCTCTCTTCAAACAATTTTTCTGGAGGTCCACCTACAGGCCTTCTCTCCAAACAATTTTTCAGGAGGTCCACCTACAGGCCCTCTCTTCAAACAATTTTTCCGGATGTCCACCTACAGGCCCTCTGTCCAAACAATTTTTCCGGAGGTCCACCTACAGGCCCTCTCTCCAAACAATTTTTCCGGAGTTCCACCTACAGGCCCTCTCTTCAAACAATTTTTCCGGAGGTCCACCTACAGGCCCTCTCTCCAGTTTTCCGGAGGTCCACCTACAGGCCCTCTCTCCAAACAATTTTTCCGGAGGTCCACCTACAGGCCCTCTCTCCAAACAATTTTTCCGGAGGTCCACCTACAGGCCCTCTCTCCAGTTCCAGTTTCCAGTTTTATTTGCGCAAACTGCGTAAATTTTATTTTTGGAATAGGTGTGAAAAATAATATTACCTGCGTATCTATATTGCCCAACATTGGATACGGTAGCAACAAGAAGACCAAACACATGCTGCCCACAGGGTTCCGCAAATTCCTGGTCCACAATGTCAAGGAGCTCGAGGTTCTGTTGATGAGCAACAAGTCCTTCTGTGCAGAAATCGCCCACAACGTCTCCATCTAAGAACCTAAAGACCATTGTGGAGAGAGCGGCAAAGCTCGCCATCAAAGTGACGAACCCCAACGCCAGACTGTTAGAAGGCTGTCAACCTTGACATTATATAACTTATTTTATATATACAGTTAGTGTTACAGTACAGTATGTCCAACAGACAGTTGCCAGGGCCCTCCAAAGAAACTGACAGTGGCAAAACTGTTACTGGAGACAGCAGAAGTACCAGCAGATCAAGAGGGAGAGATAGCAGCAGCAGACCACATCTGCCAGTGTCATCCAGCAGTTATGTTTTGATAACCAATCCCGCTGTCCTGGAATGGTTGACTCAGTCTTCAACATTATCTCAACATCAGAAACCTACAGCCAGGAGTCAGTTCCTCTGACACCACACTTAGTTGTCATAGCCCAGGAACAAGCTCTATGCCATCACCTGTACTGAACCTGCTTCTTTCTTTTTCTGCTCCTTCTGCTTGGGAAGTATTGTATTCTGCCAGCTCTGCTCTGCATTTCAGTGAGGATGAGCTTATTTAGGACAGTTTGCAGCTACTGCCCAGCCCATATTTGGAGGAGAGGTCCGCTGCTTCATCTTGTAGCCGTGCAAGTAGCGACAATGAGAGTCGTGTGAGAACAGGTGTTGCCAGAGGGCAGGGACATGGCCAGGAGACTAGTGAGGGTCTGAAGAGCAGACAGTAGTAGATGATAATGTAACCAATTGCACGTGGGAGCCTGGTGAAGAGTGAGCTTTATCATCATCAGGGGGTGAGGGTGGCATCTTGCTCCTGAGACAGGACCAGGGTTGCAGCATGCTGCTGAGCCAGCAGAGTGGGAGTAGTGTGAGACATGGAGCCAAACATGCCCGGGGTAGACTGTCTGCTACTTAGGACCCTACCTGTCTGGAAACAACTAGAGGGGCACGGCTTCATAGAGGCAGCAGCAGGTAGTCAGCATGGAGTGGTAGGGGTAAAATGCCATACTTGCCAGTATGGGATTTTTTCATTATGTTGCTTGTGGACATCAGCATGGCCGTTTGTAGGATCTGTGGGCAGAAGGTGAAGCACGGCAAGAGTGCCACAGTGGTGACACCACGGCCCTGTGTCAACACATGGAGCGTCACCATAAAGTAGCCTGAGAAAACAGAAGTGCTAACGTAATGGTACAGCCTGAAGCATCTCTCAGAGGCCTGCATCCCTTCTCCAGCAGTCAAGACTCTACCACCTCAGCAGAAGGGAGCTATGTTTCCTTCCCATATTCTACTGGTCCTGATACTCCTCCCCATTGTCACACATTTCGTCAGCAATCAATCAGCGATGCGATTGCAAATAAACAACAGTTATTCTGCACTCATCCAACAACGCAGAAGCTGAACAAGCTGCTGGCCAAGTTGGTAGTACTATAATCCCTCCTTTTCCATGTGGTTGACTCTACACATTTCAGAGAACTGATGACTTGTGCCGAGCCAAGGTGGAGAGTCCCAAGTTGTTACTACCTGTCTAAAAAAGCTGTACCAGCCCTGCATACGTACGTACAGCAGAAGGTAGGCCAGTCCTTGTGCCTGTCGGTGTCTGGTATAGTTAATGGCAGCACCGATGTGTGGAGTAATAACTATGGTCAATGAAAATATACGTCCTTTACTGCCCACTGGATAAATGTAGTTCCTTCCCATGCACACCAGCAACTTGGCCAGATGATGGCAATGCCACCTCCACATTCTCATTCCATAATTCTGGTGCCAATGTCCTCCTCTGCCTCCTCATCCTCCACCTTGTCCTCAGCCTCCACTATAGGCACAGGCAGTTTCATGCAGTTCTACACCTGGCCAGCCTTTGTGAACAGAGTCACATGGGGGAGGAACTGCTCTGCGTCTTTCATCAAGAAAGATCCTGGCTGTCTCCTCGCCAACTGAAGATCAGAACTGAAGAGCATTCTGTCAGCACAGCTGACCAATGCGCCCTGCATGGTGCATGGGGCTTTAATCTGATTGTAACCCAGTTCTTGAAGTCTTCTACCTAACTGCAAGATGTCTTGAAAATGACCAGGAAACTGTGCATGCACTTCAGCCACTCTTACCGTGCAAACCACACCACACCATGAGCTGCAAAGGCAGAGTGGTGTTCCCCAACATCACCTCATTTGTGTCTTTCCACATGTTGGAACTCCACCCTCCACATGTTGGACCGACTATAAGAGCAAGGAATGCCGTGAATGATTTCTTGATGATGCAGGAATACAGGATTACTCCTCTGTGTAACTTCAACATTAGCCAGTGGCAGCTCATGCGTGACACCTGCATTTGCATGAGTGAGAATGTGGGTAGCTGTAGTAGTTCAGCCAGCACTAATGGCACAGTTGGCAAAAGCCATTTGGCCAGTAGTAGTAGCAGCAGGCCACAGTTCTCCTTTGATTCTGCTTGTGACAGATTATTATTGAGGACAAAGAGAATGACTGGATGGCTCACTCATCCTCTTAGTCACAGCAGGATGATGTCAATATCACCTCTGAGTCTGACACTGTGACATTGAGCCAGGGTGAGTGCTCTCCTCCAGCTCCTCCTCCTTGCAGCCCCAGAGGAGCCTTTCAGTTGTATCCTCCCTGTCTTCACTGTCCCCTCCTAGTGTACTGTTTTTTAGCCTCTGCCACCATCACAACCGTTTATTATGAAAATTCTGAACTACAGAAATAGCAATAAGATCCTAGCTGCAGATAGACTGAAGGGTGCTATTCACAATGAAAATGCAAAACTTTCCTTTAATCTAGCCTTTACCTCTCAAGTGCAGAAGAAAAGAAGGCAGTTCACTCAGGTCCAAGCCCGTCTCCATAAGCTGGGCATAAAGTATGCTATGCTATATCGATGAGACTTACATAGGATCGTAGAATTTTTTTTTCAAATTCCTGATTGGCTAGATGTTCATCATATGAAAAGAACATGAAGGACTTTCCAATCCGATATCACTGAAAATTAGATACATCCTGAGCCTGTTGTGCATTGGTTACCTCAGGAGATATTCACTCCCAAATAATTCTGAAGGATGGTCATACTTCCCTTATAGTTGTCTATTTTGTTTTCTGATTGTACTTATTGAGCTCAGGTTTTTTGTACTTTTGCTAGCGATAGTTTTACACTACTAGGAGACCTTTCTGTTTCATTTTGCTCCTTGATGCACTTCCTTAGTGTTGCAAGTTAATGTATCAAGGGACTATCCTCCATGGGCCTACATTTGAGGATAGATGGCGGCTTGTAAAATAATTTCATGGATTGTGCAGGGTCTTAACTATAATGTAAAAAGTTCCTTAGTTTATAATTACCTCAAAGGGTATGCTCCTGACATTATAATCTGCTGTTTACTCAAACTATGCTGGAAGGGTTTCTATATTGGTGTGTAAGGCTCTGCATCTTCAGTTAAGTTCAGTTCAGACAGATCCATCGGGGAGATTTATCCTTTTGCAGGTATCCCTTACAGGTTGTGCTTGCTTACAGTGGGGATTTACAGTGCCTGGAAAAGGTATTTATATCCCTTGAACTTTTCCACATATTTTTCACATTACACTTACAAACCTAAATGTATTTTATTGGGATTTTATGTGATAGTAGCAAGTATGTGTGAAGAGAAATTACAATTACAGCTGCAAGTCTTTTGGGGTATGTCTCTATCTGCTTTGAACATCTAGACACTGAATTTTTTGCCCATTCTCCTTTGCAAAATAGTTCATTCAGTCAGATTAGATGGAGAGCATCTGTGAACAGCAATTTTCAAGTCTTGCCACAGATTCTCAATTGGTCTGGAATTTCAATGGGCTATTCTAACACACAAAAGGCTTTGATCTAAAACATTCCATTGTAGTTCTGGATTTAAGTTTAGGGTTTTTGTCCTGATGGCAGTTTCAAGCCTTTTGTAGCCTCTAACAGGTTTTCCTCCAGGATTGCCCTGTATTTAGCTCATCTATCTTCCCATCAACTCTGACCAGCTTCCCTGTTTCTGCTGAAGAAAAGCATTCCCACATCATAATGCTGCCACCACCATGTTTCACGATGGGGATGGTGTGTTTAGGGTGATGTGCAGTGTTAGTTTTCTGCAACATATAGCATTTTGCATTCAGGCCAAAACATTCAACTTTGGTCTCATCTGATCAGAGCACCTTCTTTCACATGTTTGCTGTGTCCCCTACATGGCTTGTGGCAAACAGAAAACAGGACTTCTTATTGCTTGATTTCAAAAAATGGCTTTCTTCTTGCGACAAATAATAGTTGTACTGTGGACAGATTCTCCAACCTGAGTTGTGGACCTCTCCAGCTCCTCCAGAGTGACGATCTGCCTCTTGGCTGCTTCTCTAATTAGTGCTGTCCTTGCCTGTGCTGTCAGTTTAGGTGGATGGCCATGCCCTGGTGGGTTTGCAGTTGTGCTATACTCCTTCAATTTTTGTATGATGGAATGAACAATGCTCAGTGAGATGCTTTACACTTCTCCACGACTTTAGCCCTGACCAGTTTGGTGTGTTGGTTTCCATGATGCTGTTTGATTACTAATTTCTCTAAAAAACCTCTGAGGCTCTCACAGAACAGCTGTAGTTATACTGAGAATAAATTACACACAGGTGACTTCTGAAGTCAGTTGGTCACACTAAATTTTATTTAGGGGTATCAGAGTACAGAGGGCTGAATTCAAATGCATGCCACACTTTTCAGATTTTTATTTATTAAAATTTTTTCACTTCACACATACTTGCTACTTTGTGTTGGTCTATGACATATGATCCCATTAAAATACTTTTAAGTTTGTGGGTGTAACTTGAACAAATGTGGAAAAAGTTCAAAGGGCAATAATACGTTTTCAAGGCATTGTATGTTTATCTCCCTTTCCAAAGACAATTGTTGGATGAGGTAATGGCAAAGGTGGCATTTCTATTGCTGGGAGATTTCAAAGTGACTTTAGATAGTAAGATGGACTGGCTGTCCCCCACAACTAGACATAACTGTCTGTAACTGGGCCCAGGCTCAAAATTTAGTGGAGGTTTTTGGAGTGGCTACATCCAGATTTTAGACAATTGTCTTGCCACTTTGCATACGAATTCTGTCAAGAATTAACCTAACCACGCCCAGCTCTGGTTGTCTTTTACAAGTTTTGGCTGCAGAGTACCCCCGACAGGATATCTATGATCATGCCCCTTTTCAGGTTGTTATTATTACCTAGCCCCTATACTGACTGGCTAAACAGTGGAGGCTGAATTCTATGTCGTCAAAGGTTTTTATAGTTGACAGTCAGTGTAAGCAAGATCTGAGGAAGTATTGTTGGTATACTCTGCATCTTCAAACTCAGTAATGGAATGGGAGACATGCAAGGCGGTAATGAGCAGTGTCCTTATTACAGTAATTCTATTGCTGACAATATAGAGGAGTTGTTGCACACCCGGAGTGACCTTGAGGAAAGGATCACTGTGCTGAGACATGCTTTCCTTGCCGATCCCACTGAACATTGCCAAGTGGAATGGCTGAAAGCCAAATGGGCCTATACACTCAACTGGACTGAATACACCCAGATTTATTTATTTTTTTTTTTTAGCTCAGAGACACTTGTTTTTTCCCCAAGGAGATAAGAATTCAAAGTTGTTGTTGTGGTTGTGACAACTATTAGGTTGTAACATAGTAACATAGTTTATAAGGCCGAAAAAAGACATCTGTCCATCCAGTTCGGCCTGTTTTCCTACAAGTTGATCCAAAGGAAGGCAAAAAAAAAAAACCTGTGAGGTAAAAGCCAATTTTCCCCACTTTAGGGGAAAAATTCCTTTCCGACTCCAATCAGGCAATCAGAATTACTCCCTGGATCAACGACCCATCTCTAGTAACTATAACCTATACTATTATTACACTCCAGAAATACATCCAGGCCCCTCTTGAACTCTTTTTGTGAACTTACCATCATCACTTCCTCAGGCAGCGAGTTCCATAGTCTCACTGCTCTTACAGTAAAGAATCCACTTCTATGTTTGTGTACAAACCTTATTTCCTCCAGACGCAGAGGATGTCCCCTCATCACAGTAACAATCCTGGGGATAAATAGATCATGGGAGAGATCTCTGTACTGACCCCTGATATATTTATACATAGTTATTAGATCTCCCCTCAGTCGTCTTTTTTCTAAAGTGAATAACCCTAATTTTGATAATCTTTCTTGGTACTGTAGTCCACCCTTTCCAGTTATTACTTTAGTTGCCCTCCTCTGAACCCTCTCCAGCTCTGCTATGTCTGCCTTGTTCACAGGAGCCCAGAACTGTACACAGTCCTCTATGTGAGGTCTGACTAGTGATTTGTAAAGTGGCAGGACTATGTTCTCATCATGGGCATCTATGCCTCTTTTGATGCAACCCATTATCTTATTGGCCTTGGCAGCAGCTGTCTGACACTGGTTTCTACAGCTTAGTTTGCTGTTCACTAAAATTCCTAGGTCCTTTTCCATGTCAGAGTTACCCAATGTTTTACCATTCAGTATGTACTGGTGACTTGCATTATTCCTTCCCATATGCATAACCTTACATTTGTCAGTGTTAAACCTCATCTGCCACTTTTCTGCCCAAGCCTTCATTCTATCCAGATCCATCTGTGGTAGTGTACTGTCCTCTTCTGTGTTAATGACTTTACACAGTTTAGTGTCATCTGCAAAAATTGATATTTTACTGTGCAAGCCTTCTACAAGATCATTAATAGATATATTGAAGAGAATAAGGCCCAATACTGACCCCTGTGGTACCCCACTAGTGACAGTGGCCCAATCTGAGTATGTACCGTTAATATCCACCCTCTGTTTTCTATCACTGAGCCAGTTACTTACCCACATGCAGACATTTTCTCCCAGGCCAAGCATTCTCATTTTATATACTAACCTTTTATGTGGTACTGTGTCAAATGCTATTGAGAAGTCCAGATATACGACATCCATTGATTCGCCGCGGTCTAGTCTAGAACTTACCTCCTCATAGAAACTGATTAAATTGGTTTGACATGACCGATCCCTCATGAAGTCATGCTGATATGGAGTTATTTGCTTATTTTCATTGAGGTACTCCAAGATAGCATCTCTTAGAAAACCCTCAAACAGTTTACCCATGACAGATGGTAAACTTACCGGCTACAGTTTCCAGGCTCTGTTTTTGGACCCTTTTGAATATTGTCACCACATTTGCTATGTGCCAATCCTGTGGAATATTCCCTGTCAGTATAGAGTCCTTAAACATCAGAAATAAGGGTCTGACGATGAAATTACTTAATTCTCTTATGATACAGGGGTGTATGCCATCCGGTCCTGGCAATTTGTCTATTTTAATCTTTTTAAGACGTCGCTGTACTTCTTCCTGGGTCAGACAGGGCACTTTTAAAGGGCAATTTACTTTTATATTCTGCATTTCATCTGCCAGTTTATTTTCCTCAGTCACACATGATATGATTATATACACAAATCAGCAGGCAGTATCACACATAATAGGATTAGATACGCAGTTTAGCAGACACTGTCACCCAGAATAGGATTAGATACACAGCTCTGCAGACAGTATCACACATGATGGGATTAGATACCCAGAACAGCAGATAATCAATAGCTATTTTAAATGTCATGCAAAAATGTAAGCATATACTGACACCCAATGTGGCTGAATTGTATTATGTACATTTGTAACATGTAATGGGACTGTTAAAAGTAAATAATAATCTCTGCATAATACTGTGGTTGGTGTGTGTTATTTTGCATATAACAAATATAATACTAGACTAGCACTGTATACTGACACCAAGTGTATCTAAATCATAGTATATGGCATATAGAATTGTGGTGAACAATGACACAGATCAAAATATATGGTAATCATTGCACAGTAAAAAAAAAAACATCCCTTGGAGGGATTTGTTTAATGTATACAATATATTTTTTATATATATGTTAAATGTAAGACAAACACTTGAAGTGAATACCTTACAGTAAGTTTAGGTATTAGCTAGTAACACAATGCGCCACCTGCTGTCTGAACGTTGTATAGTTAGTAACACCATGTGCCACCTGGTGTCTGAAAGTTGTATTGCAATTCATCCAATAACATCAATTCGTGACACACATCTCAGGACATGTTGAGATAAGTGATCAGTTAAGTGTGGACACATCTGTATATAATTAAAGAACATTTTAGGGTTAGTTTTACTCTCTTTGGAGATTAATCTCTCGGTCTCTAATTTGGCTGTTTTTATTTGTCTTTTACATATTCTATTTTTTTCCTTATAATTTTTCAATGCTTCCTCGCTCCCCTCCTGTTTTAGTGATTTAAATGGTTTCTGTTTGTCATTTATTGCTTTCTTTACAGTTCTATTTATCCACATTAGTTTTTTCTTGTTACTTAACCTTTTATTCCCATAAGGTATGTACCTCTCACAATTAGATATTAGGATGCTTTAAAAATATCCTATTTTGTTGCTGTATTTTTATTTTTGAGGACTTTGTCCCAGTTAGGCTCTTATTTGACTAAATTATGCTTTTTTGAGTTTGGTATTTTTGTTCCTCCCTGAAGAAATGCTCTTTTGAATGACAATTGGAAGGTTATTATTTTATGGTCACTATTTCCCAGGTGTCCCCCAACCTGCACATCTGTTGTTCTGTCAGGTCTATTGGTTAATACTAAGTCCAGTATGGCTGTCCCTCTAGTCGGGTCCTGAACCAGGTGGGAAAGGTAATTGTCTTTGGTTATTGCCAAGAAACTGTTTCCTTTATGAGATATACAGGTTTCAGTTTCCCAGTCTATATCTGGGTAGTTGAAATCCCCCATAATAACGACCTCATTATGATTTGCCGCCTCGTCTATTTCATTTAGAAGTAGATTTTCTGTGGACTCTGGTATATTAAGTGGTTTATAATAAACTCCTATTAGTATTTTATTATTGTTTTTGGTTTCATTTATTTCTACCCACAGTGACTCCACATGTTCATGTCCCTCACTTATATCTTCCCGGAGTGTGGGCTTTAGACAGGACTTTACATAAAGGCAGACCCCTCCCCCTCTACGGTTTTGGTGATCCTTTCTAAACAGACTGTAACCCTGTACGTTAACTGCCCAGTCATAGGTATCATCCAGCCATGTCTCAGTTATTCCCACTATGTCATAGTTCTCCTCACACATGACTAATTCCAGTTCACCAGTTTTATTAGTTAGGCTTCTGGCATTAGTGTACATACAGTTAAAAGGTTTATGTATATTTTTTCCCCTACACCTTTCCTTCTGAACTGTTCTAGTTCCTCCTTCCATTCTTCCCCCAGTTCCATTTCCTTGCCCCAGGTCTGCTCTATCTCCCCCATCTATAATGTGGTTACCCTCCCCCCAGTCCCTAGTTTAAACACTCCTCCAGCCTTCTAGCCATCCTCTCCCCCAAAACAGCTGCCCCTTCCCCATTGAGGTGCAGCCCATCCCTACGGTAGAGCCTGTAGCCAACAGAGAAGTCGGCCCAGTTCTCCAAGAACCCAAATCCCTCCTTCCTACACCAGTTCTTGAGCCACTTGTTTACCTCCCTAATCTCCCGCTGCCTTTCTTGTGTGGCTTGTGGTACAGGCAGTATTTCGGAAAACACTACCTTTGAGGTGTTTGCCCTAAGCTTATGCCCTAAATCCCTAAAATATTTTTTAAGGATGCTCCACCTACCTCTAACTTTGTCATTAGTTCCGATATGGACCATGAATGCTGGATCTTCTCCAGCCCCTCCCAGTAATCTGTCAACCCGATCCGCGATGTGCCGAACTCGAGCGCCAGCAAGGCAACACACCATTCGACGATCCCGGTCTTTGTGACAGATTGCCCTCTCTGTTCCCCTAATAATTAAGTCTCCCACTACCAGCACCTTTCTGGCCTGCCCTGCTCTCCTGGTCCCCTGCTTACTGGAGCTGACATTCCCCTGACTGGCAGAGGAAGTGTCCGGTTGCAGCAGTGCTCTCCCTGAAGTGGCACTCAGAAGTGTTTTTAGCTAGACCAAAAGCCATCTGCTCCCAAAAACATACAACACTAAACTAGTTTATGTTTCCTTTGCACTTGTTATATTTAAAATCTACTGCTCCCATTTCATCAATAGAAAACATTATACTCAAAAAATGGAACTTTTGCTTATCAGTCTAAATATATAAATTTCATCCCCACTTCATTTTAATTTAGAATGGTGACAATGTCCTAAACAAAAATCTCTCCTGTTATTCTCCCATTTTTTTTCTAATAAAATATAATTGTTAAAGCATCCCAAAATAAACTGTCAAGCTATGTACAAATGGTGGGCACCACTGGTTAAAAATGAGTGCAAGTCAACATGTGAATATTGTAGTGAAACATAGAAAGAGACACATAGCACACATAAATTCAGCTTTCTAAAATTTTTGAAAAGGACTCGGCATACACAGAGATTAAAAACAATTAAAACAGCACAGTGCTATAAAAAAAGTCTAGATACCCCACAAAAAAACCCATGTAGTATGGCCAATTATATACCTTGGATGTGCAATAACAGATTAAGTGATACAATCCAGTAAATACAACCAGGAGCAAAAAAAAAAAATCTAGTCAATACCATTCAACTCCACTTGAGGCTGTAAAAGATGAAACCAATAATACAGTATTCTGAACAGGTTAGAGAATTGTAGATGGAATAGCATGTGGAAAATAAAGTATGCAGTTAAAAATTGCCAAGGTCATTGTTGAAGGAAGACCCGACAAATATTGCTGTTGCTCACTGCTGCACTTGGTGTAGGGGTAAATCATAAAAATTTTTTCAATGCAGAGCTCTGGTGTTGGTTCAGGATATAGGATGATAGAGTAAATGTGTGTAGATCTTTTCCAAGTCTGTAATGTAGCAACTAAAAAAGTCAACTAAACTGCAATTTTAAACTTCAATCAAGTCTATATCCCCAACTACTCTGGCTTTTTTCTGTTTTTACTTTGTATCTGAACCAGCGGGTATCGCTGCCACTTTTGTGGAGCTGGGTTTATTTTTTTTTGATACATTGAAGAAGTGTGACACTCACTGATCCTTCAGTGTCTGTTGGCTTGTGTCAGAAAGTGAGATGTTAGCCTGTCTTGGGCCCCTTTAAGACTAGGCCTGAAATTGTCTGACACCGCTGTGTTCTGCATAGGTGATATGGAGGACCAATCTGAACTGTGCCTACAGTGGAGGCTGAGGACAAGGAGGATGAGATGTAGAGGAGGCCATTGGCACCCCAATAACAGCATGAGAACATATAGGCGGCATTACCATCACTTGGCTAAGTTGCTGGTGTGCCTGGGCTGGAACCACATTTAACCAGTGGACCATAAAGGACATATATTGTCCTTGACCATAGTTATAACTTCACACGCTGACGCTGCCGTGAACTGTACCAGACCCCAACAGGCTCAAGGACTGGCCCACCTTCTAAGTAGTGACGGTTTGAGACTCTCCACCTTGGCTTGGCACAAGCGAGCAGTTCTCTGAAATGTGAGTCAACCACAAGGAAAGGGAGGAACTGTAGAACCAGCAACTTGGCCAGGAGCAGGTTCAGGAGGCAGTTATATTAGACAGCTTATTCATCTCAATGTGAGAATTAAGGCGTAATTTAATTGCTTATCTATTAAAAAGGTGGGCACCCCAATAACAGTTTTATTACACAGGTTATTCACCCCAATTTGACAATCAATGCATCTATTGTGTATCTATTAAACAAGGTAGTAACCCCAGTAGCAGTTATATTAAACAGCTTATTCATCCCAATTTGAGAATCAAGGCGTAATAGAATTTCCTCTCTATTAAACAAGGTGGACCAATTAGATAGCTCTGTGCCCTACACAGGGGATTGATGCAAACTGTACTGTCTCCTATAGATCCCTTCAGCTTACAGAATCTGCACTATGCTGCAGTCTCCCTATGCTCTCCCTACAGTGTCTAAAAACTCTCACTACGATCTACATACACTGTCCCTATCCCAGATTATAGTATTAAAAGCTTTGTAAATCACTTTAACTAGCACTTATCACGTCTTTCCCTATGCTCGGTTGACTGTAAAATGGAGAGCAGGGAGGATGAGGCTTTTTATATGGCTGTAACATCATAGGGGCTGGCCATCTGCTGATTGCCTGGCTGCATGTCATTATGAGTGATTCCTAGTTCCCGAACTTCTTACTTTCACTTAACATGTGCGGCAGCCAAAAAAATCTGATTCGTGACAACGATGCAGGAGGAAATTCGGATTTGTGGTGTATAAAATTTTTCCTGAAATTCGGATTAAATTCATTAACTTTAATTCGCTCAACACTAATAGTAACATTAACCCATGAACAACCTTAGATCACCAGTTTTAAGATGTTAAACCCTAAACTAGTCTAAACATTAACCTTTGTACCACTCTAAACTCTAGCCACCCAGACTTCAAGAAATATTAAAATTCACCTCTAAATTATATTAGGTTACATGGAAAATTGTATTAAGCCACATCCACATTTGCCCACCAGGGATACCAATATTACTAAATAGTCACTCCAAAAAGCAACAGATAAAAGCAGAAGATGTTAAAAAAAAAACAAAACTAAAAATTCTCTGAAATGAGACTGTACTCAAAAAATGAATGACGATTATAATTCAAATGGCTGGAATCATAGACTCATCTGGTGTAAAAAAGATGTCCTGGAATATTGGATATAGTTCATCTTAGTTCAAGAAAAAAGGAGACTGGAGATATATCAATTTAAAAAAATATCTAATCCAATTTGTGCAGATATTGTGAAGATGAAATACCTAAGAATAGGGATGAGCGAACCCGGGAAGTTTGGATTCGCCGGGTTCGGCCGAACTTTAGGTCAATGGGGACCTGAACTTTGGTGCACTAAAATGGCGGCAAAATAGTCGTAGTAAGGGCTAGAGGGCTGCAAAATGGGGGTAAGAGCAGGACAGTTGCCCTGCAAACAAATGTGGATACGTAAATGACTTAAAATAACATAGAATAGAAAAATAAAAAATAATAATCTTGAAGTAGGAGATGGAGGTCAAAGTGGACTAGGAGGTTGAGGAGGCAGTAGACTTGGCGGTGTGGCAGTGTAGGTGGAAGCGGTGATGGAGGAGGTAGCCAACACTGTTTTTGTTGTTTTTTTATTTTTATTTTTTTAATTTTATTTATTTATTTATTTTAAATTTGGGAAGACCCCAAAACAGGGAAATAGAAAAGAGAATGCAAAGATAAAGTGCCCTGGAGTATAACAATGGCTGCGTACGGCCAGTATACATGTCTACTCAGCACAAGGTACGGACAAGTCCTGTGGGATCCATGCCTAGTTCATTTTAATGAACGTGAGCTTGTCCACATGCGTGGACAGGCGGCTGTGCTTGTCTGTGATTACCCCCCCTGCCGTGCTAAACACACGTTCGGACAATACACTTGCCGCAGGGCAGGCCAGCACCTCCAAGGCGTAAAGGGCGAGCTCAGGCCATGTGCCCAATTTGGAGACCCAGAAGTTGAATGGGGCAGACCCATCAGTCAGTACGTGTAGGCATGTGCACACGTACTGTTCCACCATGTTGCTGAAATGCTGTCTCCTGCTAAGACGTTTCATATCAGCTGGTGGTGCTGGTTGTTGTGGCGTACTGACAAAGCTTTTCCACATTTCGGCCATGCTAACCCTCCCTTCTGAGGTGCTGACGGTGCCCCAGCTGCGTTGGCGACTTCCTCCTCCTCTACCTTCGCCTGGTGCTTCCACTGAACCCCCACTGTCTGGTGTGTATGCCCTCAGCAGCGAGTCTACCAACATTCGCTTGTACTCGCGCATCTTCCGATCACGATCCAGTGACGGAATTAAGGACAGCACGTTTACAAAGAAAAAAAGAGAAATTTCAGTCAGCACATCCCAGAGAAAGCATTTTGTGCTTTATCTGGTTAGCGGTGTGCGGTTGCGTTGTATGTATTTTCCTTTGACATGTATTTAGCCATAGCAACCAGCACCTGCGCTCTGGGATGTGCTGACTGAAATTTCTCTTTTTTTCTTTGTAATTTTGTACTGGAGGTGTGGCTAATCCATTTGGTCATGCACTCCTGACCAGCCCATCTGCCCCACAGGTTGTTTTTAATCAGTGCAACTATAAAGCCGAGTGATTCGGCTTGCATGCTAGTATCTGCATTCCTGAACTAGGGGAGGCCTTTGAAGCACCAGAAATGGCAAAAGGCAGAGTAGATACAGCATGCATGTGGAACAAAACACCCCCTGATTATATGGAAGCCAAGTCTGGCACATAACAGGTAGGAGATATTGTTAGGTTCCCATTCTGCAGAGAACACCTTGACGATTCGGTGAATGGGCTCAGATAATTTTGTACAAAATATATTTGCCAAGAGTCTCTAATTTATTAAACAAACATAGCATGAGCTTTAGAATACTCTATATCACTATGGCATTTTGTGCTTTATCTGGTTAGCGGTGTGCGGTTGCATTGTATGTATTTTCCAAGGACAGCACGTTGTCCTTGTAGTGGGGATCCAGCAGGGTGGCCACCCAGTATTCAGCACTGGTTAGAATTTGGGCAACTCGGCAGTCGTTGCGCAGGCATTGCAGCATGTAGTTGCTCATGTGTGCCAGGCTGCCATGAGGCAAGGACAAGCTGTCCTCTGTGGGAGGTGTATAGTCTGTGTCCTCTGTATCCCCCCAGCCACACTCCATTGATGCCCATGAGCTGCTTTGGGTGCTACCTTGCTGTGAACATGGTTCCTCCTCATCATCATCCTCCTCATCCTGCAGAACTGTGCCCTGGCTAGACAGTTGTGTACCTGGCCTCTGTTGGTGCAGGAACCCACCCTCCAAGCCACTTGTGAAAGACTGGCCTGATAACCGTGGAAATGATCCCTCTTCCTCCTCCTCTTCCTCCTCTGCCACATACTCTTCCATCATCGCTTGAAGCGTTTTTTCAAGGAGACATAGAAGTGGGATAGTAATGCTGAGGACTGCGTCATCGGCACTGGCCACAGCGCAACACGGTACACATGTCCTGCATGGAGGCCCACTCGTTGGTGGTGAAGTGGTGCTATTCTGCAGAGCAACTTACCCATACATGCTGCAGCTGAAACTCCACTATTGCCTGCTGCTGTTCACACAGTCTCTCCAGCATGTGCAAGGTGGAATTCCACCTTGTGGGTATGTCACATATTAGGCGGTGAGCGGGAAGGCCGAAGTTACGCTGCAGCGCAGACAGGCGAGCAGCAGCAGGGTGAGACCGCAGAAAGTGAGCACAGACGGCCCGCACTTTCTGCAGCAGCTCTGAGATATCAGGGTAATTTTTCAGGAACCTCTGCACCACCAAATTCAGCATATGCGCCAGGCAAGGGATGTGCATCAAACCGGCTAGCCCCAGAGCTGCTACGAGATTTCGCCCATTATCGCACACCACCAGGCCGGGCTTGAGGCTCAGTGGCACCAACCACTCATCGGTCTGTTGTTCAATGCCCGTCCACAGCTCCTGCGCAGTGTGGGGTTTTTCCCCCAAACAGATGAGTTTCAAAACAGCCTGCTGTCGTTTACCCCTGGCTGTGCTGAAGTTGGTGGTGAAGGTGTTACGCTGACCGGATGAGGAGGCGGTAGAGGAGGAAGCGGAGTAGGAGGAGGAGGCAACAGGTGGCAACGAGAAATGTCCTGCAATCCTCGGTGGCAGTAGGACATGCGCCAAACTGCTATCCGCCTCAGGCCCAACCGCCACTGCATTTACCCAGTGTGCAGTCAAGGAGATATAACGTCTCTGCCCGTGTTTACAGGTCCATGTATCAGTATTTATGTGAACCTTGCCACAGATGGCGTTGCGCAGTGCACACCTGATTTTGTCCACCACTTGTTCGTGCAGGGCAGGGATGGCTCGCCTGGAAAAGTAGTGGCGGCTGGGAACCACATACTGAGGGACAGCCACCGCCATAAGGTTTTAAAAGTGTTCGTCTCCATCAAACGGAATGACAGCATTTCAAAGGCCAGAAATTTTGAAATGCTGGCATTCAGGGCCAGGGATCATGGGTGGGTAGGGGGGTACTTCCTCTTTCTCTTTAGTGTTTGTGGGATGGACAGCTGAACGCTTCAATGGGATAGTGTGGACATGCTTGGTGACGGTGGTGGAGGTGTTGCTGCCACATCCTCTGTTTCCGGGGTGGCAGGTGCCACTGTCACTACAGAGGAGGAGGAAGAGGCAGAGACCACAGCAGAAGAGGGAGCAAGAGAAGCCTAAGATCTTTTGTGGTTTTTCAGGTGTGTACTCCACTGCAGCTTGTGCTTTACATTTAGATGCCTGGTCATGCAGGTGGTGCTCAGGTTTAGAACATTTATGCCTCGCTTTAAGCTCTGATTGCACAGCGTGCAAACCACTTGCGTTTTGTCATCAGCACATTGTCTGAAGAATCGCCATGCCTGGGAACTCCTTGGAGCTGGCTTTGGAGGGTTCATTTCCTGGGTGCGGTGGGCAGTAGCAAGCGTACTGGCTAGGCGACGGCCACTCTGCTTTTGCACCCTGCTCCCTCTTTTGCTGTGCGGCTGGCGATGTGTGACAACCACTTCTTCCTCCGAACTGCACACGTCACTCGCATGACCTTGATTCCATGTGGGGTCTAGGACCTCATCATCCTCCACATCATCTTCCATCCACTCTTCACCCCTACCCTCCTTGCCGGTCTGCATACCACAGAAAGCCGCAGCAGTTGGCACCTGTGTTTCGTCATCATCAGAGACGTTCTGTGGTGGTCCTCACATGTCCACATCCTGAAACATAAGTGGTTGGGCATCAGTGCACTCAATCTCTTCCACTTCTGGGGCAGGGCTAAGTGTATGCTCCATGCAGGGGTGTAGCTAAAGGCTCATGGGCCCTGCTGCAAGAGTTCAGCTTGGGCCCCCCTTCCCTCAGTGCTTTGTGGCCAGGGAAGCACATAGCCTTCATGCTGCCTGAGGCATAAAGTGAAATGGCACCCCTCCCCCCCATACCAAATTCTTGACCCAACCCTTTCCCTCCAGCCAGAGGTGTAAGTTAAAGATTCTGGGCCCAAGTACAAAATCTGTAACAGTGCCCTACCAGTGTGCACTTTCTATAATATCAGCGTCTTCTTATGAGGCACACTGGTCTTTAGGCCTCCTCCGGCTCCTGGGCCCGGTAGCGACTGCTACCTCTGCACCCCCTATAGCTACGCCCCTGGGTCCATGGAAACCCCACCAGCAGAGTCATCAAAAAGCATCAGTGACAGCTGCATGACTTGGGGCTCAGACTGCTTGGCTGATTTGCAAGGGGGTGAGGTGAAAGACAGATGCCCATGGGCTGCAGGTGCCAACTTTGCGCTTTCAGCAGGGGACCGGGTGGGAGACAATGTGAAGGAACTGGAGGCACTGTCAGCCATCCAATCTACTACTGCCTCTACTTGTTCTGGCCTCACCATTTGTACACCAGTATTCAGACATACAAAATGATGCTGAACGTCCTGTCACCTACGTGCACCTGAGGATGATGTTTTATTTGGGCGTTTAGCTGGCACAGATCGACCACGTCCTCTCCCTGCAACAGGAGCTCCACCAGTACCCACAGCACCACGACCAGGGCCACGTCCCTTATTTGATGCTCACCTCATTCTTTGAGGTCACCCACCAAACTAACAGACAGATTAACTGTATTAATTTATCTGTCACGTACACAGTGCAGGTGTACCTCTAACCAAAAATGTGAATATGTCACCTGCTGGATTAGCAGAAGGATTAACTGTATTAATTTCCCTGTCACGTATGCAGTACAACTGTATGTCTTAGCAAAAATGTGAATATGTCACCTGCCGGATTAACAGACAAATTAACTGTATTAATTTCCCTGTCATGTATGCAGTAGAGCTGTATGTCTTAGCAAAAACGTGAATATGTCACCTGCCGGACTAGCAGACGGATTAATTGTATTTATTTCCCTGTCACGTATGCAGTACCGGTGTAATCTGTTTACAAAAACGTGAATATGTCACTAACCACACTAGCAGACAGATTAACTGTATTCATTTCCCTGTCACGTATGCAGTACAACTATATGTTTTAGCAAAAACGTGAATATGTCACCCACCGGATTAACAGACGGATTAACTATTATATTTTTGTGTCAGGGGTACAAAGATGATGCATCGCACCCACAAAAATCACTATAGGTCTCATACAGAATTAACATCCAGATTAAATATTATATTTCTGTGTCAGGGGTGTAAAGCTGGTGTATTGCACCCACAAAAAAATCACTATATATACTGTAGGTCACCCACAGAATAAATAGCTAGATTCCTAACACTTTCCCTCACTTCAGCTGCCTGCTTCCTGTCCCTGCACTACTCAGAGCTGATGGGCAGTGCTACATGTGATCTAGCTTATATAGAAGCTGAGTCACATGATGCACCAGCCAATCACAGCCATGTCATTACTAGGCATGGCTGTGATGGCTTTTAAGTGCCCACAGCTTAAAAGCTTGTTGATTGGCTGCCCTGCAGCCTTTCAACAAGCTTTATTAAACGCCCAAACTCGAACCCGGACTTTTTCTTCAAAGTTCGGGTTCGGGTCTGGGAGCCCGAACTCGCAAAGTTCGGTACGAACCCGAACTTTACAGTTCGGGCTCGCTCAACACTACCTAAGAATACACCCAGAGGCGTAGCTAAAGGCTCAAGGGCCCTGGTGCAAGAGTTCAGTTTGGGCCACCCCCACCCTCACTCAGCGCTGGTGCACCTAGCTTTTCTGCTGCCCGAGGCAAATATTGAAACGCCCCCCCATGCCAAATTCTCAACCTAACCCCTTCCCTCCAGTCCTACTGTTAAAGGGGTTGTCCTCTTTTTACTACTGATGGCCTATCCTCTGCATATCAGATTGGTGGGATCCCCCAGCACCCCTGCCGATCAGCTGTTTGAGGGCAGCGCTCATATGAGAGCTACTTTCTCTGCTATTATTTTTAATCAGATATATTTTTATTGAAAGTTGTTGTTAACATAAAAAGAACAAGACAATAAAGGTTACCTCATATGTTTACAATAAAATAAAGGATATCGTTGCAAACTAAAGCGTCTTTCATAAAGATATCTTACACCTCTTTCACAAATATTAGTGTAATATTTTAGTCAGTAAAACACAATAAACAAATCCCTCCCAACCACTCTCCCTTTGTCAGCAAGATGACTGATTCATAGCATGGCTGCACTGTATCACAGCAATCAAAGGTAATATCGCTGTGAAATAAAATCCCTACAAAGAGGGGGAAAAAAAAACACAACCCAAAAAAAAGGGGGGGGAGGGGCTGCTTTCTCTGCTATTAACCTGCTTGCAGTAACATTTGCAGTGATGAGCAGTAAACAGAGCAGAGAAGGCAGCGCTCGTAAAAAAAAAAAAAAGAAACAAAGGACAACCCCTTTAAAGACATTCTTGTAAAACATTACATACAGCACTACAGAACATACAGGGTCATACAGCCCCACATATGTACCTCTTACATCCAGTGACTTCTCTTCTCTGATGTAGACATTCTCTTTCTCTTCTTCTCCTGTCAAACCAGACCGCCATGGTGACTTCTTTCAGCCGCGCCTCGTCTCTGCAGCGTTTAACAAACAGACATCTTACTTTCCTACTTTTCCATCATCCTCTCACCTTCTCAACACCCTATCCTGCCCCCCCAATACTATACTGCAGAAAAAGTGTCCCTAAAAATACTGGTACCACACAGAAAAACAATACCCCCCTTACCTTTCAGATCAGATCCCCATATCAGACCCCCCCATCTCCAGACCCCCATATAAGACTCCTATTAGACCTCCAAACCCCCATATCTGACCCCCATTAGACCTCCAAACCCCCATATCTGACCCCCATTAGACCTCCAGACCCCCAATCAGACCCTCATTAGACCTCCAGACCCCCATTAGACCTCTCTAGATTCCCAGTCAGACCCTTCAGACCCCCAATCAGACCCCCCTTCAGACTCCTCAGGCCCCTAATCAGACCCCCCTTCTGGCCCCATATCAGACCCCCCATATCAGACCCCCGTTCTGGCCCCCATATCAGACCCCCCCTTCTGGCCCCCATATTAGACCTCCCCCCCCTTCTGGTCCCCATATCAGACCCCCCCCCTTCAGGCCCCCATATCAGACCCCCCTTTAGGCCCCCATATCAGACCTCAGATCAGACTATAGAACAAATAAATAAACTTACCTCTCCTGCTGTGTCGCTCCTCTCCCTGTCAGGCTGTAGGTTCTCACCTCTTCCCAGGGCCCGCGCTGCAGTCACCTGACCTCCTGCAGTGTCAGGTCAGAGTCCGCTCTGTACGTCCTGATGCTGCAGGCAGTCAGGACACAGCAGCATGGGCCTCAGGAAGAGAGAGCAGGAGGAGAGGTAAGTACAGTACAGCGCTACCAGCGCTTCACTCCCCTCCTCCTGCATACTAACAAGGGCTTCCATTATGGAAGCGCTCACTAGTATTCCCTTTATAAGATGCACTGCATCTTCTAAAGGGAAAAGCAGAGCATCACTGGCATGGGGGCCCTCTGGGCCCCCTGGCTTAGGGGCTCAGTTGCAACTGCGACTGCTGCAACCCCTATAGTTACACCAGTGAATACACCTGGAATTAACTTTATTAATCAGTAAATTATTTGATTTTTATAAATCTATTACTAAATATAACTTCTGCAAGATAATCAGACTGTCACGCGAGGTCGGCGTCGCTCTCCCTCTGCACGACATCGCCGGACCTCTCCGCCCCCCTAGAGACGAGCAATAGGGAATTGAAGTGCTGGTCTTGTCAGCCAGCACTTCATGAGTTAATTCTCTGTTTGGGTTTAGCCATGTGGTGCTGATCACACCACATGGCTACTTTACATATTGTTTGGACAGCTTGCTCCGCCTCAGGTCATGTGATGCTGGCCACATCACATGATCCTGGGCGGGCTATTTAAAGATGGCAACTGCCTCACTCAGACGCCTGTGATTAGTTTATACCTTTGATCAGTGCTTGTGCGACCTTGTGTTTTGGATTTGCTATTTGGACTCTGACTTTGGACTTGGACCTCTCTTCTCTTGACCCCTGGTATTTACGCTATCTCCTGTGTTTGACCCGGCTTGCTGACTACTCTATCATTGTGTTTGTTCCGTCTGTGTTTTGTCTCTCCCTGTGTTCCCTTTTCCTCCCTCTGCACTTACCCAGTATAGGGAACGTCTTCGTGGTTGTCCGCGGCCGCCTAGGGCCGTTTGAGGCAAGTAGGTAGGGAAAGAAGCTGGGGGTTTCAAGTACAGGGCACACCTTCCCTTGTCTCCCCCGTGACAGAATCACAGGCCGTATCATATGGAGTAATTGAGGGTGCTCACGGACCAGGTTCAGGGTATGGCGCAGATGATCCAGGACCTGGCCGAGAGGCTCCAACATCAGGAGCAGCTACAATCTGCACTAGTAGCGGCTCCCTCCACATCTAACCCCATTGTGGAACCTCATGTTAAATTGCCGGATCGGTTTTTGGGGAACTGGAAAACTTTCCGTTCCTTTAAGGAGAGCGTAAAATTGTATTTTCGTTTACGTCCTCACTCCTCGGGTGCTGAGCAACAGCGGGTAGGAATAATTATTTCCTTGCTGCAAGGTGATCCGCAGGAATGGGCCTTTTCTTTACCGCCTGACTCCCCAAGCTTGCAGTCTGTGGAAGCATTTTTTCAGGCCTTAGGCTTATTATATGAGGAGCCTGACTTGACTTCTGTAGCTGAGACTCAGCTCAGAGACATTCGGCAGGGTAACCGTCCAGTAGAGGATTACTGTGCTGAGTTTAGAAAGTGGTGTGTTTCCTCTGGATGGAATGACCCAGCTTTGAGAAGCCAGTTTAGGGTAGGGCTGTCTGACCATCTTAAGGACTTACTTGTCAGTTACCCTACTCCTGACACCCTAGAGGCGACCATGACACTAGCCATTAAACTGGATCGTCGAGTGAGGGAGAGACGGAGGGAACGTTCAGATATTCCTCAGGTTGTCGTCCTGCCTGAATCCCCTCTTCCGAGTCCACCTTCTACCAGGGTCCCGGAGGAGTCCATACAGTGGGGAGGAACTTTGAGAGATGAGAGACGCTTGAATGGAGCCTGTTTCTACTGCGGTGAGACGAACCACTGGCTCTAGCAATGCCCGAAACTTCTGCCCTCTAGAGAGCTTTCTGCCGGAAGTAAGGTAACCCCAGCGGTGGTAAGGAGGAAAGTATTATTACCTATCTCCATTGCGTACAACCAACTCAGGGGGTCCGGTAAGGCTTTTGTTGATTCTGGTTCTGCCATTAATTTTATTGATTTTGATTTTATACAATCTGTGGGGATTCCGCTAGTTCCTTTAAGGGAGGTGATTGAAATTATCGCACTGGATTCCACCCTATTAAATAATGGGAGAGTAGAGTTTTGTACTCCTGAGGTTGTATTAACTGTAGGAATTACCCATACCGAGACTTGTTCCTTCCTTGTATTAAAGGATTTACCTGCCGACCTTGTTTTAGGTCTGCCATGGTTACAGGACCACAACCCTGTGATCAACTGGTCGGTAGGTGAACTGGAAAAATGGGGAATGAATTGTGACAAATGTTGTAGATCAGTATTGCTGTTTGGAGGTACCACTGAGTCTCTTACCTTGCCCAAGTATATCGGCGATTTTTCGGACGTTTTTTCCATGTCCGAGACTGAGTTCCTCCCTCCTCACCGGCAATATGATTGCGCCATCGACCTTATTGAGGGATCCAAATATCCCAAAGGTCGCATTTATAATCTCTCTACTCCTGAACGTCAGTCCATGAGGGATTATCTCAAAGAGAGTCTGGCCAAGGGTCACATCCGGCCTTCAGTTTCTCCCATGGGGGCAGGTTTTTTCTTTGTTGGTAAAAAGGATGATGGATTGAGGCCCTGTATCGATTACAGGGAGCTCAATAAAATCACTGTTAAAAACAGATACCTGTTGCCCCTTATTCCTGACTTGCTGAATCACGTCCAGGGGGCCTGTTGGTTCACCAAGCTGGATTTGAAGGGGGCATACAACCTAATCAGGATTCGTGAGGGGGACGAATGGAAAACTGCTTTTAATACCCCGGAAGGTCATTATGAGTACTTGGTAATGCCTTTTGGGTAACGCTCCGGCAATTTTCCAAAACTTTGTCAATGACATTTTTAGACCATTTATTGGGAAATTTGTAATTGTCTATATTGATGACATCCTGATTTTTTCTGCAGACTGGGAAAGTCACGTATCTCACACCAGGCAAGTGCTGGAGGTGTTGCGTGAAAACAAGTTGTTCGTTAAAGGGGAAAAGTGTACCTTTGGTGTTCAGGAAGTGGCCTTTTTGGGATACATTCTCACCCCTTTTTCTTTCAAAATGGACCCAGTTAAAGTACAGGCCATTGTGGATTGGGTGCGACCTTCCTCTTTGAAGGCGCTCCAGCGATATCTGGGGTTTGCTAATTTTTATCGTAAATTTGTCAAAAATTTTTCAGTGGTAGCCAAACCCATTACGGATTTGACTCGCAAGGGGGCTGATCTGGTCAATTGGCCCCCTGCAGCAATTGAGGCCTTTGAAAGGTTAAAGCAGTGTTTTATTAATGCTCCTGTGTTGGTCCAGCCTGATCCAAGTAAGCCTTTTGTAGTTGAGGTGGATGCGTCTGAGGATGGTGTGGGGGCTGTACTGTCCCAGGGGTCTTCCACCTTAACTAATCTTATGCCATGCACCTTCTTCTCCCGCAAGTTCTCTCCTGCCGAGAGGAATTATGATATTGGGAATAGGGAGTTACTTGCAATCAAGTGGGCATTTGAGGAATGGCGTCATTTTTTAGAAGGGGCATTTCACCGCATTACGGTCCTCACGGATCATAAGAATTTAATGTTTTTAGAATCGGCTAAGCGATTGAATCCTAGACAGGCGAGGTGGGCTTTGTTCTTTACTCGTTTTGATTTTTGTGTTACCTTCAGACCCGGGAGCAAGAACGTTAAGGCCGATGCCTTATCCCGAAGTTTCCAGGCGTATCAGCCTCCTGACGTCCCTCCTGAGCCCATCCTGCCAGCTGATATCATCGTGGCCGCTACCTCATCTGACCTCGCTTCTGAAATCTCGGCAGGACAACATCTTGCTCCCATTGGTACCCCCAATGACAAATTGTTTGTGCCGGCTCATTTGCGGTTGCGACTGCTGGGTGAGTGCCATAATTCTGTTTTGTGTGGACATCCTGGCATCAATGCCACCAAGGAGTTGGTCTCTAGGCAGTATTGGTGGCTGTCAATCTCCAGAGATGTTCAGGCTTTTGTAACTGCGTGTAACACTTGTGCTAGGTCCAAGAATTCCAAGACACGACCTATGGGTGAGTTATATCCTTTACCCATACCTAGTAGACCTTGGTCACATCTGTCCATGGACTTTATCACGGATTTGCCGTGCTCTGAGGGTAAAACCGTGATATTTGTGGTGGTTGACAGATTCAGCAAAATGTGTCATTTTATTCATTTGTGTAAATTACCCTCTGTGAAGGTCTTGGCGTCCGTGTTCATTGATAATATTGTCAAACTGCATGGTGTTCCTGAGAATATCGTTTCTGATAGGGGAGTACAGTTTGTGTCTAGGTTCTGGAGGACGTTCTGTAATAAGATTGGTATCTCTTTGTCCTTTTCATCAGCCTTTCATCTGGAGACCAATGGTCAGACTGAACGTCTTAACCAATCCGTTGAGCAATATCTCAGATGTTATGTTTCTGATAACCAGCATGTGTGGGCCAGATTCCTGTCTCTGGCTGAGTTTGCAATTAATAATCGTGTTAATTCATCCTCTGGGATGTCGCCGTTTTTCTGCAATATGGGTTTTCATCCACGCTTTAGCTCCTTTTCCCCATCTGCGTCGGTTGTCCCAGAGGTCAATGATTTTTCTCAAGAACTGTGCACAGTTTGGGCACAGGTTCAGTCGAACCTGGAAAAGGCCCAAGGAGTTCAAAAAGCTAAGGCTGATAGAAAACGTTCTAAGGGTGTGAATTTTAAGGTTGGGGATAAGGTATGGTTATCGACTAAAAATCTCAACATGAGGGTACCATCCTACAAGTTTGCACCTCGCTTGATTGGTCCTTACAGGATCACCAAGGTGATCAATCCGGTTTCCTTTAGGTTATGTTTACCCGACTCCCTTCGTGTTCATAATGTTTTTCATGTGTCTTTGCTCAAACGTTATGTTGCTCCCGTTGGTCCTGAGGAACAGTCTCCGCCTCCGGTTGAGGTAGCAGGACAAATGGAGCATGAGATTGCCAGAATTGTGGATGTGAGAAGGGTCCGGAATTCCTTCCAGTACCTCGTACATTGGAAGGGGTTCGGTCCTGAGGACAGGTCTTGGGTACCGTTGACCAGGATGCATGCAGACTCGCTCATCCGAAAGTTCCATCTGCAGCATCCTGATAAGCCTGCTCCCGCTGGTAAGGGTCCGGTGGCCCCTCGTGAAGGGGGGGGTACTGTCACGCGAGGTCGGCGTCGCGCTCCCTCTGCACGACATCGCCGGACCTCTCCGCCCCCCTAGAGACGAGCAATAGGGAATTGAAGTGCTGGTCTTGTCAGCCAGCACTTCATAAGTTAATTCTCTGTTTGGGTTTAGCCATGTGGTGCTGATCACACCACATGGCTACTTTACATATTGTTTGGACAGCTTGCTCCGCCTCAGGTCATGTGATGCTGGCCACATCACATGATCCTGGGCGGGCTATTTAAAGATGGCAACTGCCTCACTCAGACGCCTGTGATTAGTTTATACCTTTGATCAGTGCTTGTGCAACCTTGTGTTTTGGATTTGCTATTTGGACTCTGACTTTGGACTTGGACCTCTCTTCTCTTGACCCCTGGTATTTACGCTATCTCCTGTGTTTGACCCGGCTTGCTGACTACTCTATCATTGTGTTTGTTCCGTCTGTGTTTTGTCTCTCCCCGTGTTCCCTTTCCCTCCCTCTGCACTTACCCAGTATAGGGAACGTCTTTGTGGTTGTCCGTGGCCGCCTAGGGCCGTTTGAGGCAAGTAGGTAGGGAAAGAAGGGGGGTTTCAAGTACAGGGCACACCTTCCCTTGTCTCCCCCGTGACACAGACATAATCAGCATATTGGTTTGAACATTTAAACCAGCAAGAATACTACAATGAACCCCTAAAAAAACTGTAAACACCCTGAATATGGACTTTTCTATTGACCTTTAAAAAGCCCTGGAACCACAACAACAAAAATAAATAAATAAATCCTACACATTGTTTAAGATAAACATATATGCAGTTTTTATAAAAATGATAAATTCAGTGTTTTCTAGAAAAAATAAGAAATGAAAACACAATGAAAAACAACTATTCTCTTAAAGTATTAATAATTTCCATAGAAAAACAACCAGAATCTCCTTTGTCCATTGTATGGGAGGGCCTTTGGTTTTTATTGTTTGTGAGAGACCTCCAGGCTTGAAATAAAGTTAAATACAGTACAAGCAGATGTTTTCTGTATTACTAGAAGCATTTACTGAAAGTGATCTCATCAGTAGAACAGAGCTGTCCACCTGGGGATGCTGCTATAATAAATAATATGGGATCTTAATGTTGAATGAATGAAAACGTCTATGAAACTAAGATCTTATAGTGGATTATCTGATAAGTATGGCTGCAGTATCGTATGCAGATCACCTTCTATGTTCCAAGAGTTTTCCAGGCTTAAAAAAGCAAACAAACCAGTAACTGTTTATGTGACAACATAAGGGAAAATAATCAGATAATCTCCCTTAAATTCCTCTGCAGAACCAGCAGTTAATGTTTACATTGCTGAAAGGAATGTTCTAGTCAATTACTGCTCACAGTGGTCACGTATTGTACATCAGTTTCAGTGGTTGGCTGGAACATCAATTCAGCAATGTTACAGCATATCACTTCTTGGCCTTTTCTTGTGTATAGCCACTACAATAATACCAAACCGTAGCAGAGGTGTAAACTCTTGGACTTAGATTATACATATTTGCTGTAAGGGTCAATTTGCATGACATTTGACTATTTTTTATTTTATTTTTTTTTACTTTTATTTTTGTTTGTTTTAAACAGTTACATAGATTTTGAATTGAGCTTTTCCATCATGGTTAAAAGTGTCCATTTGTCAAGTTCTGTCAGGATCATTTTTTTTCCCCAACAGGACAAATTGATACTGTCTCATTTTCCTGCCCTATTGAATAACAGGATCCCAATGGATCCTTTTTTTTGTACAATGCAACTTTATGCCAACAGGATGATACATTGAGTGAATCGAAGTTAATTGAATTGACTTTGATCCGAATTTCAGAAAAAGTTAATTTACCACGAATCCAAATTTCTGGCATTTCCTGGTAAGAAATAATTTTTTTCTGAAATGGTTATAAAAAAAAAATCATCTATTTACTTGCGGAGAGGCCTTTGTGGCCATTTTGAATGAAGAATATGCACTAAACCTTGCACGTGCTGACATGTGACTTCACCATGTCATCACACTGGCTGGATGCGGTGACGTCATCAATGATAACACCACTGCGTCCGTCCAGCGTGATGGCATCATACATCTGCCCACATGAGATTTGGTGTGTTTTCTTCAATCAAGGTGGCTGCAACGGCTACTCCGTCAGCAAATGGATGAGGTCTCAATATGACTGTGAGATGTCGCGATCAGTGTTAAACACAGCATCTGAGGGGTTCAATGACAAGGGACAGTGCGATCGCCATTCCCCATCAGAGTGCCCGCTACATACAATGGAAAACTATTCGTAATTAACCATCTTGTGCATGCACAATACATGGATACTGGTCTGTGTGAGTTCCGCAATTTGCGGACCGCACATGGCCGCCACTTTCATAGAAAATGCATGTGGCCTCTAGTTGTCTAGCAGGAATATAGCTTTATTTTACTCTAGGAACCTGTTGCCTGTAAAATGCTCCTTGACAAATGGGACATAATGGTTAAAGAACCACACATGAATAGTTGTGCAGTCATCTGTGATATACATTGCCGACTTGCCTATAACAAACAGCTCGAGCTTCTTAGTTTCCAAAAGTATTAGTGCCTCTTTTGGAATTAAATGTGATTTGTACAGTACATTGGTTATGTTGCAGCCTTGATCTAAAATAAAAAAGTTCAAAATTTTCCCCATAATTTTGCACTCAATACACCATAATGACAAAGTGAAAACAAAATGTTTAAAATCTTTGTTAATTTATTGAAAAGGAAAAATCAATATAGCATTAAACTAAGTATTCAGGCCCTTTACTCTCTACTAGAGATGAGCGAATCCTAAAAGATTCGGGGATTCGGTATTTGGCCCGAATCCCACCGCGGGATTTGTGGATTCAGGCCGAATCACGAATCCCATTAAAGTCTACGGGAGACCCGAATCTTTTTGCAGGGGCCAAAGGTTCTGCACAGTCAAGTTTGCCCCAACATGTGAAAACCTCAGAAAATGATGGAAACACCTTGGAAATGAATAGGAAACACCAGGGGCAGCATGTAGGGATGCCTCTGAGGCTCCCTAAGGGCTCATTCAGACGTCCGTTTGGTGTTGTCCGTGTTTTGCAGATCCGCAATTTGCGGATACGCAAAACACGGACAGCGGCCCATGTGCAGTCCGCAATTTGCGGAACGTACATGATAGAAATGCCTTTTCCTGTCCGTGGATCCGGACAAGAATAGGACATGTTCTATTTTTTTCCGGACCCACGGAACGGAAGTGTGGATGCGGACGGCACACAGTGTGCCGTCCGCATCTTTTGCGGCCCCATTGACTGTGAATGGGTCCGCACCTGGTCCGCACCCGGTCCGCAAATTGCGGATCGGATGCGGACAATTTTTGCGGACGTGTGAATGAGGCCTGAGGCTGATGCTGCAGGTCCGTACCTTATGTAAATTTAGGTCACATGTCACTGCCAGCCAATCACTGCTGGGGAGGTATAGGGGCTGTTACATCACAGCAGGCGTTCCCATAGGCTTCCCTTTGATGCTGATTGGCTGAAAAAACTGGGCATTTCAAATTGGCAGTGACTCACGAATCTTCACGAATCTGCGCTGCCTCGGGATGCCGAACCGAGCCGAAGCGGGCAAGATTTGTGCGAATCCCGAATCTTGCCGCTCCGGCTCGCTCATCACTACTCTCTACTTAGTTGAAGTGCCTTTGACAGTATTACAGTCTCCAGTCTTCTTGGGTAAGATGCCACAAGTTTTGCAAACCAGTATCTGGGGATTTTCTTTGCTGACAATTAGAGATGATTCTTCAAAGATTTGCTGACGTCATCGCGCCGCCTGAGCCGTACAGCGCGGGACACAGGCCGGAAGAGGCCTGCATCGCATCGCTGCCAGCACCATGGAGGTAAGTATAAGTGTTAATTTTTTTTTATTTTTTTTTTTTATTGTAGCAGTCACCGACCGGAGCTCAATTGGGGGCACTGGGGGCATTTTGGGGGCATTTTTACTGGCACATGGGGGCACTGGGGGCATTTTACTGGCACATGGGGGCATTTTACTGGCACATGGGGGCATTTTTACTGGCACATGGGGGCACTGTGGGCATTTTTACTGGCACATGGGGCACTGTGGGCATTTTTACTGGCACATGGGGGCACTGTGGGCATTTTACTGGCACATGGGGCACTGGGGCATTTTTACTGGCACATGGGGGCACTGGGGGCATTTTTACTGGTACTGGGGGCATTTTTACTGGCACATGGGGGCACTGGGGGCATTTTTACTGGCACATGGGGCACTGGGGGCATTTTACTGGCACATGGGGGCACTGGGGGCATTTTACTGGCACATGGGGGCATTTTTACTGGCACATGGGGGCACTGTGGGCATTTTACTGGCACATGGGGCACTGTGGGCATTTTTACTGGCACATGGGGGCACTGGGGGCATTTTTACTGGCACATGGGGGCATTTTTATTGGCACATGGGGGCACTGGGGGCATTTTTACTGGCACATGGGGGCACTGAGGGCATTTTACTGGCACGGGGCATTTTTACTGGCACATGGGGGCACATGGGGGCATTTTTACTGGCACTGGGGCACTGGGGCATTTTTACTGGCACTGGGGGCACTTCTTACTGGCACATGGGGGCACTGGGGGCATTTCTTTATGGCATGGGAGCACTAGGGGCATTTTTACTGGCACTGGGGGCACTTCTTACTGGCACATGGGGGCACTGGGGCATTTCTTACTGGCACATGGGGGCATTTCTTACTGGCACATGGGGGCACTGGGGGCATTTTTACTGGCACATGGGGGCACTGGGGGCATTTTTACTGGTACTGGGGGCATTTTTACTGGCACATGGGGGCACTGGGGGCATTTTTACTGGCACATGGGGGCATTTTTACTGGCACATGGGGGCACTGAGGGCTTTTTACTGGCACGGGGCATTTTTACTGGCACATGGGGGCACATGGGGGCATTTTTACTGGCACTGGGGGCACTGGGGCATTTTTACTGGCACTGGGGGCACTTCTTACTGGCACATGGGGGCACTGGGGCATTTCTTACTGGCACATGGGGGCACTGGGGGCATTTCTTACTGGCACATGGGGGCACTGGGGGCATTTTTACTGGCACATGGGGGCACTGGGGGCATTTTTACTGGTACTGGGGGCATTTTTACTGGCACATGGGGGCACTGGGGGCATTTTTACTGGCACATGGGGGCATTTTACTGGCACATGGGGGCACTGTGGACATTTTAATGGCACATGGGGGCACTGTGGGCATTTTTACTGGCACATGGGGGCACTGGGGGCATTTTTACTGGCACATGGGGGCATTTTTACTGGCACATGGGGGCACTGGGGGCATTTTTACTGGCACATGGGGGCACTGAGGGCATTTTACTGGCACGGGGCATTTTTACTGGCACATGGGGGCACATGGGGCATTTTTACTGGCACTGGGGCACTGGGGCATTTTTACTGGCACTGGGGGCACTTCTTACTGGCACATGGGGGCACTGGGGGCATTTCTTTATGGCATGGGAGCACTAGGGGCATTTTACTGGCACTGGGGGCACTTCTTACTGGCACATGGGGGCACTGGGGCATTTCTTACTGGCACATGGGGGCACTGGGGGCATTTCTTACTGGCACATGGGGGCACTGGGGGCATTTTTACTGGCACATGGGGGCACTGGGGGCATTTTTACTGGTACTGGGGGCATTTTTACTGGCACATGGGGGCATTGGGGGCATTTTTACTGGCACCTGGGGGCATTTTTACTGGCACATGGGGGCACTGGGGGCATTTTTACTGGCACATGGGGGCACTGAGGGCATTTTACTGGCACGGGGCATTTTTACTGGCACATGGGGGCACATAGGGGCATTTTTACTGGCACATGGGGCACTGGGGGCATTTTTACTGGCACATGGGGCACTGGGGCATTTTTACTGGCACTGGGGGCACTTCTTACTGGCACATGGGGGCACTGGGGGCATTTCTTTATGGCATGGGAGCACTAGGGGCATTTTTCTGGCACATGGGGGCACTGGGGCATTTCTTACTGGCACATGGGGGCACTGGGGGAATTTCTTACTGGCACATGGGGGCACTGGGGGCATTTCTTACTGGCACATGATTTTGAGGGGAATCAATGGGGGGAACTTCTGGCGCATTATTGGGGCATTTCTTACTGGCACATAATTTGGGGGGCATCTATGGGTGGGGAGCACTTTTTACTGGCACATTATTAGGGTGAAATTTTGGGGGCACTTCTTACTGGCACATTGGAAGCATTATTACTTCTGGGGCACAGTGGGGACATTAGTACTGTGGGGGGCACTATTACTGTGGGGGGCACCCTGGCACAGTATCAGCGCAGTTATTTCTGGGGGACGGTATGTTCACACTATTACGGGACAGTATTTGCTGGGCGCAGTTATTTTAGGACACTGTGTGCCAATAATTATTGAAGGGCACTATCTGTGTGGTACTAGTGGCACAGTACTGGGGTGGTAGGATGATTTGTCCAGAAGATGGGAGGATGATGGAAAAGTAGTAAACTAAGATTTTTTTCTGTCAAACTGCAGAGATAAGAAATGGCTGAAAAATGGCGTCTGGTCTGAAAGGAGAAGATGAGGAAAGAGAAGATCTACATCCGAGGAGACGTCACTGGATGTAAGAGGTATGAGGCGCTGTATTATACTGGATGTAAGAGGTGTGGGGCTCTGTATTATACTGGATGTAAGAGGTATGAGGCGCTGTATTATACTGGATGTAAGAGGTATGGGGCGCTGTATTATACTGGATGTAAGAGGTATGGGGCGCTGTATTATACTGGATGTAAGAGGTATGGGGCGCTGTATTATACTGGATGTAAGAGGTATGGGGCGCTGTATTAGGCGGGGGGGCCCAAGCTGAACTCTTGCACCAGGGCCCATGAGCCTTTAGCTACGCCCCTGCAGCCCAGCCAATAGAGAGCTGGGAATCTGGGACACGCCATAGGCTGTGGGCAACCTTGACCCCCCCTCCAGTGAGGTGTAGGGGGTGTGTCATTGGGGGAGGGGGGCGTGTCATCAGAGGCTGTGTCATCAGGGGTGTGAGGTGTCATTGGGGGGGGGCCCCCAGACATAACTTCGCTTAGGGCCCCAGAAATGCCAAGACCGCCCCTGTACGAATCCTTAGTGTACTATTGTCTAGCGATTGCGTAATACGCAGGCATGCACAGCGCTAGGCCGCGGCGTGCACTCCTCAGAGGCAGAGCGAAGATTGCAAAATGGTATCCAGGCGATCAGCATAAAAAGGAGATTTTTCTTTTCTTTCTTTCTTTTTTTTGAACAGCATAAAAAGGAGATAGTACAGCAGGTGATCAGAGGCTTGTGCCATCGCTTTGACACTGTGCGGACCCCGGGCCAGATCCAGTGGAAATGGTCCGATTTGAAGTTCAAGTGCCCAGAGCGGCTTAATGAGATCCGCGCAGAGATACGGCAGGGTGAGTAACAAAATATTTGAAAAGTAAAACCATGTTAACAAATTAGTGTACTGTATTGTATATATACCAGTGCAAATAATGAAAACCATATAGAAGGACAACGTGGGCGTGCGTAGTGCGCTGCAGCAATTTTCTTTCATGCTAGGCCACGCCTCCACCCAAACAAGTGAAGGTATTCTCAGATACATGCCCCTTCCCAGTAATTTGCCTTAGGCTACTTTCACATATGTGGTGCTGATCCTGCAGGCTGTTCTGCAGTATTTGTCCTGCCAATTCTTAGCGTTCTTGCCGGATAGCGGCCAGATCAGCGCCGTCCCCCATTATTGTTAATGGGGCTGGCCGTTCTCCCGTTTGTGTCAGGCAAATGCGGTAGTGTGAAAGAAAGTACCCTTAGATATATGCCCCTTCATAGTTAGCGCTTCCTCCTCCTACACACAGACTCACAGACATGCTCATGCTACAGCTAATCAAAAATATTCCCACGTTAACGATATTAAGAAATTTATTTCGATAACGGTATATATCGCGATAAATACCCATTTAGAAGAAAAAATGGATATGGCCCTCCTCTCACCCATAATATCTTCGTAGTAGTATACAGTGTTAGTATTAAAAGCGGTCGGTCATCATCCGTACACAATTGTGTACGGATTTATGTTGCAGAGCAACGTCAAAGACGTCATCGTCACCGTCGAGGCTGGACGGCCCCTACAGTACCTTCAGCTTCTAGTAAGTGTAAACATATTTAATTTATTTTTAATACAGCCTACGTGGGAGTGCAGCTGCAGTGATACAGTAGAGCACTAGTGGTTAGGAAGGGGATCCAGCCCCAAACTATTCAGACATATCAACATCAGAAGCGCTACACAACTATTCATTAGAGTTGAATGTAATGCCATTATTTAATAATTTTTGACAGCTGCTGCACTGTTTCCACCCCTACAGATATCCCAACTGACTTTGAGGTGGAGGCAGCCTTACTTTGACACCAGGCTCCATGCTGCCTCCCGGCTTATTCGCGGCCTGCAGCTGGAGCTCCGAGAACTGCAGGCGACGATGGCCAGACATCGGCAAAGGCCGGCATAACCTTTTTTTTGTCCTTTCGTTTATTTCTTTATTATTTGTTGAAAGTTATTATTATTTATTACTAAAATTATTCTTCTAAAACCTGTGTTTAATTTTTTTTTTTAAACCTTTAAGCCTTTCTGACATAGTGTGAAGAAGACAGGGATGTCTCTTTAGGCCAGAGCCTCCAAAAATTGTCCAAAGGCCATTTTCCCGGATTAATGAACACAGGGTATAAATGTATAAATATATCAGGGGTCAGTACAGAGATCTCTCCCATGATCTATTTATCCCCGAGACTGTGACTGTGACGAGGGGACATCCTCTGCGTCTGGAGGAAAGAAGGTTTGTACACAAAATAGAAGAGGATTCTTTACGGTAAGAGCAGTAAGACTATGGAACTCTCTGCCTGAGGAGGTGGTGATGGTAAGTTCACTAAAAGAGTTCAAGAGAGGCCTGGATGTATTTCTGGAGGGTAATAATATTAAAGGCTATAGTTACTAGAGAGGGGTCGTTGATCCAGGGAGTTATTTTGATTGCTTCATTGGAGTCGGGAAGGAATTTTTTTCCCTAAAGTGGGGCAAATTGGCTTCTACCTCATAGTTGTTTTTGCCTTCTTCTGGATCAACTTGTAGGATAACAGGCCGAACTGGATGGACAGATGTCTTTTTTCGGCCTTATAAACTATGTTACTATGTTACTAGGGTGTCTTCAGGCCAAAGCATTAATAAATTGCGCACACTCCGGTTCCCGGATTGCAGTCAGATAAATGGCTTGGCTTGTTTGGACAACAAGCCTGTAAGCATTCTACCTTGTAAAGATAGGCAGTGAAAATTATATATGGGATTTTCATGGGTGCCACGGCCAGTAGTAGTAGGGGACGGGGTATATCAATAGAGAGTGACTAGTAAATACAACAAACTGCGGTGGAGTATAACAATCTCCGCTAATGTAACTTGTAACCGGAGGCAGAGGTAGACAACAGTGTAACTATTTTATTTTTTAATACCATTTTTACTTTTTTTATTTTTTTTTTTTATATATTTTTTTTCTTGGGAGGAAAAGCTCCAAAACAAATTTACGAATACTAAAGGGCTCCTGTGAACAAGGCAGAGATAGCAGAGCTGCAGAGGGTTCAGAGGAGGGCAACTAAAGTAAATTGGCTTCTACCTCACAGGGTTTTTTTGCCTTCCTCTGGATCAACTTGTAGGATAACAGGCCGAACAGTTTTTTATAAAGGTGTTTTTTTGGGCACACCAGGTGACAGTTTGGTCCATTTGGGTGTCACCCCCACCCCCACCCAGCGGCGCTAAAAACCCTCTCTGACATGACACTCGAGGCTGGGCAGGAAAGAAGCCCTAGTGCATAGTGGGCAAGTTCTGGCAACTGTTGTATTTTGGCTGCCCAGAAGTCCAGGGATCTGAGAACAGGCTTTGCAAGCCAGACTGCAGGTAAGGCCTTGTTCACACGTCAGTTATTTGATCAGTTATTTCCATCAGTTATTGTGAGCCAAAACCAGGTTTGGGTCAAAAAAACAGAACAAGTGCAGATCTTTTCATTATACCTTATATCTCTGTAGCCTCCACTCCTGGTTTTGGCTCACAATAACTGATGGAAATAACTGATCAAATAACTGATGTGTGAACAAGGCCTAAGCCTGAACCTGCTCATTGAGGCAGGTGGACTGGGCCTGCTCACTTGGCTGCGGCTGTTGGGAGGCTGAAAATTTTTTTCTCCATCATACTCATGAGGCTTAACTGGCTGCTGCTGGTTTTGGCAGGAGGTGGGTGACTCTGCCAGGCCTCCATTTCAGAGACGCAGGCTGGGGCTGGCTGAAAACTGTGGCCAGGTTAGTAAATAGCTTCTCCCGGTATGAAGCTAATTTCTCCTCCCTTTCCTGGGGAAGAAAACAATCCCCCATGTTGGAGTGATACCGTGGGTCCAGAATTATCGCAAGCCAGTATTCATCAGTCTGCCTTATTTTTAGGATACGCCTGTCAGTCGATAAGTATGTGAGCATACAGCTCGCCATCCTGGCCAGCGTGCCCAAGGAGCCAGTTCTTTCCATCTCAGCCTCTCTCTGAGACACTTGAGTGTCCCTAAAGGTGTCATCGTCATCCTCCAGCTCCTCCAACTGTGTCTCCTCCTCCTGGTCATCATCAAACTCCTCCTCCTTCCCCTCTCCCTCCTCTAGCTGAAGCTCCTCATCCTCCTCCTGCACCTCCATGGAACTTTGTCGTTGGGGCTCCCCAACACTGACAGCATGGCGTGCAGAGAGATGTGCAGGATTTCCTTCCCCATTGCCCCCTGCTGCATGAGCGACAGTGTCTTTTCAAGGACAAATATTAGTGAAACAATGTCGTTCAGACTGCAGCTGTCCCGGCTGACCAATTTAGTGGCTTCTTCAAAGGGCTTCAGCACAGTGCAGGCATCTCGGACCAGTCTCCACTGACGGAAATCTAAGCCACACCTGCTCCCTATGGTCGACGATTCTGGCTGCTGCTGGACAAAGTCATCCACTGCTTTCTGCTGCTTAAGGAGGCGCTGCAGCATGTGAAGCGTGGAATTCCACCGAGTTGGCACGTCACGTATCAACCGGTGTGGCGGAAGACCGTTTTGCCGCTGCAAGTCCCAGCAGAGCACTGCAGGACACATAACAGTGACTCAAATGAGTGCAAAGCTTCCATGACTTTGCCAGCACTGTGTGCAGGCCTGTGAATGTTTTCAGAAATCTCTGAACCACTAGATTTAGTACATGTGCCATACAGGGAGCATGCGTGAATTGCCCCAGGTTCAGCGCTGCCACTATATTTGTCCCGTTGTCACTCACGACCTTGCCCACTTGCAGCTGGTGGGGAGACAGCCAGCATGCTATTTGCTACTTGATGTGATGCAGCAAGCGCTGGCCTGTGTAGCTGGTGTTGCCAAGACAGATTAAATCTAACACAGTGTGGCAACGTTTAACCTGGCACATATGAAAGGAAGGAAGGAGGTCAACTCTCTGCCCTGATGCTCCTGAAGGCGGATTGCCTGTGGAGGTGGAGGAGGGAGCGGATAGGTGTGTGGTAGTCTGTAATCCTGGCAATTGGCCCTGTTGCTGGGGGGTTGCTGCCTCGCTGCTGCTAAAAACATTAACCCAGTCGGCCGTAAAGGACATATATTGCTCCTGGCCATACGCACTGCTCCAGGTGTCGACCGTGGTGTGCACGGTGCTGCAGAGAGACAGCTGCAAGGAGCGTCCTATGTTGGCCGCCACGTGCGAGTAAAGGGCAGGGATAGCTTTATTTGAAAAGTAATGCCGGCTAGGGATCTGCCAGCGCAGCTGAGCAGAAGCCATCAGCTCCCTAAAAGCTGTACAATTGGCTAAATTGTACAGCAGAGACTGCACAGCCAGCAACTTGGTCAGGTGAGAATTAAGTTTGTGCACTGTTGGATTGCTGGTTGCGTAAACTTGATTCCTGGCCACGCCTTTGGCGATGGACAGCTGACGAGGAGGTTGACAACGCACACGGTTGACAACGAGGTGTATGTACTAGTTACGCCTCTGCATGTGGGCTGCCTGACGCAAGGGAACCCGGGAGAAGTAGCCAGCTCTCCTGAATCAAGGCGCTGCTGTAATCCACCTTGGTTACACAAGTGTGGCATGACGCCACTTCACATGGTTCCACAGAACAGTGGTACCTACATATGAGGCTTTCCCATGGCTCAATTTCTGCTTACTGAAATTGCACGTGGCCGTGCTGATGTCCCCAGGCACAGTGGTGAAATACTTCCACACACCTGACATTCGGCCTCCAGAGGTGGCCAAGCTTGGCATAGCCCTTGCACGCTTAGTCCCTAATGCCGGCCCCACCCTATTTGGGGTCTCACTAGTTCCTAAGGCAGGCCTGAGCCTACCTCGCCTCTGCCCTGTGTTGATGCCTCTACCACTGCCCTCCTCCTTGGAGATCAAATCCTCCTCACCAGCCCGATACGGCTACCAGGTCTTCCTGTCTAACACACAGTCATCATCAGACTCCCCACCACTTTTGTCTGACTGCAATATCGGCTGTTCCCCACCAACCTCAGCTTCCGGGCAGTCCAAGCTCTGACTGCTCTCTAAAGAATCATCAGGGAGGCTTTCCTCAATATCTGCCGGATTGTGCAGTGAGGTTCGGTGGCCTTTTATTTGATAAAATGCAGAAGGCACACCACTAGGAGGTGGCACTGAAGTCAGAGAGGAGGCAGAAAATGATGGGCTTTGCTGGAGCGGAATGGTGGAGCAGGAGGAACACTCTGAGTCTGACCCCTGGCTACATGATACAGTATCAGCAGAAGAAGGCACATCATCCGGCTGTGATTGAGATGAGTGAGCCATCCACTTCACTACCTCATCCACTTTCTCCTCTACAACAATTTTGCGCCTTGGTGGGTTAGCCTGGTGGAACAGTGACCAGCTACTACGAATTCTACCGGTAGAAGCTGTGGCTACATGTCCTTTGCCACTGCTGGCCTGTGCCACCTTCTCCTTTTTTTTTGGAGCTCGAGATTTGGCTGGAAGTGGAACCCTTTTTGCTTTTCCGTGCCAGACATGTTGACTTGACTGGCCCTTCAGGTCTTTGTCTCTCTCCCTGTCTCTCTCTCTGCCTGATTAATATTTCTAGCCCTGTACTGGCCCTGCACTTGCCCTGCACTAGCCCTGATATGTATATTATGGATGCCCAGAACAACACAACAATTTACAGAGAACTGTTCTCTGTCTTTCACAACTTCACAAGCTTCTGCTCGTCTCAGCAGTCGCAGCACAACTGATGTCACTGGCTTACCGAGCCTATGGGCCAGTCAGAGCAAGACCTTCCCACTAGGTCAGGTGACCGGCTTCGTCCCGGGCTTTTTGCCGCTCTCACCACAAATATTTCCGCACAAATAATGAACATACAGTAACTGAATTCGTACGCATCAGCATATAAATCAACTGATACGTAGCATTAGCGTACAATTCATCGGACAAGTACGTAGCGTTTGCGTACAAAGGTTTAAGAACATTTAATATTCTAACAGAGTGAATCTGAAAAGATCCGGATTCGCTTCGGAGTAGAAAATTGCGAAGATTCGTATCGAATCTACGAAGTGGCGAATAGATTCGCTCATCTCTAGTCCTGGTGTAGTTGACAGTTGGCCCACTGCCACTGGCTTCTTCTTTGTGAAGAAAAAAGATGTTTCTTTCAGAAGAACTAAAATCTTCTCCAAATTAGATCTGCGTAGGGCCTACAATTTGGTCCGAATTTGTCAAAGGAATAAGTGAAAGACTGCCTTCAATACTCTTGACAGTCACTGCGAATATCGTACCTAGTAATGACCTTCGGGCTAAGCAATACCCTCGCAGTATTTCAAGAGTTTGTCAATGAAATATCCAGAGACCTCCTCTGCTTCTGTGTAGTTGTTTACCTAGATGACATCCTTATCTTCTCCTCAGATGTGATCTCCCATCGAAAACAGGTTTGTCTGGTCTTGCAAAGACTGAGAGAGAATCATCTGTATGCTAAGCTCCAAAAATTTATTTTTGAACAGCCCTCGCTACCATTTCTGGGCTAGGTAATATTTGATACTGGCCTGTAAATGGATCTTGAGTAGCTGTCAGCGATATTTAAGTGGCCAAGCCCTTCTGGTCTAGAGGCAATTCAACATTTCTTGAGGTTTGCAAAAACCTGGAAAAACTTTTGTTGCAGAGTCTACCAGGAAGCAGGTCTTCCTCTAAAGTCATGTAAAGTGGTGGGTTATGCCGGTCAGTGAAACACCTTCAGATTTATCACGCAACGGTACTGGTGGCCACCCATGCGACAAGATATCCGAGAATTTGTCACTGCTTGTTCTTTGTGTGCACAAAATAGGACTTTCAAACAACATCCAGCTGGCTTCTGCTTCCTTTTCCTGTCCCTGAGGCTCCCTGGCAATAGATAGATTGGACTTTATTACAGATTTGTCCACTTCCGCTGGTTGTTCCGTGATTGTAGTAGTGGTAGACAGCTTCTCTAAAATTTTGTTCCTCTGCCTGGACTCCCTTCTGCTGTTCAATTGGCCAAGAAATTTATCAAACACATTTTCAGTCTCCATGGCTTCTCTCTCTGTACCGTGTCTGATAGAGGTTTACAGTTCACGTCTAAATTCTGGAGAGTTCTACAAGCTACTGAATGTATCCCTGGACTTCCTTTCAGCTTATAGTCCACAGTCCAACGGTAAAGTGGAGCGTGCCAACCATATTCTTGCCAACTTTTTGCGCCACTTCACTAATCTTCATTATGACAACTGGGTCAAACTGTGTTGGGTTGAATTTTCTTACAACAATCACATCAGCGAGGCTTCCAAAAAGTCAACATTTTTTGTTGTTTATGGTCAGCAACCTAACATCCCACTTCCAGTGTCTTTGGTATTCCTGCAGTGGATGCGGCCACTAGGGATTTTCCAAAATCTGGAAAGAGAACTGCTCTGAAAGAAGCATCTGTACAGATGAAGGTGTCTCCTGATAAAAGGCGCAGAAATTCTCCTTTAGTTCCGTGTTGGTGATAAAGTATGGCTTTCCTCCAAGTACATCAGGTTTAAAACACCCTCCTATAAATTGAATCCACGCTTCCTCTGTCCATTTTAAATTGCCGGGAGGATTAATGATGTATCCTACAAATTGAAGTTACCTGCCTCTCTTCAGGTACCAATTTTTTTCCATGTCTCTCTCCTGTCAGTGTAAAGAACATTCATGAAAGTATTCTAAAGGTATTCTGGGCATGAAAAAGAGTAAAGGACATTGTTCCTGGTGGATTGGAAGGGATTTAGCCCTGAGAAGGGATCTTAGCAGCCAAGAGAAAAAGTCAATACCTCTCTTCTGAAAATTTTCTTGTCTAGGGTCAGGCCTGGAGGGGGTGTAAGAGGGGGTACTATTAACTCAATTCACCTGTGCCTGCGATTTTATACCCAAACACAGGTACGGGCACCAGGCCTCCTCCCCGCTGCTGCACACCGTGCTGACAAGTGTGGGCAGTGGGGTTCTTAGATATGGTCTGCGCTCCTGCCACCGGCATACCCTTCCTGGCACTGGACAGAGCTTGTGCTCTGGCTTAGAGTTCCTTGTGTGTAAATATGGTGTGTGCGAGCGCATCTCTCCTCCTTATGTGAGGCAGCATGCGCACACCTCCTATCTTCCCCAGCCTATGGGTGGTCTAAGGGATGTATTTAAAGGTGTCTCCTTCTACAGGAAGGCGTCTGAAACTTTGTTTCCTAGTCTTGTCTAGTTCCTGTGAGTGAAAGTGTTACTGTGATTTCTGCCATTACTGTGTACCAGACCCTGACCCAGACCTTTCCTTACTGTCATCTGCCCTGACCTTTTATCTTGTCTTACGGACTTCGTTTATGGACTTCATCATATTTCTGCCTGCCCTGACCTTGGACTCTGTACCCAGACCTTGCCTTCGCTGATTAGCCTCTAGGTGTCCCATACCATCTGGAGGCCAGTCCAGGGGATCCACACCCAGGTTCTCATTTCCTCGTGTTAACCCCCCCTCCTCCCAGAGATAGGGCCTTGTGTATCCTTCGGGAAAGTCTATCCTCATCATCGGAGGTATTGTGAAAAGTGAGGGGTAAACTTAGTCACCCCCTCTGAGTAGGTTGGTCACATGGGACAGCGGGTTTGCACCCGCTTTTCATTGCACAGCTATTGCACTTAGTTATGAGTGAAGCGAGCTTCGGATACTACATCCAAAGTCGCTTAGCTCAAAACTTTGGGTTAATAAGACGGATGTCCATATAGTATTAAAATGTACAGGTTGTACAGGAGTTAGTTATTCACACATAGTTAGAAGTCGAATAACTTTGGTAGCTGATTTATAAAGTGGAAAACCACTTTAAAATTTGGAACCAAACTCAGCTTTTCTACTTTAAAAATCAAATGAAGTTATTCAGCAAAGTCTCATGTGACTAACTAACTTCAGCTCCCTTTAATACTGCATGGAGACTTATACAGTATACAGTATTAATATGAAGTTTTGAGCAAAGCGACTTTGAATCAAGCATCCAAAGCTCGCTTCGTTCATCATTAATTGCAGCAAAATGCGTTCACCAACACAGGTATACCAAGGCAGTTATTGCAGTAAAATGTGTTTATTAAAATCAGTACACTTACATAGTTACATAGTTACATAGTTGTTAAGGTTGGAAAAGGACAAAAGTCCATCAAGTCCAACCTGTAATCCTGCTATATCAATCCCTGGATCAATGTCCATCTTCCTTTTAAAAAGCGGTTGGGCCAAAGGGAAAAGGTGTGTAGAACAAGATTTCTATACATAAGCCTGAATTTTATGTCATAAGCCTCAATTTTATTTAGAATAAAAAGTCATCTAAAGCTTTTTGAAGTCATCTACTGTATTTGCTGTGACCAGCTCTTGTGGCAGGCTATTCCAGAGATTCACAGATCTTACTGTAAAGAATTCTTGTCACCTGTTATGAGCAAATCTTTTTTTCCCATCGTCTATAACCGCACCAGGAGAGAGGGTTTGCTTCCCAGGACAGGAAACCCACAGGTATAAAAAAGGAGGAGCCTCTCTCTTCCTCAGTGGTTTCCTGTCCTAGGAAGTGGATTCCTACAGGTAATGCCATAATGGGAAGTAGTTTCTTCCTGGCATGTTTATTCAGCTGTGGGGGAGGGGGTGCGTCAGGTGAGTTCCCTGCTCCACACACCCAGAAGAGCGCAAGAGGACAGATCTCCCAGGAACCTTTAAAACTGACTCCCACTCAGACACCCAAACCACCCACCCACCCGCACCACTGGTCATGAAGACGCCGTTCGTTCGTCCCAATCGCCCACCCACCCGCTCGTTCGCAGCCGATGGTCACTCTGTGCTTTAATTATCCCCCGGGATTAGAAGGGGAAGAAGAAGGGCATTGCAGCAGGGTAGCAGCTGCATAGGAGGTGAGCTGTTATTACTTACGCTGCCTGGCTGTGTTTGCTGTTCAGGAAGGAAAGGGGGCGGAGCCAGGTTCAAGCTACATGCGGCTATTCCAGAGATTCACAGATCTTACTGTAAAGAATTCTTGTCACCTGTTATGAGCAAATCTTTTTTTCCCATCGTCTATAACGTGCGTATGACATCATAGAAGTGCATCCCTGCTCGCAGGAAGGCAGGAACTGGATTGGATTTTAAATAACCCAGCTGTCGGGAAGGTCCGGATCTAGGCTACTGAAGGTCATGGAGAACTCTGGTGACCAGAAGGAACCGTTTACCCCTGCTCCGATGGTATGGATGGAGGGTATGTACGGTAACATGTACTGATTTAGTGTTCTGGCTTATGTCATTATATTGTTTTTCAGGATAAACCTAAAAAGGCATCCTCTAAAACAAGGCATAAAGAATGTAGATTGTGTAAAGCAAAGTTATCTCCGACTTATACTAAGTTGATCTGTCGCCAATGTATTGAAGCCACCATTGCAGAGGAATCCCCCTCTATGATGAAGTGAATGAAGAAGCTTATCAGAGAGGAAGTGGGGAACGCACTTAAGACTAGGAAAGCTCCGCATATGTCCCAGGATAGGTCCCCGACAGTTTATTCAGTTATTTCTAGATCTGAGGATGAAGGTTTTCTTTTGGAAAGTGGCGAATTAAATTCTGAATCGTCTTCTGAGGGAGAAAGAGGTGGTAAACCTTTCTTTCTTATCCAGGATATGGATCAGTTATTAAAGGGCCACCATGAACATTGAGGATCCTAAAGAAGTCCTTTCTGTTCAGGACGTACTGTTTGAATGAAGAAATGTTCCTTTTTTATTCACAAGAATGTTTTTGCTCTGATTACTAATGAATGAAAAAATCCCGACAAGCGGAACTTTATACCCTCATCAGTAAAACGGAAATACCCCTTTGAGGAGGCCGATTGACAATCTTGGGATCGAGCCCCTAAGATTGATGTTAGAGGGAAGATCTACGGGAAACCTATTGCTAAGGTTTCCCGTAGATCTTCCCTTCCCTTTGACGATTTAGGTCAGTTAAAGGATGTTATGGATAGGAAGGTGGATAGTTTCCTTAGACACACATGGGAATCCATAAAAGCCTCCTTTAAACCCAATATTGCTGCTACTTGTACTGCCCGGGCCCTCATACTGTGGATTAAGCGGCTCGAGGGTCAGATTAAAGATAAGATTCCAAGAGAGCAGTTGTTGGAAAATATCCCCACTATTGCTAAGGTAGCAGATTTTTTAGCGGACGCCTTTACAGACTAAAGTTAGACTTTCAGCCAGATTCGCTTTGTTGGCTAACTCAGCCCGACGGGCTCTTTGGTTGAAAAATTGAACAGGAGATGTGGCGTCTAAGAGTCGACTTTGTAATATCCCCTATGAAGGCAGGTATTTATTTGTGTCAGCCTTGGATGACATTTTAGAAAAAGCTGGTGATAGAAAGAAAGGTTTCTCTACTAGCTACCGCAGTTTAGTTCCTTTTGTCAGAATAAAAGGTACTCCGGTAAGGAAAATAGTCCCAGTGGAAGGAATAACAGGTGGAAATTCTCTTCGTCCAAGGGATTCCTGTTTAAAGCTCAGGGCTCTGGTGCCAAGAAAGATACACAATGACGTCAGGGTGGTAGAAAGATTGTCAAACTTCCTCCTTGCCTGGGCCAGAATTTGAAACAGCGGCTGGATTTTAGATTCCCTAAAGGTTCAGGCTGGAATTTTCCTTTTCCCCGCCAGAAAGTTTTTTTGTATCAGAGATAGGATTAAAAACAGAGGGAATACTAGAAAGAGAGGTGGAGGTGCTATTAGAAAAAGGTGCTCTTATCCCTTGTCCTCAGGGAGAAGAAGGATCAGGTTACTACTCCAATCTCTTTCTCATAAAAAAGCCAAACGGGGATTACAGAACTATTATAAACCTAAGAGGTCTGAACAAATTTCTGAAATACCGGAAGTTCAAGATGGAGACATTGAAATCTGTGGATCTCCTGTACAAAGACTGCTTTATGGTGGTACTGGATATAAAGGATGCCTATTACAATCTGCCGATTTATCAGGGGCATCAGAAGTTTCTAAGAGTGGCTCTTCGAATGAGAGGGAATATAAGACACTTCCAGTTCCAGGTACTAACATTTGGAATTTCAATGGCTCCTCGTATTTTCACCAAATTGGTTGCGGAAATGGCAGCTCACATCAGGGAAAGGGACATTTTATTTATTCCATACTTTCACCTGTGAAAGATCTGTCTTTCACAGGTGAACCAGGTTTTGCAGATCCTGGATTCGTTGGGTTGGATTGTAAACAAAGAAAAATCCAGAATGATCCCCCAACAGATATGAAGGTTCCTGGGAATACTGTTGGACTCAAGGTCCCAGAAATCCTTTTTGATGCTGGACAAAATCGAGAAAGTCAGGTCAGTCGTTCAGGATCTAATCCTGCATCCTTATGTCCCAGTCAGGAAGGTTATGTCCATACTGGGTAACTTGACATCCTGCATCCCTGCGGTTCTATGGGCTCAGGCTCATTCCAGGTGTCTTCAGTGGGAGATTCTCCAGTCCTGGACTGGAAGTCTGGAACAGCTGGATGTCAAGATCCTCATCTCCAGAGAGACCCGTCAGTCATTGTAATGGTGGCTGTCAAGAGAGAATTTAGATCAAGGGGTTCCATGGAAGGTGGTAGACCCGTTAGTAATCACTACTGATGCCAGCCCTTATGGTTGGGGAACCCATGTTCAGGACAGGGTTTTTCAGGGGTCCTGGGACAGGTCAGACTGGAGAGTTTCTTCCAACGCAAAGGAACTGTCCGCAGTTCAGAAGGTCTTGCAGACAATTCTTCCCTGTCTTGAGAATCGACATTTAAAAATATTGTCAGACAATGGTTCCGTGGTAGCCTGTGGTACCAGGTCCAGGGAACTAATAGAGATTATGAGTCAGATCTTCTCCCTAATAGAGGGAAGAGTGTTGTCCCTATCTGCCTTACACATCAGAGGGGTGGACAATTGGAAGGCAGACTTTTTAAGTCGACACAGGCTGGACCAGCGAAAGTGGTCTCTGAATCAGGAGATGTTTGCCAGGATAGTAGATTTCTGGGGACGGCCAGATATAGACCTTTTTGCTACAAGAGAAAACAGGAAGGTGAAAATGTTCTTTTCTCTATGTCCATGGGAATCACCCACAGCAGTAGATGCCTTCCTCCAGTCCTGGAACAGGGGTCTCCTGTATGCTTTCCCTCCCCTACAGTTAATCCCCAGGGTGTTAAAGAAAATCAGGGAAGACAGAGCTTCGGTAATACTAATTGCCCCTTTTTGGCCCTGTCGACCATAGTTTACCTGGTTAAGGGAAACATGGGTACTTTGGGAAATTCCAGATCTCCTGTGTCAGGGCCCAGTGGGCTCTTCTGATTCAGAGGGGTTTGTCTGGTTCAGTGGTTTCCACATTGTTAAATAGCAGGAAGAAGTTGACTACAGACATATATGCTAGGGTTTGGTCTGTGTTCTTCAAATTCCTAGGGGTCTGTCCTTCCCCTTCCTGTCCCCTTTGCATCCCGAACATTTTTGAATTTCTCCAGAGGGGGTTAGATAGGGGATTGGCCTTGAGCACCTTGAAGGTCCAGATTTCGACCTTGAGTGTTCTGCTTGATACAGGTTTGGCAGCTTATTCCCTGATTGCTAGATTTTGTAAAGCTGTTTCTAGGAATAGGCCGGCCAGGGTCTCTAGAGTCCCTCCTTGGGATCTTGGGCTGGTTCTTCAGGCATTAGTTAATCCTCCCTTTGAGCCCCTCTCGGAGGTTTCTATAAAAATCCTGACTTTGAAGTGTGTATTTTTAGTGGCCATTACTTTTGCCAGAAGGGTAGGTGAGATGCAAGCTCTTTCCATTAACCCTCCTTATATGTCCATTCAGGAGGATAGGATTATTTTTCGCCCTGACCCGGCCTTCCTCCCTAAAGTAGTTGCGGATTTTCATAAGTCCCAGGAGGATGTCCTCCCTTCACTTTGTAATAATCACAAAGATCCGATGGAAGTTGAGTTTAGTCGTCTTGATGTTAGGAGGTCTGTTTTAGGTTATCTAGAGGCTACCAAAGAATGGAGGAAATCTTCCTCCTTGTTTGTCCAGTTTGCAGGAACCAATAGGGGGAAGTCAGCCAGTAAAAGTACTTTGGCTAGATGGATAAGGCGGGCTATCTGTTTAGCTTATGTTTCCCAACAGAAACCCGTTCCCTCGGGATGGTCGGCTCACTCTACAAGAGCAATGGCTACTTCGTGGGCAGAGAGAGCGGAGGCGTCAATTTAAGATATCTGCAAAGCCGCTACTTGGTCCTCTGCACTAACCTTCTATAGACACTATAGATTGGATCTTTCCTCTGCCTCTAACTTGTCCTTTGGGCGTAAAGTTCTCCAGGCTGTGGTCCCACCCTAATTCTTATTCTCTGGGATCTCTCCTCTTGCTGTCATGGACAATGGGAAAAATGATAATGACACTCACCGGTAATTTGATTTTCCAGAAGTCCATGACAGCACCCCTATATTTCCTACCCTTCTGTTTCGGTGTTGGTGACGGTTCTTGGTTGCGGTCACGGGGTGTGCAAAAAAAAAAAAGGAAGTTTGAAAAATGATTAAATGTAGCGTGAAGAGAATATGGTCCTTCAGACAAAGCAAGCAACTATGGTCGGAGGATTGGATTACAGAGGGCTTTTTATCTCTGAAAACCACTGAGGAAGGGAGAAGTCCTCCTTTTTTATACCTGTGGGTTTCCTGTCCTAGGAGGCGGACCCTCTCTCCTGGTGCTGTCATGGACTTCTGGAAAATCAAATTACCGGTGATAGTAATTATCATTTTCTCCAGTCATAGGGAGTGGTCTCTTATTTTTTGAGGGGGTTTAACCCTTTCACGACCGGAGCTTTTTTCGGTTCTGCATTTTCGTTTTGCGCTCCCTGCCTTCAAACAGCCATAACTCTTTTATTTTTCTGTTCACATAGCTGTATGAGGGCTTGTTGTTTGCGGGACAAGTTGTACTTTCCAACGCCACCATTTAATATTGCATACGGTGTAGTGGGAAGCGGGAAAAAAATTCCAAACCGGGTGAAATTGCAAAGAAAACGCTATTCCGCTTCAGTTCTACGGGTTTCTTATTTACAGCATTCGATGTGCATTAAAACTGATCCGTTACTTTCATTCTACTGGTCAGTACGAATCCGGCAATACCTAATATGTATAGTTTTTCCTGCGTTTAGATGGTGATAAAATAATTAGAAAGTTGCCCTTTTTTTTTTTTTTTTTTCCTTGTCATATATTGACCCCTATAACTTTTTGGTATTTATGTGTACAGAGCTGTATGGGGGCTCATTTTTTGCGGGGCGGTCTGAAGTTTTTATTGATACCATTCTGGGGTGTGTATGACTTTTTGATCACTTTTTATTTAATTTTTTTTAGAAAAAAAAAGGGACAAAAAACTGCGAATCGCCATTTGGACGCTTTTTTCCGCCACACAATTCGCCGTATTGAAATTTTTTTTTTATATTTTAAAAGTACGGGCGTTTTCGGTCACGGTGATACCCATGATGTCTATATTTATTGTTATTTAGGTATTTATTTTTTACTTATACGGAAAGGGGGGTGATTTGAACTTTTATATCTTTTTTATTTTTTATATATTTTTTAACATTTTTTTTTAATTTTTCTGTGATTATTTTAAAGCTCAAATATCATCTGATCTATTGTGTTTTGTTTTTTTTCTTTATGAGCAATCATGGATTTACTAGATGCAGTTAAAACCATGAATTGCTCATTTCTTATCCTGGCCTGCCATCTAGTGGCCAGAATAAGAATTGCAGTTTGAAAACTGTAATCCTCACCAGCGAGGATTACAGTTTTCATATGGTGTACAGACACCCCGATTGGCCAATCGGGGCGTCTGTACACCACCCGGAAGCGTGGGCTTCCGGGTTCAGACGCATCCTGATGCCGTGATCACGTGTGATCACGGCATCAGAAGGCCCTGGAAGTCTCCGAAGACGGAGGTAAGATGCGGCAAGTCTCTGCTGTTAGAAACAGCAGAGACTTGCCGGCCATGACGCCCGCCGCACCCGCGAGCGGGCGTCATGTCCCCACACCGCCCGCGCGCCGTACATGTACGGCGGCGGTCGTGAAGGGGTTAACACAGAATAGCTTCCCTTAATGTTATTTGTATGGTCAGTTCATTTAATCTTTGCTCATAACTAAGATCTTCCTGGCCCTTTATGAGTTTACCATTTCTGGTGCTTCAAAGGCCTCCACTAATACAGGGATGCAGGTACCAAGCATGCATGCCGAGTCCACTCGGCTTTGTAGTTACACTAATTAAAATCAGCCTATGGAGCAGACAGGGCTAGTCAGGAGTGCATGACCAAATGGAGTAGCCACACCTCCAGTACAAACTTACTGATTATACGGAAGCCAAGGTTGGCACATAACAGGTAGGGAATAGTGTTAGGTTCCCGTTCTACAGAGATCACCTGGACGATTTGGTGGACGGGCCCAGATAATTTTGTACAAAATATATTTGCCAAGAATCTCTAATTTATCAACAAGCATAGCATTAGCTCCAGAATACTTCTTATCTCTATGGCATTTGTGCTTTATCTGGTTAGCAGTGTGCCGTTGCATTGTATGTATTTTCCTTTCCTTGTGCAATCAGCCATAGCAACGTGCTCCTGCACATTGGGATGTGCTGACTGAAATCCCCTTTTTTTCCTTTATGAGTTTAGTGGCTCTCCTCTGTACTTTTTCTAACTCCAGGGCATCCTTTGTATGGACTGGTGCCCAGAACTGAACTGCGTATTCCAGTTGAGGCCACACCAACGCTTTGTATAGTGGCAATCTTACATCCCTGTCCCGCGAGTCCATATCTCTTTTAATACAAGACAAAATTCTATGGGGCTTAGAGGCAGCTGACTGGCATTGCATGCTGTTATTTAGTCTATGATCTACTAATACACCCAGATCCTTCTCAACAAGTGACTCCCAGTTTTACTCCCCTTAAGACATATGCTGCGTGCAGATTATTCACCCCCAAGTGCATAAATTTACATTTATCTATATTGAACGTAATTTACCAAATGGAGGCCCAAACAGTAAGTTTGCCCAAGTCAGCTTGTAACTTATTAACATCTTCGATAGACTGGACTGTATTATTATTTGGTGTCATCTGCAAAAATAGAAACAGCGCTATTAATCCCATCCTCTATGTCATTAATGAATAAGTTAAATAATAGCGGACCCAGCACAGAACCTTGGGGAACACCATGTTGGCTATTAGAGATGAGCGAATCATTCAAAAAATGATTCGCCAAACATTCGCCGAACTTTTCCTAAGATTCGTATATTCGACGAATAGATTTGTTGTATTTGCGTACAAAATATACGTTATTATGTGCTATTAGCGAACATTTGCACACTAATAACGAACGTACATTTACAAAATGTACACAACTTCTTAGAAGACGTACACATGAGCGTACAAATAGCGTACAAATCCTCAACGTACTATTGTCTATGCGATTACGTAATATGCAGGCACGCACAACGAGGGGCCGCGTGTGCACTCCTCAGAGGCAGAGCGAATATTTGAAAATGGCATCCAGGCAATCCTCATCATTTAGCTCTGCTGCATAGCTGAAATACATAGTCCGGCTGATGGACCGGCAGGATTACGATGGCACACACCGCCACCCGAACCAGCATAAAAAGGAAGTGATCCAGCAGGTGATCCGAGGCTTGCGCCATCGTGTTGACAACTTGCGGACCCCGGGCCAGATCCAGCGTAAATGGTCAGATCTGAAATCGCCCTCAGGGGCAGTATGTATATTTGAGTAAGGTAAGGTGCTATCTATCCGGCTAAGTGCATAGTACAACCATGCACCATACTATAAAGTGAATATGAGGACACATTGCGGTACTTGTAAAGAAATACACACAATGGGCAACATACTTGAAAACGTTGCTGAAAGGTAAAAACATTAGTGCAAACAATCCAGTGCAAACAATATAGTGCAAATACATTATATGTATAATGTAAACATTTTAAATATCACCTACCTAGTATGCTCACGGACTGACTGGCATTGCATGCTGTTATTTATTCTATGATCTACTAATACACCCAGATCCTTCTCAACAAGTGACTCCCAGTTTTACTCCCCTTAAGATCCAGCGTAAATGGTCAGATCTGAAATCGCCCTCAGGGGCAGTATGTATATTTGAGTAAGATAAGGTGCTATCTATCCGGCTAAGTGCATAGTACAACCATGCACCATACTATAAAGTGAATATGAGGACACATTGCGGTACTTGTAAAGAAATACACACAATGGGCAACATACTTGAAAATGTTGCTGAAAGGTAAAAACATTAGTGCAAACAATCCAGTGCAAACAATATAGTGCAAATACATTATAGGTATAATGTAAACATTTTAAATATCACCTACCTAGTATGCTCACGGACACGTTTAAGTCTCTTTTCTTCTGACGCTTGTCATACAACTGGAACAGAGTCCCAAACTCAGTTGCAATTTGTAATCCACATAGGTAAAATTGTAATCCAAATGGGTAAAAAAATAGCAGCAAAGGTTCCTTAAAAAACCCAATAACCTGAAAAGGGGGAAAAAGGGATGAGGCGCACATCTGCGCAACTTGGTTAAAGCTTTTTCTTTTTATGGGGGGAGTCCTGACAATCCATGTCCATCTGGATGAGGACAAACACAGGGCAACAAAAATAAAAACACACGCAAACTAGTGCTCCACGTTGTGGCTCCCATAAAAGCTGCAGGATCCTTAGGCCAGCAGGTCCTCTTCACTGCTGCTGTTGCTAAAAGACATGAAAGGGCGCTCCTGCCTCATGAAAGAATAAAAAAAACACTGGCTGCGGCAGCAGACCCCCACTGACCTCTTAGGGATGGTCTTGGTAGTGACCGGGCAAGGGCCGTGGCAACTTGGGCCTTGCCCATTACCTTGTAGTGGCCAGATCCTCCCGCCGGCATACAAGGTGACAGAATCTCCGGCTGTAAGGGCTCTGGTAACGGTCTTCCACGAGACTGTGCGACCTGCACCTGCCATGGCAGTTGGTCTTGTACCACCGATGGCTGGTGCACGAAACTGTGGTCATCTGTCCCACATGAAGGATCGGCGGCGGTAGCAAATCTGGTGTCAGGGGTTCCAGCTGAGCTTGTGATTTCTCCTCAGATTGCAGAGTCCCATCATTGGTCTCATGGGAACACCAAGCCTCTTCTGCGGCCTGGACCTCCTCACTCCAGTCTTCTGGGGGCGCTGCAGGAGTAGCTGGTCGCTTAAGGAGTTTCACCCCAGTAGCAAAGGGGCCTTGGAGGCTCTTCATGGGGGTATACTCCACGTAATCCCCTGCGTGGAGATTGTGGCGGACGGCGGAAGATACGACCGCTTTACAGAACGGCGGTTTACATATAATTCTTCCGCTGTCTCCTCACTGGCGATAAAACCTACGCCCCGTTCCACACTGAACCAAATAACGGTACCCTTTCGGCGCTCCAGCTTGGGGTCACCGGACCATGGGTGCTCCAAAACCTGCACAAGCCACTCCTCTACCAACTTTTTGTATTCCCAGAGGGTCAGGGCGTTCCGGGTGACAGCCTCAGGGACCATTGAATTTTGCCGAAGGGAGTAGTCCTTCCGCGGAGGAGCGGGAATTCCTGCCGCCTCCGCCGTGTCAGCCAGCGGAGTGAACAACTCAGCGGGCACCTCAACCAACTTCTTAGGCTGCCGGACATATTAAGAGACGTAGATCTCCTCTGGTTCCTTCTCCTCATAGGGGTCGGTGCCCCACACCATGCCTCCCCAGTCAGGGCCTCGCTGTGTCGCCATCTTAATTGCTTGAGTTGCCTCGTCTTCCTCGTGCACTGGAGAAGGGGGCGGAGCTACCGGGGAGGAGTCTGCATCGCTAATGAATTGAATTCGTACGCAACAGCGTATAGAGTAACTTATACGTAGCAATAGCGTACAATTTATAGGACAAACTACATAGTGAATGCGTACAAATCCTAATATTCGGATTTGCTTCCCAAGATTCGATACAAATCAACGAATTGACGAATCGATTCGCTCATCTCTATTGGCTATCACTTATTATATTATTGACAGTTACATAATCCTGTATGTAGTGCCGTAGAAGACCCTCAAACATTTTTCCCACTATGGATGTTTACTGGTCTATATTTCCTAGTGAAGACCTAGCACCCTTTTTGAAAATGGGAACCACATTTGCCTTGTTCCAGTCTCTTGGTACAATGCCTGTCATTAAAGAATCTGTAAATATTATGAACAAAGGCAAAGCAATAACTAAACTGAGCTCCTTTAGAACTCTAGGGTGTAATCCATCTGGACCTGGGGCCTTGTTCTCCTTTAATTTTTTTAGCATATTAAGGACCAAATCTACAGTCAGCCAGGTAAGTATGTTATTTGACGTATTTCCACCAGTGGCACCACCCTCATGAGATGCCCTCTCTTCTTTTGTATAAACAGAGCTAAAAAAAACCTTATGTGGCTGGGTGGGCTGATCTGAGGTCCCGGCACCTTATACATACAAGTGAACGCTTCCATAATGGAAGTGCTCACTTGTATTAGCTTTATAAGACGCACCGCAATTTTCCCCTATTTTTGCGGGGAAAAAAGTGCGTCTTATAAAGCGAAAAATATGGTAGTTAGGAAATTCAGGGAGCAATTTGCGTTTGTGAACAGCAGATGGCGCATGAAACTGCAGTATCATACAGTAGTATTTGTCCCTGATTTCAGGTATTTTTATAGCATGGATCCCTGCTTGTACTGTACACTACACTATGCCCGATCCTCCTCCGCAACCTTTCTCCACACATCCCTGTATTTGAAGAATGTTTTGGGGTTGTTCATACTGTCTTTGGCCACCTCTATTTCATTGTGTATTTTCGCTGATTTTATTACCTCCTTTCATAATTTATTTAGCTCTTTATACTTTTTGAAGGCTACAGCTGACCCCTCCGATTTGTATTTCTTAAAGGCCCTCTTTTTGTCATTTATTGCAATTTTTACACTATTTGTAAGACATGTGAGGTTTAATTTTATTCTCTTGTACTTGTTACCTCTAGGAACGCATTTAACAATATACAAGGTGGGAATGGTTGGTGATATTAACTTCCTGTTTGTGGCACATTACTATATAGGAGGGGGGAAACTTTTCAAGATGGGTGGTGACCATGGGGGCCATTTTGAAGTCGGCCATTTTGGATCCAACTTTAGTTTTTTCAATGGGAAGAGGGTCATGTGACACACCAAACTTATTGAGAATTTCACAAAAAAAACAATGATGTGCTTGGTTTTAACGTAACTTTATTCTTTCATGAGTTATTTACAAGTTTCTGACCACTTATAAAATGTGTTCAAAGTGCTGCCCATTGTGTTGGATTGTCAATGCAACCCTCTTCTCCTACTCTTCACACACTGATAGCAATACCGCAGAAGAAATGCTAGCACAGGCTTCCAGTATCCGTAGTTTCAGGTGCTGCACATCTCGTATCTTCACAGCATAGACAATTGCATTCAGATGACCCCAAAGATAAAAGTCTAAGGGGGTCAGATCGGGAGACCTTGGGGGTCACATCCTCACAACCTTCATCCACAATTGTTTCTTTCACACTTAATTTCATATCACTCCTAGCATACACACATACACCACCACCTTTGAATTTATCCCTATCGTTTCTGAAGAGGTAAAACCTTGAAGATTTACAGCCCAGTCATGAGAAGAGTCCATTCAAGTCTCATCAACACCAACTACATCAATATGTATCTCCAGTACCAAGGCCTCAAGCTCTCCCATTTTGCTCGTTAGACTTCTGGCATTTGTGAACATAAGTTTTTAGCACATAAAACATAAATTTTAAGTTGTGATAAAATTTTGCACTTTTAGGAGATGTATTTTTTGATTTTTTTTTTTATGATCATTTTTTCCTCCTTCATATTTGGTTTGCAACTGATGGATTTCCTTATCCACTAAAGCTAATGCTCCCACCACCATCCATTCCTCCCACCAATGTATTCTGACCCCTCTCTAAACTATCTACCTCCATATTTATAGCCACATCCTCCTCCCTCGTCCCTAGTTTAAATGCATTGCCACCCCAGCCAGAATTCTCTCCCCAACACAGCAGCTCCCCTTCCATTGAGGTGCAAATTATCTGGAAAACAGTTTGTACCCCAGTGAAAAGTCAGTGCAGTGGTCTAGGAACCCAAACCCTTCTGCTCTATAACCAAGACTTAAGCCATGCATTTAACTCCCTAAGCTCCCGCTGATGGCCCTGTGTAGTGCATGGCACAGGCAGTATTCCAGAGAACACTACCTTGAAGGTCCTTCCCTCAGTTTGGAGCCTAGTTCTTTAAAATTATCCTTAAGGACCTTCCACTTACCATTTATTTTGTCATCGTTGTCCATACCAACATGGACCACGACAGCTGGGTCATCCCCAGCCCCTCCCAGTAATTTATCCACCCGTTCCACCACATGCCGAACCCTTGCACCAGAGAGACAGCAAACCATTCGGTTGAGGCAGTCTTGGCGACAAATTATTCTATACGTCTTCCTGATTATAAAATCCCCTATAACCACTGTCTAGGGCTACCTGTACAACCATTGCCCCGACTACTAGCTGGGCTGTTCTCCCGGCTGTTAGGAACAACAGTATCCGCTAGGGCTGCTATTTCTGAAACTGACACCCTTGCATCATTGCCCAACTTGGCAATTTTGCTTGGAAGCACAGAAACAGGATTGGCCTTCCTCTTGGATCTCTTTCTACTCCCTCTAAATACATTAACCCAGCTAATTCAGTTATTGCAGTAAAATGTGTTTGTGATATCTTGAAGTAATACAACGTATTAATTAAAAAAGGTAGACTAATGCAGTTATTGCATTAAAGTATGTTTGCTTAAACTGCATAGTAATATAGCAGATTAACATTTATATATTAAAGGGTTTCTGTCACCAGTGTTGGGCATATAAAACAGGATGACATTTGCAATGTGCAAATGTCACCTGATGCCCAAACTGGTGAACATTTTTTTACTGGTGCCCCCGTTTTTGAAATAAATCAACTTTTGTGGTATGCAAATGAAGCTTACTAGGTGCAAGGGGCGGTTACCTCGCACCTAGTAAGCTCCGTTTGCCCACCCGCGGTCACGCCTACCTTCACTTGATTGACAGGGCCAGGCAGCTCGCTCTAGCTGCTCCTGGCCCTGTCCGTGCTGAAAATCCCGCGCCTGCGCCGTTCGGACTTCATTCGGCGCAGGCGCAGTGAGTGCCGATTGCTGCCGGGCTCCCGGCTTCCTCACTGCGCCTGCGCCGATGACGTCACAGAACACCCAGAAGAGAAGGCGGCGCAGGCGCAGTGAGGAAGCCGGGAGCCCGGCAGCAATCGGCACTCACTGCGCCTGCGCCGAATGAAGTCCGAACGGCGCAGGCGCGGGATTTTCAGCACGGACAGGGCCAGGAGCAGCTAGAGCGAGCTGCCTGGCCCTGTCAATCAAGTGAAGGTAGGCGTGACCGCGGGTGGGCAAACGGAGCTTACTAGGTGCGAGGTAACCGCCCCTTGCACCTAGTAAGCTTCATTTGCATACCACAAAAGTTGATTTATTTCAAAAACGGGGGCACCAGTAAAAAAATGTTCACCAGTTTGGGCATCAGGTGACATTTGCACATTGCAAATGTCATCCTGTTTTATATGCCCAACACTGGTGACAGAAACCCTTTAATGCAGTTTTTGTAGAAAAATGCATTTGCTGAAACTGCACGATACCTTGAAGTAATACAACGCATTAACTGAAACAGTTATATTGATGCACTGCAATGTGCTGAAATGCCCAATTACAAATGGTAGAGAAATTAAAACTTTCTTTTTCTTTTTTCTTTTTTTTTTTGCAAAGTGGACAAGTGGTACCTTGGAACCGAACCCCCGAATTCGGGAAATGTTTTTTTACAGTAAAAATGAATTTATGAAGTTATTACACAAAGTCTCGCGAGACTTCGAAGAGTAATAACTTTGGCTCATCAGAGCCAATACATTCTAATATAGAACAAAGTTTTATGCGAGTCGACTTGCGATGTTTCATCCAAAGTCGATTCGCTCATCCCTAATGACGATACCACGCCGGTCAGCATGGCGACGTAATCTTGGGCCATGCGAGATTTCGTTCCATATCTTCAAGCAAGATGGCGGCCTCTGTCCTGTTGCGAGCAAACAGGTGAGGTAAGTATGATTTTTTTGTTTTCTGTAAATTTCACAATGTTTTTACTCTCAGATGCCGTGATCATCTATTAACTCAGCATCTGAGAGGTACAATCATGGGGAGCGGTGCTTTCGCAGCTCCCTGTCATTGCATGTGCTACTTACAAAAAAATGTGTGTAAAAATGAAGTAATTCATCATGAAACAAATGTTTTTGTCAAATTTGGCAAAGCAGCCATCTTTACTATTGATGCTGAAGGAGATGGCAACAAGCCTATGAACTTGAGGTTCTAAAAAAAAAAGGCTGGCTGGCCATTTACACAAAAAATTAGGTTGTTGCAGGATTTTGTAATGCACAGCTTGCCAGCAGCTATATGAAACTATGCAACACACAACTCAACTGAATGACCAGTCCCTAACTCTCTATACTTTCCTTGATAAAACCTAGTTTGTGTCTGCAATTGCTTTTTGACAAACACCGCCAAAACACATGCTTTCTGATTACAAGCTGCAAATAGAATGGTGTTTTGCTCATTCTGAACCTGTCAGAATCCTGTCCCCTGATTGGCTGACCAAACTGTCTGTCAGCCTTTGAGCCAATCAGAGTAAACCCTCCCCCTCCTTCAGTAAAATGGTGCTGGCTAAATTTTTGCGCCATTTATTTGTATTGCAGTGCGCGATTTGTCTGTACGTTAGTGTATACTGGTATTTTTCAAAAGTATCATATGCAGGATCAGGGTTAAATTATGTTTGGGAAGCTCATTATATGATTATCTGCAAGCTGTAGACTCTGGAAGCTGGAAAATCATATGTAATATGTTAAGGAAAACCATTACTCACCAACAGGGCTTCCTTGAGGTTAACTTCATGTGGTTGTAAAACCTTTCACAGTATGTCCAAATACTGAATGATTTAACACATTTGAGCTGTAGCTTATATTATTGCGATGCACATTCTTGTCTAAGATAATTTAAAGTAAAAAGTCTCATATTCATAGTGACATAGTAACATAGTTTATAAGTAGAGATGAGCGAGTAGTGTTCGATCGAGCCGGTATTCGATCGAATACTACGCTATTTGGCATACTCGATTTCGATCAAGTATAACGGCGATGGCGCACTTAGAATTCGTTTCCCCTCCCACCTTCCCTGGCACTTTTTTTCCACCAATCACCATGCAGGGGGGGTATGACAGGCCCGCGGAGCACGCTGGCAGCGCGAAAACGGCGTCTACATGGATTGGCTGGAAAAACCACGTGACCTCGAATCATAAAAATTCAGCTCTTCCTGCTCGTTCGCATATGCTGCGTGAACTTAGTCAGGGACAGAGGCTGGAGAAGGGAGAGATAGGTTTTAGCTGTTGGACAGGCAGGAGCGTGATTAAAAGCCCTTATCAGGGCTACTATAGTGCAGTACAGTGATAGCTTTACTACCATATACACTCTGCAGAGAACGGCTGCTGTATTCAGGGATAGCTGCTGGAGTAGGGACAGAGAGAGGCATTAGTGGTGTATTAGGTGCTCTGCTACATACCAAACTATATTTGGCACTACTGTTCTGCGTTCTTTTTGGCTGCAAAACCCTATTATATACCTAGTGTGTACATGCACCATCTGATCTTCTGGCAGTATACGGCTGTGTACATTTTTTTTTTTTTAAATACAGTTTCTTTGGCTCTAGTGTTCTGGGTTCTGTGTGCCTGCAATACCCTTTTTGTATACCAGATGTAAATACCCACCGTCTGACCTGTTAGTACACAGCTGTGTACCTAGAAATATAAAAAAAAAAGGCATTTTATATGGCACCTGTACTGTGCGTTCTGCGTGCTTGCAAAAATCTTGTATATACGTGGTGTTAATACACACCGTCTGACCTGTTAGTACACGGCTGTGTACCTAGAAATATTAAAAAAAGGCCTTTTATTTGGCACCTGTACTGTGCGTTCTGCGTGCCTGCAAAAATCTTGTATATACGTGGTGTTAATACACACCGTCTGACCTGTTAGTACAAGGCTATGTACCTAGAAATATATAAAAAAAAGGCATTTTATTTGGCAACTGTACTGTGCGTTCTGCGTGCCTGCAAAAATCTTGTATATACGTGGTGTTAATACACACCGTCTGACCTGTTAGTACAAGGCTGTGTACCTAGAAATATATAAAAAAAGGCATTTTATTTGGCACCTGTACTGTGCGTTCTGCGTGCCTGCAAAAATCTTGTATATACGTGGTGTTAATACACACCGTCTGACCTGTTAGTACAAGGCTGTGTACCTAGAAATATTTAAAAAAAAGGCCTTTTATTTGGCACCTGTACTGTGCGTTCTGCGTGCTTGCAAAATTATTTTATATACGTGGTGTTAATACACACCGTCTGACCTGTTAGTACACGGCTGTGTACCTAGAAATATTTTAAAAAAAGGCCTTTTATTTGGCACCTGTACTGTGCGTTCTGCGTGCCTGCAAAAATCTTGTATATACGTGGTGTTAATACACACCGTCTGACCTGTTAGTACACGGCTGTGTACCTAGAAATATATTAAAAAAAGGCATTTTATTTGGCACCTGTACTGTGCGTTCTGCGTGCCTGCAAAAATCTTGTATATACGTGGTGTTAATACACACCGTCTGACCTGTTAGTACAAGGCTGTGTACCTAGAAATATTTTTTTAAAAAAGGCCTTTTATTTGGCACCTGTACTGTGCGTTCTGCGTGCTTGCAAAATTATTTTATATACGTGGTGTTAATACACACCGTCTGACCTGTTAGTACACGGCTGTGTACCTAGAAATATAAAAAAAAAGGCATTTTATTTGGCACCTGTACTGTACGTTCTGCGTGGCTGCAAAAATCTTGTATATACATGGTGTTAATACACACCGTCTGACCTGTTAGTACACGGCTGTGTACCTAGAAATATTAAAAAAAAAGGCATTTTATTTGGCACCTGTACTGTGCGTTCTGCGTGCTTGCAAAATTATTTTATATACGTGGTGTTAATACACACCGTCTGACCTGTTAGTACACGGCTGTGTACCTAGAAATATATAAAAAAAGGCATTTTATTTGGCACCTGTACTGTGCGTTCTGCGTGCCTGCAAAAATCTTGTATATACGTGGTGTTAATACACACCGTCTGACCTGTTAGTACATGGCTGTGTACCTAGAAATATTTAAAAAAAGGCATTTTATTTGGCACCTGTACTTTGCGTTCTGCGTGCCTGCAAAAATCTTGTATATACGTGGTGTTAATACACACCGTCTGACCTGTTAGTACAAGGCTGTGTACCTAGAAATATTTTAAAAAAAGGCCTTTTATTTGGCACCTGTACTGTGCGTTCTGCGTGCTTGCAAAATTATTTTATATACGTGGTGTTAATACACACCGTCTGACCTGTTAGTACACGGCTGTGTACCTAGAAATATTTTAAAAAAAGGCATTTTATTTGGCACCTGTACTGTGCTTTCTGCGTGCCTGCAAAAATCTTGTATATACGTGGTGTTAATACACACCGTCTGACCTGTTAGTACACGGCTGTGTACCTAGAAATATTTAAAAAAAGGCATTTTATTTGGCACCTGTACTTTGCGTTCTGCGTGCCTGCAAAAATCTTGTATGTACGTGGTGTTAATACACACCGTCTGACCTGTTAGTACAAGGCTGTGTACCTAGAAATATTTTTAAAAAAGGCCTTTTATTTGGCACCTGTACTGTGTGTTCTGCGTGCTTGCAAAATTATTTTATATACGTGGTGTTAATACACACCGTCTGACCTGTTAGTACACGGCTGTGTACCTAGAAATATATAAAAAAAGGCATTTTATTTGGCACCTGTACTGTGCGTTCTGCGTGCCTGCAAAAATCTTGTATATACATGGTGTTAATACACACCGTCTGACCTGTTAGTACACGGCTGTGTACCTAGAAATATTAAAAAAAGGGCATTTTATTTGGCACCTGTACTTTGCGTTCTGTGTGCTTGCAAAATTATTTTATATATGTGGTGTTAATACACACCGTCTGACCTGTTAGTACAAGGCTGTGTACCTAGAAATATTTTAAAAAAGGCCTTTTATTTGGCACCTGTACTGTGCGTTCTGCGTGCCTGCAAAAATCTTGTATATACGTGGTGTTAATACACACCGTCTGACCTGTTAGTACACGGCTATGTACCTAGAAATATTAAAAAAAAGGCATTTTATTTGGCACCTGTACTGTGCGTTCTGCGTGCTTGCAAAATTATTTTATATACGTGGTGTTAATACACACCGTCTGACCTGTTAGTACACGGCTGTGTACCTAGAAATATTAAAAAAAAGGCATTTTATTTGGCACCTGTACTGTGCGTTCTGCGTGCTTGCAAAATTATTTTATATACGTGGTGTTAATACACACCGTCTGACCTGTTAGTACACGGCTGTGTACCTAGAAATATATAAAAAAAGGCATTTATTTGGCACCTGTACTGTGCGTTCTGCGTGCCTGCAAAAATCTTGTATATACGTGGTGTTAATACACACCGTCTGACCTGTTAGTACACGGCTGTGTACCTAGAAATATTAAAAAAAAGGCATTTTTATTTGGCACCTGTACTGTGCGTTCTGCGTGCCTGCAAAAATCTTGTATATACGTGGTGTTAATACACACCGTCTGACCTGTTAGTACACGGCTGTGTACCTAGAAATATTAAAAAAAAGGCATTTTATTTGGCACCTGTACTTTGCGTTCTGCGTGCTTGCAAAAATCTTGTATATACGTGGTGTTAATACACACCGTCTGACCTGTTAGTACATGGCTGTGTACCTAGAAATATAAAAAAAAAAGGCATGTTATTTGGCACCTGTACTGTGCGTTCTGCGTGCCTGCAAAAATCTTGTATATACGTGGTGTTAATACACACTGTCTGACCTGTTAGTACACGGCTGTGTACCTAGAAATATATAAAAAAAAGGCATTTTATTTGGCACCTGTACTGTGCGTTCTGCGTGCTTGCAAAATTATTTTATATACGTGGTGTTAATACACACCGTCTGACCTGTTAGTACACGGCTGTGTACCTAGAAATATAAAAAAAAAGGCATTTTATTTGGCACCTGTACTGTGCGTTCTGCGTGCTTGCAAAATTATTTTATATACGTGGTGTTAATACACACCGTCTGACCTGTTAGTACACGGCTGTGTACGCCAAATATTGTAACAAAAAAAAAATGCGGAGGGCTAGCGAAATTGGACGTGGACGGGGGCGCGGAAATGCTGTTGGGGGCCTTGTTGAAGACAGTGGGGATACAATGCGTGCTGGTGAGGGGCAGCCAGGATTCCGCTCATCCAGAATCCCTGCCTTTATGGGACAGTTAAGCAGGGGGTGGGTTACACCGCTGTTGAGGCCTGAGCAGTGTGAACAGGTGGTGCAATGGATAGCCAATAGCGCTTCCACACAGTTGTCCACCAGCCAGTCATCCACACAGTCTCACTCTGACCCTCCTTCCTCCACACCTGGCCAACAGAGTCAACCCACCCTTGACCCCTCCCAGGAGCTCTTTTCGGGTCCTTTTTCAGATGTGCCGGAAGAATCCCTGGAGCTACCAGAGGAATTTGTTTGTAGTGATGCCCAACCACTTGAGTATTCGCCATCTCCTGCTGATGTGGACCCTGAACCAGCATCTGTTATCATGAGCGCTGATGATGATTGAGACGCAGTTGCCATCAAGGGAGGCTGTTGGAATGTCCAGTGGGCAGGAGGAGGAGCAGAGTGAGGAAGTGGAAGAGGAGGTGGTGGATGACGAAATGACCGACCCCACTTGGCCAGGGGTGATGTCCAGCGGGGAAAGCAGTGGAGAGGTGGTGGTCTGCGCAGCACCGAAAAAGGCAGCAAGAGGCAGAGGGATGTCCACAGGCAGAGGGGATGTCCACAGGCAGAGGGATGTCCACAGGCAGAGGACAGTCCAGACAGAGAAGTGAGGCCACAGCCAGCAGGGCCAAAGCTGTTCCCGGCAGCAGGCAGTCGCGCGAAGCTCCCCCATCGAGGCCTCGTACTTCTGTGGTGTGGAGATTTTTTAATGTTTGTGCGGATGACAAACTGAGCGCGGTTTGCACACTCTGCCACTCAAAACTGAGTAGGGGCTCTGAGAAGAGCAATATGACAACCTCAGGCATGCGGCGTCACTTGGAAGTCAA
>ONZH01019351.1:0-27581 GCA_900303285.1 Rhinella marina | reverse complement strand
CTAACAAAGAACTAAATGCAGGCCCTAACACTCTCCCTGAAACGCAGCAGCTCTGTCCCTAACGACATCCAGACAGCATCTGAGCCGAGCACCGCGGGCAGTCACTAGTATATTCCAGGGTCACCTGATCAGGCCAGCCAACCCCTGCTATCGACATGTAAGGGCCCCACGTGATGCTGGGTGTACCGCAGAGTCTCCTGGCTTGTGATTGGCTGAGTTTATAGGCGCCAAAAATGCACGATGCGGAAGTTGCCATTTCCTCGAGCATGGCGAGATACTCGTCCGAGCAGCGAGCACTTACGAGTACCGTAATACTCGAACGAGCACCAAGCTCGGACGAGCATGCTCGCTCATCTCTAGTCCGGTCCTAGCACTTATATGGAAGCTTTAATCTAGAGCACACCCACTTTTGCTGGATCACCTGATTATCTAATCAGCGCACTGCAGGAAGCCACAAACTACCCGGAAAGTGGGGAGCCCGCGTTTACCCAAGAAGTAGCGGGAGGAGGTCTCGTAACATACCAGTGCAGTAAGAGCCCTTGTGGCAAGAAGTTTGTTCAGCGTCCAAACGAGGGAAGGGGTGCACAACCCCATATACCTCCGTACCAAGAGATCACTGCATGTACATTACGATGCGGACACTAATCCTTCACCTGAAAGTGGCAAGACGCCAACAATGATAAAATTGGGGTTATTGTGAAATATATTGTGAAATCATAGTTGGACAATATTTAGGCTCAAGACGATAGTGATCAATCAGAGATCTGCACTTTGAAACATACTAACATCAAGGCATTCTAGCCACTGCAGACAGAAAATCACGTTTACTTTTTAAATGAGATTTATAAGTGAATTTAATAAAGAATTATGGATATGAGCTAATTATATTGGGACATGAACTAACCAAATCTGAACCATCAAATGATTCGGTTACTATTAAATATTCAATATCATTTATTATTTAGTAACCCCCACACTGGAATTGGGTGCCCCAGTGGGTAGTGAAGCCACCGTTATCCATTATCTCGGTGTGAGCTCCTCAACATAATTCAATAGCCTTCTGGCTGGTATCCATGTTTTGCGGATCAGAAAATAGTTATTAACATTCCCCATATGTCTACTATATGTTGGCATCATTTTGTAAATGTCAGTTTATTTTTTTTTTTTAGCAATTTTTGAAATTTTCAAGAACATTTTCAAAACTGACTTTTTAAAGGACAAGTTCAGGTATAAGGGACTTTGAGGAATCATTTATAAGTGACCTCATTTTAGAAATAACACCTCTCAAGGAATTATTCAAGGGGTGTAGTGAGCGCTTTCACCCCACAGGCATTTCAAAGACAAATGGCTTTTGGAGGGCAGATTTTGGTAGAATGGTTTTCGGGTGCCATGTCACATTTGAAGGGACCCTGAGGTACCCCTAGAGTGGAAACCCCCAAAAAGTTATCCCAAAGTGAAAATTGCAAATTTTCCCACAGAAAATTTAATCCGGATGCTACATTTCGGCCACAACGGCCTTTCTCAAGAAAGGCCGTTGTGGCCGAAATGTAGCATCCGGATTAAAGGGTCTTTTCACCTACAAGGATGTGCTATCTCCAAACGATTTTTATGCTATTTATGCTATAATAGGTAATCAGTATCAAAATCCCAGAAAACCCTTTTAAGAATTTATCTTGTGCTCTAGCAACTCCAAGCTCTTTGACTTGCCAAGCATACAATGCAAGTCTTCTGGCCAGGGTCAGTGCAACCCCATGTGCAGTGCTCCAGAGCACCTCTGCTAAGGGTTAACATTTGCTGTTTGGGGTAATGTGTTTTTCCTGTACTTTGATGTGATCCCAATAATTGAGTATGGGTAGTACTATTTATTGTGCCCTACTTAAAGGAAGGAATGCTTGACCTCCCCCTCTCTGAGGAAGTAGCTAGGTAGTTTATTGCATCTGTCACAGAGACTGGCCTAAGCAGCTGAAGTGAGAGGGACTGCATGAGTCTGTGCAGTGTCAGGTTTTCCTATTAGGATTGTCCATATCTTTATGCGGAGGACACGTGTCAAACTCTTGGAAGAAAGACAACACTTATGTGCAGACTCTCTAGGATCACAGACACGCCGTGTGTTAGCAAAGTTACGCTCATTTATGGCAACAGATTTTGTCTGTGGAGAGTATATGTGCAGAGGGTGCCCACACTTATATAATGGATTGGCCATCCGTTTGAAAATCTACACCCCGCCTTGAGCGCTGTAGTACTGATTGTGGAGAGTTTTGCATGTCTGTGGTCAATTTGCAATGATAGCAGTGTGTTTAGAAAGAGCTCATAGACTACTACCGCCATCATTGTTGTTGCTTATACGCAGGTATTGAGTATGTAATAAAGAAAAGAAGTGCATCATGTGTAGGACAGCATGAACAATAAGAATGTGATGAACAGAGGCTGCTCACCTTCCGGTGTTATGATGAGGACACAACATATCTCTGGGCTTTATTGGTTGCAGAATTGAGCAACGCGTTTCAGGGACGAAACGTCCACTTCGTCAGGTCCACTGGCAACATGACAAACATAATGACAAAGCAGGTTTAAAATATCTTGGTGGGAAAAATGGGAGGAGGGACTTCAACACTCAACTCCCATTTTTGTAGCACATTATGAACACGTATCGTCAAATAACTAAAGATCTCTAAACTTCTAGATATTAAAGAATATTGTCAAATGAGATCACTGTCGACCATTGGGCAGGGGCCGCATTAACGGGGTGTGCCCCAAGGGAACAAGGGGTGCATCTTCCTTTCACTGTACAGACCTAGGGAGCGCCATATGGAAGATTGCCACGATGTACAGTGAGTACTACTACTCCTGACAGGGCCACAAACGCCACTCCCATCCTCTCTGCCCCGCATCTCCTTCATGACTCACTGCACATAGTGTGGCTGAAGGTCATGGTGTCATAGATCCCAATACCCACACAAACGGTCCGCGGAGTGAAGGCAAAAGGGCCAACAAGTGCTAAGCATCTCTGGGAACTCCTTCAAGACTGTTGGAATACCATTTCAGGTGACTACCTCTTGAAGCTCATCAAGAGAATGCCAAGAGTGTGCAAAGCAGTAATCAAAGCAAAAGGTGGCTACTTTGAAGAACCTAGAATATAAGACATATTTTCAGTTGTTTCACACTTTTTTTGTTAAGTATATAATTCCACATGTGTTAATTCATAGTTTTGATGCCTTCAGTGTGACCTTCAGATCCCAATACCCACACAAACGGTAATAAAAACTAGACTCATACAGTACAGACCAAAAGTTTGGACACACCTTCTCATTCAAAGAGTTTTCTGTATTTTCATGACTATGAAAATTGTAGATTCACACTGAAGGCATCAAAACTATGAATTAACACATGTGGAATTATATACGTAACAAAAAAGTGTGAAACAACTGAAAATATGGCTTATATTCTAGGTTCTTCAAAGTAGCCACCTTTTGCTTTGATTACTGCTTTGCACACTCTTGGCATTCTCTTGATGAGCTTCAAGAGGTAGTCACCTGAAATGGTTTTCACTTCACAGGTGTGCCCTGTCAGGTTTAATAAGTGGCATTTCTTGCCTTATAAATGGGGTTGGGACCATGAGTTGTCAGGTGGATACACAGCTGATAGTCCTACTGAATAGACTGTTAGAATTTGTTTTATGGCAAGAAAAAAGCTGCTAAGTAAAGAAAAATGAGAGGCCATCATTACTTTAAAAAATGAAGGTCAGTCAGTCCGAAAAATTGGGAAAACTTTGAAAGTGTCCTCAAGTGCAGTCGCAAAAACCATCAAGCGCTACAAAGAAACTGGTTCACATGAGGACCGCCCCAGGAAAGGAAGACCAAGAGTCACCTCTGCTGCGGAGGATAAGTTCATCCGAGTCACCAGCCTCAGAAATCGCACGTTAACAGCAGCTCAGATTAGAGACCAGGTCAATGTCACACAGAGTTCTAGCAGCAGACACATCTCTACAACAACTGTTAAGAGGAGACTGTGTGCAGCAGGCCTTCATGGTAAAATAGCTGCTAGGAAACCACTGCTAAGGACAGGCAACAAGCAGAAAAGACTTGTTTGGGCTAAAGAACACAAGGAATGGACATTAGACCAGTGGAAATCTGTGCTTTGGTCTGATGAGTCCAAATTTGAGATCTTTGGTTCCAACCACCGTGTCTTTGTGCGGCGCAGAAAAGATGAACGGATGGACTCTACATGCCTGATTCCCACGGTGAAGCATGGAGAAGGAGGTGTGATGGTGTGGGGGTGCTTTGCTGGTGACACTGTTGGGGATTTATTAAAAATTGAAGGCATACTGAACCAGCATGGCTACCACAGCATCTTGCAGCGGCATGCTATTCCATCCGGTTTGCGTTTAGTTGGACCATCATTTATTTATCAACAGGACAATGACCCCAAACACACCTCCAGGCTGTGTAAGGGCTATTTGACCAAGAAGGAGAGTGATGGGGTGCTACGCCAGATGACCTGGCCTCCACAGTCACCAGACCTGAACCCAATAGAGATGGACCGCAGAGTGAAGGCAAAAGGGCCAACAAGTGCTAAGCATCTCTGGGAACTCCTTCAAGACTGTTGGAATACCATTTCAGGTGACTACCTCTTGAAGCTCATCAAGAGAATGCCAAGAGTGTGCAAAGCAGTAATCAAAGCAAAAGGTGGCTACTTTGAAGATCCTAGAATATAAGCCATATTTTCAGTTGTTTCACACTTTTTTGTTAAGTATATAATTCCACATGTGTTAATTCATAGTTTTGATGCCTTCAGTGTGAATCTACAATTTTCATAGTCATGAAAATACAGAAAACTCTTTGAATGAGAAGGTGTGTCCAAACTTTTGGTCTGTGCTGTATATCTGTTAAGTAATATGTATTATTGGATTAAATTTGGCCAAGGTGCATTTTAATGTTACCTACAATAATGTTATTAAAACTATTTAACCAAACCAAACAGTTAATAGGACTTATGCCAATAATAAAGCCAAATAGTCCGTCCCAAAGGGACGACTTTACTCCGTACCGCAATATAGCAGAGCTCTATGTCCCAACTGCACCGAGACCAACTTCAATAACATTTTGAAAACCAACATTAGGAATATCCAGTCCAATTTCTGATAAATTCTTCTTGGATTCATCGTATAATCCATCAACATAGTCTTCAAGTTCAATATATCAATAGATGTACCATAAATAGAACACATATATTTTTCCACATTTTTGTTAATTCTGACCCGTATTTTTTTCCATGAAAGCCATTTTTTCAGTTTCCCATGCCCACTTGGGCACAATTTCTGAAAAAATGAACTTGGTCTTTGGAAAATGAAGATGTAATTTTTTGACAATGTTTTTGAGCTCGTGTATTAAGTCATGAGTTTTTATTCTACCCATATTGAAAGAACCAGCATCTAATGACCATCGAAGGAAATGGCCATTTGTAAGATGTAGAAACACATTCTGAAAATATATTTTTTATTCTTAGACTTGTAATGCTTTTCCAGTAAATTTTTATATTATCCTCGAAACCTAAATTATAAGACTTGAATTTTACAAAAGAACGTTTTTTAGCTGCAGAAATTAATTCCTCTCCAATAATCCAGATGTTCTTCTTGAAATCTGAAAGAGATTATAATGAAAGTTCAGGTCGAATATAAATTTTGTATGTATCAAATGTCCATCTACCGATGTCCATCTCCCTTTATAGATCTTTCTTTTAAACCAATGGTGGCTGCTAGGGTGGCTGCTCCTATTCTAAATGAATGAGCCAAAATTTTTTCATTATTTAAGTTGAGAACAGATTTGCATTTGTTAAGAATAAAATTAAATTGAAACTTCGTCAAATGAGTGTTGTTTTCGTGTAGGAAAAGTGGTACCGGCTTATTAGACCTAAACCTCACCCATTCTGATAACAATTGTACTGGGCATAAAGGAGAATTGGGAAATTCCAGAAGTTTTAACCAGATACCTCTTCCCGATTGGTCAGTTTTTGAACGTTTTAAAAACAATTTGATGTAAGATGAATGAATTAATAAATCATTAAGATCTAATGGAGCTATTGAATGTTTGTTCTCAACTGTGAATTCGCTGATACGCAAAGCTCCAAAGAATGCTAGCAAGAAAGCAGATTTGAACAATAGAGCTTCGTATGAAGAAGAACAAATAAAAGGTAAATGGTTTAAAAAAATTTTAAGCATATCCAGGGAAATTGGTCTAATTTTAGTTATATTAGCATTACCTTTCTTCATACCTTTGAGTAATTGCTTTATTAAAAAACTAGACTTAATGGGTGTTAAATAGAAATTTTTTTAAAAAAAAAGAAATACCGGACAATATTTTTATCATCATTTTCGCCCTTTTTTGAAGAGCTCTAACACAAATTGGATATAGTAATTGTCCCTGTCTTCCAGTAATTTTAAATTGTTGGCAACGCAAAAATTCCTTCAATAGTGCCATGCAGCCGCGTACGCTGCCCATGTATTTGGTGCCAAGGATTTACGAATCAGATCGTTGATCAAATCCATGTTTCCTTCCAAAGATGTATTGGGCAAGGAATTCCTGATGTTTCTGCCTATTAGGTTCTGTCGGGACAAAGCATCAGCTATTAGATTTTTTCTACCTTCAATGAATTTAGCTTTCAGCCATATATTATTATTAAGACGCATTAGAACTACTAAACTTAATAAATTAGAAACTGCTATTGATTTTGAAGATAGGCAATTTAGTGTAAAAAGGACACCTTTATTGTCAGAAAATAAAAGGATACGTTTATTTTGAAATTCTTTTTGATAGATTGTTAGGGATACTAATACTGGAAAAAGTTCCAGAAAAACTAAATTTTTGCTAAAAGGTTTTTTAGACCAAGAAGATGGCCATTTTTTAGCAGACCATTGATAATTAAAAAATGCACCATAACCAATTGATGCAGCTGCGTCTGTGAAAAACTGCAAGGAATCTGAGTCTAAAAAGTCTTGTTGCCAAATTGTATGTCCATTAAAGTTGGCTAGAAAATCCAACCATAATTGAATATCCTCTTTTATCTGTTTGGATATACGAATATGATCTGTTGGTGAGTTCTTTCCTCTGGTAGAAGCATACATCCGTTTTGAGAAAACTCTTCCCATTGGGATCACTCTGGATATGAAATTTAATGATCCCAGAGCCGATTGTAATAGTTTTAAAGTACTTTTCTTGGATGATAGAAGATTTTTTAGTAAAATGAGAGCAGAAAGGATTTTTTCTTCTAGTATTTTAAATTCCATCCTTTCCGTATCTATAGAGATGCCTAGAAATGTAATAATTTTAGTTGGATAAACTGTTTTTTCATTAGCTAGTCGAATGTTGAAATATTCAGTAATATTTTGAAATTCATTCAGTAGATTGATACATTGATTAGAGTCGCTGCTACCAATAAATAAAAAGTCATCAAGGTAGTGTAAAACGTATCCACCTACTGAATGATATTCCAGCATCCATTGTAAAAATGTTGAGAACGCCTCAAAATAAAATCAAGATAAAGAAAAACCCATCGGGAGAGTTTTCTCATAGTAAAACTTACCATCGAAATGGAATCCCAATGAATTGTATCCCGATGGGCTTATAGGTAAAAGCCTAAAGGCAGATTTGATATCTGCTTTTGCTAAGAGGGCGTTCCTACCAGCCTTTCTCAAAAGAACTAATGCTTCATCAAATGAAGAATAATGTACCGAACCAGAATTTTTATCAATCAAATCATTTAATGAATGATCTTTTGGATAAGATAAATGATGGACACCAATTTTGTTTTTTAAAGAATTTTGTTGCAGGGTGGGCTCCTGCACAAAAAGTGCATTCATGTTTTTATTTCCAGGAATTCAGCCATCTGCAGACCGACTCGTTGTATGTGAAACATAATCCTTTTTTGGGGGTTTGTTGACGAAAAAGATAGGACCTCTGAGGTAATCAATTAATTAATTAATTAATACGGAGGCCCACATCCTTGGCTCCCTAGTTTAACTCCAAAATTTACCCCCAAAATTTTTATACGCCTCCAAAATGCTAAGTGATAAAACAATCCACAGCAAAGATGTGGATGTTTCTCACCCAAAACAGCAGCATATATACTGAAAGCCTGTAGCCAGTTTGTAAAGGTTTTCTGTTGTATTCTCTTTCTCTCCTCCTCATCCTTTTTTCAGTTTTTAATTTTTCTTTGGCAGATGGGAGGAGAGAAAAAATGTCCACGTATTCTTTATTCCAGATTTTTTCTTTTAATTGATGTGTTAAGTGAAAACCTAAAGGGGAAACTTGACAGGGCATTATTTCTTTTACAGATGTTTCTTTAATACCACTGCTGCTGTCTAAAGATGGAATAAAAATCTTATCGTTAGGTATTTTAGATGTATTAATCTAAATTAATTAATTAATATTGATATTAATATTGAGGGAAAGATGAAGCCGTAAAATATTCATTATCCTTTATGCTATCCTTATCAGACTGCCTGTCTGGGGAAGACCATACGGAAATCTGATTAGGATTAGTATCCTTTTTTGATATAAATGAGATAAATTCCTTGAATAAATTTACTTTTTCAGCAGAAAAAGCACCAGTATTACAAGGAATTTCATCAATTTGTTTTTCAGTGCCCTGCAAAAAAAAAGTCACTATGTAGGGTTTGAATAGTGTGTGATTTTTCACCATCTGTAGTATTAAAAGAAGACTTGACTCGTTTTTCTCCACGTGCTGTCTTGGCAGTTGAGGATGGGGACCGTTGAGATTGCTGGTGAGAAGATGGCGGTTTCTTCATCCTGATCCTCATGCCAGATAGCGCAGGAATAAATGAGGGCTTATCTCTAGAAGAAAATGCAGGAGGTGAGTAATTCCTCTTTTCTTTCCTAATTCTTTTAGCTGGTGGAGGTGAGAGCGGTGCATCGCTGCAAGCCGGCACAGCGATGATGACGTCGTCAGGATCCGACTCTGCACTCCTGGATGTCTCTGCTGCGCAGGCCAGTTTAGAAGATAGAAGATAAGGATCCGGATTGAAGTGTTCGTCCTGGAGGCAGCTGCGGAGCCACTGTTCGCCTCCGTGAGTTTCTGCCTTCCTGAAACTGCCTGCCTTCCACTTGTCTGTGTTCCCTTACAAACTTACTTGTATGATGATGGATATAGTTAAACATTATGGTTTCTCTGACCACACATATACTTTTTTGCAGGTTTGAAGGCACTGTTAGGGAAACTTAAAAGGGTGTATCAAGGTTTTAATACTGATCAGTGGGAGTTCGACACCCGGGACCCCCACTGATTAACAGTTTAAGAAGGTGCTCCTGTGAATGCTGCTGCCTTTCCGCAGCTTACCAAGCACAGCAGTATGCTGTATAGCGGCTGTGCTTGGTATTGCGCTCAACCCCATTCACTTGAATGGGGCTGAGCTGCACCTAGGCCACATGACCGATGAATGTGTTGTCACTGGCCTAGGAAAAGCTGAGAGAAGACAATGGATTTCACAGGCGCACTGGTGCCTTCTCAAACAGTTGATCTGCAGGGGTCCTGATTGTCGGACCCCCACCGATCAGATACTGAGGACCTATCCTGAGGATAGGTCATCAGTATTAAAATCTTGGAAAACCCCTTTAGGTAGTTTTGAGATAACTGTATTTGGGATTCTATTGGAGCTTAACCAAGACTCAAATGGCAAATATTGCAAATATTGGGGTTGTAATTGTTGCTGATATTTCTGCATGCTTTAGGCACAATAAAAAAAGCTTTCTGCACTAGGATGCTGTCACTGTGTAAAGGATTCTATAGCTATCTCGCCATTTGGTCTGAAAGTGACATAGCTGCATCAGCTATAGTTATTCCAGGCAATAAATACAGTACATCCTAACTAAAGAAATAAAAATGTTATTTTTTCTTTTGTTTGGACATAGAACCAGACTTATCCAATAAAAATATATGGACAATAAAAACAGTTTTACTACCAACACCTACTCTAGAAAGACAAAAGACGTTACTGTTCTGAGTGATTTACTGCAATACAACATACAGCTACAATAAGTGGATGGTATAACTATGGATAACTATTTCAGTTTTGGCAATACAATTCAGGTGAATTTTTCAAAATGGCTGTGTCAGGATTTGGGGGCGCTGCGGCCCTCCAGCGGATGTTGGGCGGGTGCGGGTGTTCCCGTGTCCTGACGCTATGCGGCGCTCATCCCGAGTGCAAGCCAGAAAATCCTCTTGTAACACTTAGGTTCCTATAGGGTTAAAGGTTTGGCTAGTTTTGCTAGTTTTACAGGCAGGTGTCCCTGCCAGTAATTTTGGTCCATTCAAGGGTGTGGCTGGGATCCCTGCTCCTATCACGCCTTGGGGCTGGGACTCTAGCCACTATTTAGTTTCACACTCGCCATTCATCTGTGCCTGCTATAGAGCCTTGTGCCTAAGCTAGCTACTCTGTGTTTATCCGGTATTCCAGTGACTCTGTACCTTTTTCCCTGGTTTCTGTTACTGTTACCTACCTTTTGTGTTATCCTCTGTTTATTCCTTGCTTGGTTCCGTTACCTTTTACCCCTTCAGTTCCTGACCTGTTTAGGGTTGTTCCTGCTTGTGTTTTGTTTTGGTTGTTTGTCTCGTGTTCCACTTTCTTCAGTGTAATTGCAGTCTTCGGTTGGGGCCGGACTGTTAAGGAGCCGGGTTCCCCCAAAAGGCAGGGACAGTGGTTTGGGAGGAGTGTCAGGGCTTCACTTTGTCTGTGTCATTTGTGTCCCCCTGACCCACTCCTCACATTATAGCAGGCCCATACCCTAGTCGGCTCTCCTGGCGGTTTAATATGAGTACCGATCTATCGGTCACCGACCGCCTGGATGAGCTGACGAATCAGTTTCAGGGCATGGCTGGGTTAATTGCGCAAATGTCGCAGCGTCTGGACGCCATTACTATTCCTGCGTCTGGCGCTGCAAACCCACCTGTGTCACTGCCAGCCCCTGTTTTTCCTATGCACAGTGTCCAGCAGAGACCTAAAATGCTTCTGCCAGATCGCTTTGATGGGAACCCGGACAGATACCGTACTTTCCGGGAGTCCTGTCGTTTGTATTTTCGTTTTAATTTTTTCCCCTCTGAAGCAGAAAAAGTGGCTGTCGTGGTTTCCCTCCTCCAGGGTCCCCCTCAGGATTGGGCATTGGCCCTCCCCTCAGATGCTACTGAGTGGAGTTCCCTGGATAGATTTTTTCTGGCCTTGGGCCAAGTTTATGATGATCCTACCTCTTGGACACATGAAACCGAACTAGCCTTCTCTAACTTAAAAAGGTGTTTTACCACTGCTCCAGTCTTGGTTCATCCTGACCCTGAACAGCCTTTTGTCGTGGAGGTTGACGCCTCTGAGACAGGAGTAGGGGCTGTCCTGTCTCAGGGAGTTGAACCCTTTACCAACCTCCAACCTGTAGCCTTTTTCTCCAGAAAGTTCTCCACTGCTGAAGTTAATTATGATATAGGAAACAGGGATTTACTGGCTATTAAATGGGCCTTTGAAGAGTGGAGACACTTTCTGGAGGGCGCCAGACATAAGGTGACAAAGTTAACTGACCATAAGAACCTGCTGTATCTGGACAATGCCAAGAGATTGAATCCCCATCAAGCGCGATGGGCTTTGTTTTTTACCAGGTTTAATTTTGTGGTAACTTATCGTCCAGGCTCAAAAAATGTAAAGGTTGATGCCTTGTTCAGAAGCTTTGGTGCCAGTAATGTCCCGGATGAGGAACCAGAAAATATCCTCTCTCCCAGGGTAGTTGTTGCCACTTTGACTTCAGATCTTGTGTCTTCTATGGCAGACTCACAGAGTTCTGCTCCTACTACTGTACCCCCAGGTAAACCATTTGTCCCAGGTCATCTTCGGCTGAAGGTGTTAGAAGAGGTCCATTCCTCAGTTTTGTGGGGTCATCCGGGCATCGCGGGCACTGGATACTTGTTGTCCCGTACCTATTGGTGGCCATCCTGGCAACGTGATGTTAAGGTGTTTGTTAAGGCTTGTGAGACCTGTGCTAGGGCAAAGGTTCCTCAACAACTCCCAGAAGGGCTATTACATCTGCTCCCTTTGCCCAACAGGCCCTGGTCTCACATTTCCATGGATTTTATTACTGATCTTCCTCTCTCCAAAGGTAGGTCAGTAATCTGGGTTGTGGTGGATCGTTTTTCTAAAATGTGCCATGTGCCAAAGGCAGGGACAGTGGTTTGGGAGGAGTGTCAGGGCCTCATTTTGTGTAATTTGTGTCCCCCTGACCCACTCCTCACAGGCTGTGCTTTTGACATTATTAATGCTGGCTTGACATTAAGAAGCTTGAAAAGAGTTGCATACAGTCCTAGGAGATTCCAGAGGGTCATCCACAACCTTTCAGGGCAATTCAGGACAATACTTTTGATTCGGGTCAAATTTATTATCGCCCAGCTTATTTGGCTTAATTGAATCTGAATCAAATGTCAAGAAATTCGCTCATCACTAGTAATAACCAAATCTATAAAATGCTCACATTACTCTTATCTTAATGTGAATGCATTAAAAAAAATCACTAATAGAATTGCTGTTTTTGGTCACCTCATCTCCCAAAAAGTATAACAAGCTAAAAAAAATCATATTTTCCTTCAAATGGTATCAATAAAAACTATAGCTTTTCCTGTAAAAAAGCAAGCCCCTTATAGAGTCTTAGAAGATGGCAATGCTAAAAAAAAAAGATTATTTAATAAAAAAGTGATTTTCTGACGCTAAAGTAGTAAAACACAAAAACATATAAACATATAAATTTGAAATTTGTAGTTGTTGTAATAGTTTCAACCAGAAGGCTAATGTTTTCATATTACTTACCCCCACACGTTGAATTACTATTATTTGGCAACCTAACCTCCAAAAAAATCGAATAAAACGTGAGTGTATGCATCACAAAATGCACCAGTGGAAATTACAATTCGTCCTGCAAAAAACAAGCACTTATAGAGCTCCTTGAACGGGAAAAAGAACGTTATGGCTTATAGAATATGGTGACACAAAATGCAAAAATTAAAAAAAAAGGTATTTAAGGTATAAAGGTGGTAAAACATAGAAAAAATATATAAACTTGGTACTGCCATAACTATCAAACCCCAGAATAGTTATTATGTTATTTACACTATATAGTGACTCTACAAAAAAATAAGCATTAAAAACACTGGAATCCATGTTACAAAATCCAAATGCCACTCCTTCCTTTCTGAGCTCTGCAGTTTGGCCAAACAGTAGTAGTAGTTTATGACCACATTTTTTTCTGTACTGAGGAAAAAGTACATACAAATGCTGCACGGAATGCACATTCTTTGGGAGATGGAGAAAAATAATAGGACGCCATGTTACTATTTTCTATTTTAATTATTATAGAACGGTTTCCAAATGGAATATTTGGAAAGGCTAAATGGGTATACATTTGACGTATTTAAAACGTAACTTTTACTAAAGTAGGTTAAAAAGTTGGCCCTTAATAGATATACAATAAACAAAATAACTTAAATACATTATACTTAAAGTGTAGTAGGATGAAGTGCACGGCGGCACTACAATGAAATAACCATGTATCCTACCACAGCCACTGAGGGTTCCTTCTGTCACAGTAGTCCAGATGTAATGTAGGAATCTACCAAATGTTGTCCCTGGACTAGAGAATAAGACAGTGTATTACGGACGGGGTTACATCTATCCCTAGTGTGTCCCTATGGGGGGGTGCTGCACTAGCCCTATAGCCTAACCACGGAGCACCCACCCCGAAACCTTTCCCTCAAATGAATGACCCTATTAGGCCCTAGTCCTCACCTCTTCCTACATGCACGTTTCGCCTAGCAAGAAGGAGGCTCCGCCTGCTGTTACAGCGGGAAACCCGCTGGACATTCCTGCTGCGTACAGTGTCCCCACTGGGCTTAAACGAGCAACTTAAATTTAGTTGCTTCATCTGAGTGGTTTGTTGGTTACCGCCGACACATTTGAGCATGATTCTACAATATCTAGGGTGCCTTATGTTTGGCTGCCCATTTGTTCTCCCATTTGATTTAAATGAGTAACGCAACCTTTGGGGTTCTATCGGAGCTGTATGTTTTTTGGATATTTCTGGCTACTTGTAATATTGGCATGGTTTTATACCCTAATAACACCTGGGGTACCTTTTGTCCGGTTGCTTTCATGTTCATATCTGAATGGCTCCGGTTCCCAGATAATGATATCTTCAATTCTAACATTTAACTAATTATCATCTTATTTACTGTATGATAATTTGACCACGATTTTATGATGGGATGCCTCCTCTATTATTATTATTATCTTCTGTAGTCTCTGTAAACCACGATATCAGGGAGTGAAATCATATTGTCAACTGCCCCAAATACCTTTTAATATAGCGTGATACTATACCCAGGCCCGCGCTCCTGCCGCTCAATAGCAACGCGTCCCTGGTTGCTATGTGACGTGGGAGGACACGCTGACGTCATCGCGCATGCACCAGTGCGCCACATCAGAGCCAAGCCTCGTTTTCAGGAGGCTCCATATTTAAATACCAGTGGTCACACGCAGGGAAACCAGGCAAGACATCGCCTGAGTTCTCTCCCTTAGACCCTAATGTCAGGAGGATTTAGGCTAGTCATCAGCCTCTATTCCCCCCCCCGGACCCCGCTTTTGTATTTGTAGGTGACACTGTCCTATCTGGTGAGGCACCCTTGTTGGTGGGCGCACTTTAGCAACCAAGTAGTCGCCATCGTATCTTTGCCCTTTTCCATACTGCCCCTTCTTCCCCTGATGAGCCTCCTTCTTGCTAGGCAAAACGTGCATATAGGGAGAGGTGAGGACGAGGGCCTACTAGGGCCATTCATTTGAGGGAAAGGTTCCGGACGGGGTCACCTCTTTCGGGGTGGGTGCTCCGTGGTTAGGCTATAGGGCTAGTGCAGCACCCCCCCATAGGGACACACTAGGGATAGATGTAACCCCGTCCGTAATACACTGTCTTATCCTCTAGTCCAGGGACAACATTTGGTAGATTCCTACATTACATCTGGACTACTGTGACAGAAGGAACCCTTAGTGGCTGTGGTAGGACACATGGTTATTTCATTGTGGTGCCGCCGTGCACTTCATCCTACTACACTTTAAGTACAGTATAATGTATTTAAGTTATTTTGTTTATTGTATATCTATTAAGGGACAACTTTTTACCCTACTTTAGTAAAAGTTACGTTTTAAATACGTCAAATGTGTACCCATTTAGCCTTTCGGAGTTGATTTTTGGGGTGTCACTTATTTATCCTTGTAATCTATTATTTTCTGGATCAAATGGAATATTTGGCTTTATTTGTATTAATACAATGTCATAACACATCATATTGATATTTATTTCTCAGATATTTTTTTGCAGCGACTTGCCATTTGTTTGATGATAAATTGTATTCCAAATCAATAAACAGTTATCAAAATGTTAAATGGAACTAATAAAAACTGTCACAAACCTCCATCAACAGAAAAATAAAAAAGTTATGGGTGTTAGAATATGGCAACACAAAGCAAATTAATTTTTTAAATGTTTTCTTTATTTTTTAGAAGTAGTAAGACATAACAAAATCTGTATTTGATTTCACTGTAATTACACTGACCTAATTACACTGACCTATATAGAACAAAGTTAAAGTTATGATTATTACTGCACAGTGAATATTGATAAAATACTGTAAAACAAAAACAAAAAAGGGGATTGCTTTTTTCAATTCCACCCTATAATTTGCAGAATGCGCTGCATTTCGTGGTTACAGGTTAAATTGTGCCATTAAAAAATAAAGCTTGCAATGTATAGCACTCATACAGCTAAGTTTACTGAAAAATTAAAAATGTATAGCTCTACAAAGGTGGTGATGAAAAACAAAAATAAAAAAAACAAAATGGCTGTTATGTTATGGCAACTGAAGGATGGACCTGAGCATGTAGGTTCACTGCAGTGATCTTACCGAGATGAACAGAGAAATATTATCATTAAATAACTCAGTGGCTATACTAAACTTTTAATTACCTGACGTTACAAAACAGGGGTCCCGAACCCCCCCAAGTGAATGGCGCACTGGTGCTCAAGCTGGACCACAGCTCCAATTTTTGGTTACAGGACTGACATAGATAGCAGAGTACATCACTCAAGTATATCTATTGTCCAATAGACAGTGAATGGAGTGGTGGTCACTCATGCACACTACTCCCTGTGTGAATGGAGGGAATCTCAGCGGTTAGACCCCTGGGGATTATATATTTATCACCTATCCTGGTGATAGGTCGTAAATGCTGTTCATATGAACCCTTTTGTGAACAGTATTAATACTGAGCAATAATTTTCTCTGAGCAAGAACTTGAATATACCATATGCAGGTTATTTTTGTAAACCTTTTTTAATGCACTGAATCAGACAAATACATCTATTCTTCTTCTAGCATGATTTTTTTTGTCTCCTCTTTTAAATTATTTTAGGTGGATCTAATACTGGCAACTCTGTTGGCAGGGTAAGCTCTTTGTGTTTTGTTGAATTTCTAATATCTGTACCATCTGTTTCAAAATCTAAAGCATTTCACCTTTACAGGTTCAAGCAAGGTGGATTCATGATCCTCTTTTTCCACATACATACAGTACCACTAATCAGTATTATCCATTTACCCTTGTCCAATAACTTTGCAGAGAAGAAATATATTTGTACGAGACACAAACACCTTTTATTTCTCAAAATTTTGTACTGATTAATTTCTGATATTTTTATAGCGGTAAGGGCTCAATTTTTCCACTACAGGGCTTCAAATCTCCTAAATAGACTTAAGGGAAGATTAAGCTCAATGTGTCAGAATTCTGGCTCAATTTTCACCAAAAAGCTGATGTACATGCCCTGCCCCAGATTTATTATGTGTTATAGACACCTTTTACACATCATTAGATGATGAGTGTGACTTACAAAGTTGGTTCAAAGTAAGCCAACCAAGAGGTGATGTTAGACAAAAGCATTTACCTTGGTTAGCAAGACACACTACGTTTATCATATAGCATGACCTACTGTTATAAATACATCACATCTACTGGTCTAATTCTTAAAGGGGTTATCTCATGACTAATGTAAAAAATATAAAACCAGACATCATATACGTTGTTCATGATAATCTCTTTCTAACAAAGCTAGAACCAGCCCTGTACCTCACATGAATCCTGAGATCCCCCCATTCATTGCTCTGCTAGATTTATATCAAACTGACAGTTCAAGGGGAGTGTCTTTTCTGCTGCAGCTAAGGGGCATGTCCATGCTCTCCCTATCACAGCTCAGGAGGCATATGAAGGATGAAACCGAGCATGTGCGGCCATCTCAGTGAGCTGGACAAAGAAATAAGAAAAAGAATAAACAGCAGGTGGTGCTATACAGATGTATATTCAGATCCAGGTGCTGGTTTGAAAACTGAATATTTTTCATGGGACATCCCTTTTAAGCTGTCTAAATGTAAGGATATCAATAAATCTGCCTTATAGAGTTAAACGATAAAATGTTGGCACTTCCACGCCACCCTCGTAACTTTCCAAAAAGGGTCTAGTGGGGTGTGACAGAGTGAGGTGTGGGCAGGGCTTCTGGCCCTAGCACATTTGCCATCATATATATGCCAGCCACGAGTAGATGGAGTAGATTTCAATCAAGGAGGGTGTGTTTCATTTATGAGAAGGAATTAATCCCATCCTCTAGTGACGTAGGGTGATATCAAGATCAGTGTAGAAATGCCAGTCTTAATAATTGACCTCCTATGACTTTTTAAAATGTTGCAAATTACTGAATAATCATCTGTAAACATATCTAAAGATGTGCTAAATTTCTTAACATCATGCAACATTTTATTAAATGTGGGAGCATGCCATGTATGTGCGATGACCAAACCACAGGGGTGTATATGTGAGTGTGTAGTGTTGTCACAGTGGTGGTGAGCTGATGGGTGCAATTATTCTCACGATTTGGTAGCTGTTGCTCCCTGGGCCGGTGTGCAAGGGTGAAGAAGGTGACACCAGTTCCTTCGGGGCACTCTCTGGTTCCAGGGGCTCTGCCAGGTGTTGGTTCGAGGTGCCCTTTATGGTGGAAGATTAGGGTGTTGGTTGGCAGAGTCCCTGAGATATTCGTGACGCCAGCACCTTGCGGTGCAGAGAAGAGTGATGGAAAAGACGAGATAACAATCTTGTGCAAAAACCAGTAACTTTTACTTGTAGTGAGGCAATCTTGCAGTAGAAAACAATGCAATACAATAATGCTTCCTTTATCACTTAAAGTGCAGTTACTGTAAGATCTCTCCACAGGCTTGGATATAATAATGCTTACTCTCTTAGTAGGGTAGATCTTCCTAGAAGAGGCTACTTGCTTTTTATACTTTCCTAATCTTGAATGGACCTCGCTTCAGGGTTCTGATCCAAGTTCAACTCTGGCAACCAACAGGGCGGTCTCCCTAACGGCAGGCATCAGTCATCTGCTCCATTCTTTGAACAGGTTGCTACAGGTAACATACTTGTCCAGTTTCTTTAGTTCTGGTTCTTGTATGCTGGCTACTGTATGAGCCGTGCCCGGAGGACACTTGCAGACATTCACATTTAGTTAGGTTACTTGTAAAGCAAAGGTGTATAGAAGCACCAGCAGACATACACTGGTTACACTCTTCTACTCTACTCTTCCTTCCTCCTTCTCCTACTCTGAACTCTAAGCCTGTCCTATATATATCCTAGATAATAGCACCACCTAGTGGTGTAGGTGAAGAATGGCAGTTTACCAGCCTGTTAAGGTTCTTACAGCGTTCAATGTACATTAGCAGCAAAAAATGACATGGTACAAAAATTACAACTTTGTAGTTCCCACTTCCACACTATAAGTGGGACACTGCATATGTACAGTTTGTAGATAATGTGTATATTGTATGACTGAGGTAAGGTTGTCAGAAAGGACCCTTAAAAGCAACCATGTAATTGGCTACTAAGGTCAAAGTTTTTATTGCCTGCTTTACACACACACACATATATATATATATATATATATATATATATATATATATATATATATATAGTATCCTACATATTTGGTATCATATATATAGAAAAAAAATACCATATATGGACTCAAGCACATGATATAGCCATACCAAGGGTGTCTAGGATCTCCTTGTGCACCTGTAATGCTTCTAGAGTCTGCAATATGGCATCCAATGGAGCATGCCAAAATAACTTTCTTGCAGATTCTTGCGATCTTGTGAGAAAGGAATAAAACAGAAGCACCATGAGGTATATTAGGTACAGTATGGACCCATGGAGGGCTATGGGTGCCATATTATGGACAGTACAGATCTAAAATACAGCTAAATAATGTCAGATTATCAGCTCCCATTTGCCCTGTGCATTAGTGACATTTTTAGTTTAACTAGAACCTTCTCATCTATGCCGTGCTTGTGGCACTTTACTGTACTGTTTTACCGTTTTGCAAAAAATAAATAGACAATTCGATCAGTAGATGCAAATTAATGTTAGCAAATGCAATTACCACAAAATTCCCAATTAACTTTAATGAAATTTGATGGTAGCAAGCATTATCAATACAATATTTTAATTAAGAAAAATACCACCGATAATGACGTTATTTTTGTCATCGTGTGACTCCTACGACCACTGCACATTAGCCAATGACAGGGATTTCTTTTTATATTTGAATGTAAATTAATGAGACCCTGGTCATGGTTATCCCTATTACTTAGGTTCACCATAACAAACAACTTTTTTCCACTGGGTGATTATTAAATCATCCCTTCCACCCTTCTTCCATATTATCTCATGAGGGTTGTGAAAAAGCATAAGAAATAAACAGAGACTTTTATAAATGAAAGAAATAATGTATTTATGTATAAAAGTGACAAGAAAAGCAAAAATCTGAAAAAAATGTTTAGTAGCCCATGCAGCTTCTAAAAGCAATGGAAGAGACATCATCCAAGCGGACACTAAATTCTCAGCCTTTAAATTGACTAACACCATTTATTGGGAATCTTGCTGTCTTCATAGTGCTGCACATCACATTTCTCTAGAATTGACACCTTTTGCCTAACACCTCCACAGCAGCACTAAAGGGAAAGGAAACAACTTGGAAGAATAAGTTTAAATGGCTCCTCCCATTTACCGGCTTCAGTTGGTTCCTTCCCTTGGGACACATGGAAGACTCTCCTGTGAGGCAGGACGTACTGTAAGTAGATCTTGCCCAGCGTGGTCTCTTCCCCAGCTGGGGACTTCATAGACTCTCTCTGCACCTCTGTGTGTCTTCGATGCACCTGTGATGTCAGATGCTGAGTCATAGCTAAGGAGGCATGTCTACCTTCAGAGGTCCCACTAAGCCTCCTCATAGATCTGATCCTAGAAAAGCCCCTGAGGCTAGGTTCACATCACCGTTTCATTTTCCATTCTTCTGATCTGTCAGAAGAACAGAAACAAAAAAAAGGATCCTTTATTTTTAGCATCCTCCATAAAGTAATTTTTTTGTCTAAAATAACAGATCTTAGAAGGAAATGGATAAACGGAAGCAAAATGAGCATAATTGAGCATAATGGGTGCTCAAAATAAAAAATCTGTTTTATTTTTCCTTTCTTATGACAGATCAGAAGAACGGAGAACGAAAAGGTGATTTGAACCTAGCCTAAACTGTCATATACTTTACTCTATGTGATATCGTATAGCTTATTTGTTCATCAAAAAATAAAAAAATCAGAATGTTTATGTGGGTAATGATGTGTTGATTTTAGGCCAAGTAATTTTCTCGCAAGAAATGTGCTATTTGCTAAAATTCTCTGCCTTAAGAAGCCTCTATGTGTTAAAAGTATGGACAAAGTAATTACTGAGGAGTCCTCCCCCAATTTATAGATAGCATGAAATCTTTAATTGTAGACACAGTTACTTCTGCTATTGAACAGAGGATTACGCCTTACTCTCTTAAGGCATTTACCTCTTCTTTACACCCACCCAACCTGGATTATTTTGCTATAGAAAATTATCTTGATAAATGCAACGTCTTTTCTGGATTAGGAATCTGATTCTTATGATGATAATTCAGGCCAACTCCTTTGTTCCTCTGATGAATATAGTTGTTACTTGAGGCTGCCACCATGAAAATTGAAGGCATAAAAGCCTATATACACTGACAAGCAAAAGCTGAACAATGTTTTGAACATTGGAGTTTCAGATTCCATATCTCACCATCCACTACAGCTTCGAACGTGAGACTACCATAATTTTATAGACAATCATCATGGCTATCTTATACATAAATTGGACTTGCAACTATTTAGCATATGATTAGTTATGCAGATTCTTGTCATGTAACTGCATTGTTACGGTTTTGCTTCTAAAATTCTAAATTTTAATTATTTTGTTAGCATTCTGTAAATCTACCTTTGGTTTTCAACATTGAGAGCCTTCAGGGCTTGCTCTCGATCAGATTCAAGCATGTCTGTACCAAAATCTGTTCCCAGGTCTCTTCTACATGTTCCCAATGTTGGTGCATACTGGTCGACTCACTTAGGTACGAATACAGCTTTTTCTTCAGCTCTACCCACAAATGTTTGATTGAGTTGAGGTCTGGGGACTGTGGGAGCCAATCCAGCACCTCTACTTAATTGTCATTGAACCATTTCTTTGTCAATCTTGACGTATGCTTCGGATCATTGTCCTGCTGGAACTGTATGTCGTCCTTTTCATACCCATAGTACTTGAGTGTACAAAGTAACTCGTCTTGTAGGATACTCACATATAGCTCAACATTGAGATCCCACCATCGATCCTGGTCAAGTATCCAATGCCTTTGGCTGTGAAACAACCCCATATCATTAGGCTTCCTCCACCAAACTTGACAGTTCAATTTCTTGATCCATTAGCTCCCTTTTCCATTGTTTCTTCCAGACCAATTTGCCCATCAAATTGACCTATCAAAGCTTATTTTATTGACTTTCATCTCATCACTTCAAATCCCCGTTTCCAATCTTTTACTCTCCACCATTCGTACTCTTTTGCACTCAAGCCAATGCTTTTTATGAAAATATTGAAGTTGAGGCTTCTTCATCTTTTTTCGGGCCACCATTCCAGACTTGTATAGTGCCTGTTGCACCGTGATTCCATGGATGTCTGTGATCTCACTATTACGAAGCATTCAAGTCCTACAGGCTTACGAAGAGCCACCAACTCTGTTTCCCTCTGCATATTGACACAAAAAGTCTCATTGCACCTGTTTTTGCTATGGAGCCACCTTTTGTGCCCTTGAGTCATGCTAGCTGCATGCTTAAGTTCTCTACTACCCAAACCTATACATCAAGATTAAGTGGAATTTTTTCCACATAGAGCAGGTATATTTAATACCATTCATTACACAAAAACTCATAAAATACCTCTAGCCCTTCTCAGCACAGATGCTGAGGAGGTTTTTTTTACAAAGTAGGTTGGCCCTATATGCAACATGTTTTAATATACCCTCCAAACACTTCCAATTGCTCCACCAAAATGCTTTTTCACCACCATTAGCTAGATGCTCCTTTCTCTGGAACAATCTTAAACCAAGAATCACCAGGGAAAGATTATTATAATATTTATATAATATACAGTTGTGTGTCTGAGGCCTTATCAGGTTATTTAGTATAAAACATTAATAGTCTACAAAATACAAAAAAAAGACATAAATTGCTTTTTTCTATATCTACACAGTAAAAAAAAATATATTAATTATACTGTTATTTGTATTTACCCCTGAAACAACACCAAAAAATAATAACATTTCCCCCACAAAAAACGTCTTCCGACAACCGAATCATGTTAATGAAAAAAAAAGTTATGGTTGATAGAATGCAGAGAAGAAAAAACTAAAAAATGTTGCTGGTTATTAAGGCCTTTTTAGGCCTGATCATTAAGAGGTCAAATCACCCCACCCAGCAGTACCCAGCAGTACCCAAGCAGTAATCTATACTTACTTGCTCCCTGACAATCCTTCTGGCATCATGGCTCCTGGGCTGTCATCATTGGACTTCTGGTTCACATCTGTCAACTTTCCTACAGATGGGGTCATGTCTACCACTGCAGCCAATGACTGGCCTCAGTAGTCACATGTCCCCAAGTGACACATTACTGCTGGATCTCGTGCCACTTGGGGACATATCACAGTTGAGGCTAGTCATTGGATGCAGTAGAGCATGTGGCCATATCCATATGGAAATTGACAGACAGGGACCAGAAGTCCAGTGATGACAGCCCCAGAGCCCCAGAAACGGTTTGGCAGAGAACAAGTATGTATAAATTTCTTCACAAGTGCCTCTTCAACATTTTTTAGGTTTGACCCCACTATACTATATTTTATATATAGTATATATTGTAAGGTGGCAGCAGGTAAAGTGTTAAATGGTGTATATATTCCCCCTAGGTTTCTCACCTATACATGGTGAGGGGCTCCGTAGGCTAAGGCCTACTTAAAGACCCAAGCTGCATTATGAGAGAGAGAGCCAAACTGGGTGGTTGCTCTGCATGTGAGCAGAAGGTACTGTACAGGTTGCTGTTAATCTGTTGTATTTGGGACAGTCAGGTACGTTACTGTCTAGTTAGAGCTCAGACGAGCAGGATTTTCTTTATGTTATGTTTTCTTTTTGAACCTTGCATCCTGTACATGTGCTGCCTGTTTATGCTGACAATAAATGCCGGAAAGGGATTGACCGCACTTTGGAAACCTTAAAGTCTGTCCGGGTCTCTATGACATTGGACTTGCTCAGATCAGTGAGCTAAATAGAAAAGTCCACAATATTTATATATTTACACTATGCAAAATCCTAAGCATAACCCTATTATATTATGCTTTGTTAAAACCCTAATCCTATTATATTATATTTTGCCAAACAATTGCTAGGCATTCTGGAATAACTACAGAAGGTATTCTATACAATACCTTAGTTTCACACAATTCTAGTAAGGGCTTGTTCACACATCAGTTACTTAATTAGTTATCTCCATCAGTTATTGTGAGCCAAAACCAGGAGTGGAGCCTCCACCGAGATCTGGTGTAATGGAAAGATTTGTACATGTTCTGTGTTTTTGACCCGCACCTAGTTTTGGCTCACAATGACTGATGGAAAACACTGATCAAATAACTGACGTGTGAACAAGCCCTAACACATACAGCAGATAAAAGTAGAATTGGAGTGTGTGCTTGGGATAGGTGACATGCATGATTAGCCAAGACTGGGGAAGATTTACTAATACTGTAGAAGGCTGTCTAGACATGTAGCAAATTTATCACAGTGACTCACACTGGATGAATAAAATGGAGAGAAAATTGGATATTAGATATGCCTTTTTAATTTTAGCATTTTAGGGTACACTTTGTTTCCAGTTGCAGAGTTATATTAATACATATATCTCTCATATAGGGATTGATGGGGCTAAATAGACATATGATTGCTTTGAAAAATATCTTGTCATTATAGCCCTGTAGATGTTTTTTCATCTTATGAACAAACTCAAAATTGCAATATAGTTGGATACATTTTCCTCCATTTTCTTGCTGCTTACAGTTGGGCCCTGCTGTATGTCAAGATGTAAGATTAGGTACACAATGTGGCTAGTTCTGAAGACAGGAGAAATTCAGTGATACATTTTGGCACGTACTCCTTCATTTTCATGTGCTCTGTACAAAAAGACTGTCTTTAAAGGCTTTGTACACTTGTACACCTTTAAAGGCATTTTTTTTATTATTGCATTGTACTCTTTTTGAGCTAACAAAAAATTGTTTAATTGCTTAAATGCTCGGGTGCTCGTTATTCGAGTCGAATTTTTCCCGATGCTCGGGTGCTCGTTTCGAATAACGAACCCCATTGAAGTCAATGGGAGACTCGAGCATTTTTTTGCAGGGGACCAAAGCTCTGCACAGGGAAGGTTGCGTGAAAACCTGGAAACCTCAGAAAATGATGAAAACACCATGGACATGGACAGGAAACAGCAGGGGCAGCATGCATGGATGCCTCTGAGGCTGCCTAATCGTACCATTACGCCAAATTCTGGGAAATAGCCTGGTGGTGACCCTCAAGACAATTGTGCTGACCCAGACCAAGATGGGCAAGGCACATGCCCATCACATGTTAGTAAAGCACCCAACTAGGTGCAACAAAGGTCCATCACCGCCTGCGGGTGACACCACTGCCCATGCTGGCACTGCTGTCCTATCACGACACAGGCATAAGCCTGACACAGCATGGTGGCGACACCAACAAGTGACCAAGTTAGATGAGGTAGCAGGTGAGCCACCCAAAAATTTACCCTGACACAGCATGGTGGTGACAACAGAGTGACCAAGTTAGACTGAGGTAGCAGGTGAACCACCCAAAAATTTACCCTGACACAGCATGGCGGTGAACCCAGAGTGACCAAGTTAGACTGAGGTAGCAGGTGAAGCACATAAAATTTTACCCTGACACAGCATGGCGGTGACAACAGAGTGACCAAGTTAGACTGAGGTAGCAGGTGAAGCACATAAAATTTTACCCTGACACAGCATGGCGGTGACAACAGAGTGACCAAGTTAGACTGAGGTAGCAGGTGAACCACCCAAAAATTTACCCTGACACAGCATGGAGGCGACACCACCAATGCCTTGGTCAGACTGAGATTGCAGTCAAATGGCTGTAGGTGAGCCTCCCAAAAATTTGTTTTGGAGTGTCTGAAGTTGAACCTCCTGAAAAATTGTTTTGGAGTGTCTGTAGTTGACCCTCCTGAAAAATTGTTTTTGAGTGTCTGTAGTTGACGCCCCTAAAAAATTGATTGGAGAGAGGGCCTGTAGGTGGCCCTCCGTAAACATTGTTTGTAAAGAGCGCCAGTTGGCCCTCTGAAAAATTGCCTGTTGGCTCAGTGTTTGTGTACGAAGAGAAGGAGGAGGAGGAGGAGGAGAGGATACATAAAGAATCTTCAGGTTTAGCGGCTTTCCCCCAGTGGAGATTTGAATTCCGGTGAAATCCAGGCTTTATTCATTTTAATAAGCGTCAGCCTGTCAGCGCTGTCAGTTGTCAGGCGTGTATGCTTATCAGTGATGATGCCACCAGCTGCACTGAAGACCCGCTCTGACAACACGCCAGCGGCAGGGCAGGCCAGCACCTCCAAGGCGTACAGCGCCAGTTCAGGCCACGTGTCCAGCTTGCAACCCAGTAGTTGTATGGAGCAGAGTGATCACACAGGACGTTGGTATGGTCAGCTAGATACTCCCTCACCATCTTTCTGAACAGCTCCCCCCTACTCTGCCTAGACTGGGGACGGGTGACATAGTCTTGCTGGGGTGACATAAAACTGGCAAAGGCCTTGGAGAGTGTTCCCCTGCCAGTGCTTGACAAGCTGCCTGCTCGCCTCCTCTCCCCCGCTAGTTGGCCCACAGAACTACGTCCTCTGCCACTAGCGGTGTCAGATGGGAAGGATAGTTTCAGCTTGTGCACCAGGGCCTGTTGATACTGATTCATTCTCATACTCCTTTCCTCTACAGGAATGAGAGTGGAAAAGTTCTGCTTGTACCGGGGGTCCAGAAGGGTGAATACCCAGTAATCGGTGTTGGCAAAAATGCTTCTAACGCGAGGGTCACGGGAAAGGCAGCCTAACATGAAGTCAGCCATGTGCGCCAGAGTCCCAACACGCACGAATTCCCTTTCCTCAATAGGCTGACTCTCCATTTCCTCCTCCTCCAACTCCTCCTCTTCAGCCCATACGTGCTCAACAGATAAGAAGGAATGAGCATTGGTACCCTCTTCAGTCTCGCCAACATTCTCCTCCTCTTCCTCCTCATCCTTCTCCTCCCCCTCCTCCAATACGCGTTGAGAAACAGACCTGAGGGTGCTCTGGCTATCAGGCAATGTATCTTCTTCTTCTATCTCCTGTGACGAGCGCAAAGCCTCTGACTTCATGCTGAGCAGTGAGTTTTTCAGCAAAGCAGCGAGATGGTGACGCTGATAATGGCGGCATCGCCGCTGACCATCTGTGTTGACTCCTCAAAGTTGCTTAACACCTGACAGATATCAGACATCCATGTCCACTCCTCATTGTGGACTTGAGGAAGCTGACTAACCTGACTACCAGTTCTCATGGAAGTTGTCATCTGGCAGTCTACAATCGCTCTGCGCTGCTGGTAAACCCTGGCTAACATGTGTAATGTGGAATTCCATCGCGTGGGCACGTCGTATAACAGTCGGTGAGCTGGCAGTTGTAAGCGCCGTTGCACTGCCCTGAGAGTGGCAGCATCTGTGGTTGACTTGCGGAAATGCGCACAGATGCGTCGCAACTTGGTGAGCAAATCAGACAAATTGGGGTAGGTCTTGAGGAACCGCTGAACCACAAGATTGAACACATGGGCCAAGCATGGCACATGTGTGAGTCTGCCGAGTTGCAGAGCCACCACCAGGTTACGCCCGTTGTCACACACAACCATGCCTGGTTTGAGGTTCAGCGGCGCCAGCCAAAGATTGGTCTGCGCCGTGATGCCCTGTAACAGCTCTTGGGCGGGTGTGCCTCTTGT
>ONZH01019350.1:0-14788 GCA_900303285.1 Rhinella marina | reverse complement strand
AGGTCTCACCTCTTGGGCCTCCACAAAATTTTTAAACGGGTCTCCCCTCTTGGGCCTCCACATAATTTTTAATACGTCTCACCTCTTGGGCCTCCACAAAATCTTTAACAGGTCTCTCCCTCTTGGGCCTCCACATAATTTTTTAATACGTCTCACCTCTTGGGCCTCCACAAAATCTTTAACAGGTCTCACCTCTTGGGCCTCCACATAATTTTTAAGAGGTCTCACCTCTTGGGCCTCCACAAAATGTTTAAGAGGTCTCACCTCTTGGGCCTCCACATAATTTTTAAGAGGTCTCACCTCTTGGGCCTCCACATAATTTTTAAGAGGTCTCACCTCTTGGGCCTCCACAAAAATCTTTAACAGGTCTCCCCTCTTGGGCCTCCACATAATTTTTAATACGTCTCACCTCTTGGGCCTCCACAAAATCTTTAACAGGTCTCACCTCTTGGGCCTCCACATAATTTTTAAGAGGTCTCACCTCTTGGGCCTCCACATAATTTTTAAGAGGTCTCACCTCTTGGGCCTCCACATAATTTTTAAGAGGTCTCACCTCTTGGGCCTCCACATAATTTTTAACGGGTCTCCCCTCTTGGGCCTCCACATAATTTTTAATACGTCTCACCTCTTGGGCCTCCACAAAATGTTTAACAGGTCTCACCTCTTGGGCCTCCACATAATTTTTAAGAGGTCTCACCTCTTGGGCCTCCACATAATTTTTAAGAGGTGTCACCTCTTGGGCCGCCACAAAATTTTCCATGAGCCTCTGGCCAGCCCACGGCCTCTTCCTGCCTTTTGCGGTCCTACGCATCCCTCAACATCCCCACTGCTTTACCTGCTAGACATGACACTGGGCCAGGTCGGGTCACTGACATCTCAAGCGCCAACAATTTGGGCATTTTAAGGCTTCTGCATGTGTTTGAGTTGTTTTTACATTTTAAAGAAGACATGTCTGACCACATCTCACACACACAATGACAATTAGGGGTGGGGTCTATTTGCTTTCCCCTTTGCTTATGCCATCTGTGGTTGTCATAGGCAACGTGATTTTAAGGGGTGCAGAATTTTATCTTCTTTTTTGTCTAGTTTGGCTTGGGGTCCATGGCAATGTTGAGGAAAGAAGGTTTCCTTGTATGGTCTCACTTTACAGAGAGGTTAGATTGTCTTTGGAGTGTATTGTTGAGAGGCTGTGATAGTGGCGTAATAGTGCGACTTGGGCGGGTTATATGCACCCAGACATGCTTCCCCTGCTGTCCTAGTTGCATTCCAGCAGTGTTGGCATCCTTTTCTGAGGTTCCAGGGTGGACTTGGTGACCTCCAAGTGGTCGAATTGAGATTTCCAAGTGGCGAGCATTTTTTTCCCATAGACTTTAATGGGATTCGATATCCGGTCGAATAGTCGAATTTCGCAGTCTATTCGAATCGAATTTCGAACTTTCGAATATTTCACTACTCGCTCATCTCTATTAATAATCCTGACTCAGCCCCTGCAGGAAGTTAGAGGCACCCCTAACTCAGAATGAGTGTAGAGTTAGCAGAGGAAGTGAGAAGTTGCTACATGTGCTCACTCCTGACAATATTAGGACTGAGGCCAGAGAATCTGAGGATGTTGGCATCAAGCAAGTCACTACTACTTTACAGCCTGCCATATACTGTATTGTGGTATTTAATAAAAAAATAAAAAAAACTGTGATAAGGCATAAAAAATCCCAGGAGCCAGGCAGTGAAAACGTCATCACACCTGTCTCTCTCAAAGTGCAGAGAGTGCTGCAGTGGCAGAGAGAGCAGAGCCTCTAGGTGTAACGGCAACGCCCCCGTTGCTCCTAGAGGCTCATTTGCATATATTAAAACATCATCTTTCTCAGCAATGCGGGCACATATGAACATGGAACCAACACAGATGTTGTTTCAAACAGCAGAGACTTGACCCTACTTACCGATATACCCGATCGGTAAGTAAAGCTATTAGATGCCGTGATTTCACGTGATCACGGCATCTAACAGCGCTAAACCCGGAAGTCTCCCACGAACGCTCCCCTGTGGCCAATCAGGGCACCTGTGGTGGGTTTGAATGCTGTAAACCTCGCTGATGAGGTTTACAGCTTTCAATGTGCAATTCTTAGTTGGGCTACTAGACACCAGGCCAGGCTAAGAAATGAGCAAAAGGGATATTAAATAGAGGATTTAAAATCCCTGATTGCTCAAAAAGAAAAAAGAAAAAACAGGATCTATTTGCTCATATGTGAGCCTTAAAATAATCACAAAAAATAAAAAAAAAATAAAAAAATATATAAAAAAAAATATAAACGTTTAAATCACCCCCCTTTCTGTATAATTAAAAAATAAATACCTTAATAACAATAAATATAGACATCATTGGTATCACCGCGACCGAAAACACCCATACTTTTAAAATATAAAAAAAATTCCAATACGGCGATTTGCGTGACGGAAAAAAGCGTCAAAATGGCTGATTTGCTGTTTTTTGTCGCTTTTTTTTCTAAAAAAAAAAATTAAATAAAAAGCGATCAAAAAGTCATACACACCCCAGAATGGTATCAATAAAAAGTTCAGATCACCCCGCAAAAAATTAGCCCCCATACAGCTCTGTAGACATAAATACCAAAAAGTTATAGGGGTCAAGATATGACGACAAAAAAAAAAATTACAACTTTATAATTATTTTATCACTAAAAATTTTATCATCAAAACACAAGAAAAACTATACATATTAGGTACCGCCAGATTCATACTGACCAGTAGAATGAAAGTAACTGGTCAGTTTTAATGAACATCGAACACCGTAAATAAAAAACCCATAAAACTGTAGCAGAATTGCGTTTGTTTTGCAATTTCATCCGATTTGGAATTTTTTTCCCGCTTCCCACTACACCATATGCAATATTAAATGGTGGAGTTGTAAAGTACAACTTGTCCCACAAAAAATAAGCCCCCATACAGCTATGTGAACAAAAATATAAAAAAGTTATGGCTCACGGAAAATAGGGAAGAAAAATGAAAATGCAAAACCGAAAAAACCTCCGGTACTGAAAAAGGGGTTGGCCCATGAACAACACATCACCTATCCACAGGACAGAGGATAAATAACTGATCTGTGGGGATCCAACCACTGAGACTCCCGACAATTACAAGATCAGTGGTTCCAAGTCCCCCATTTGAATGGAGCAGTCCATGCTGTATCTATAGGACTGACAGAAAAAGCCGAGTACAGTGCTCAACTACGTCTTCCTGTTTAATAGACACTGAATGGAGTGGGAGGGTGCATGCGATACCATTGCTCCATACAAATAGGGGACTCAAGATGCCTTTCTTATATGTGGTGGTCCTGTGGGTAGGTAATGATTAATGAGCCGTAGCCAATAGCCTCGCGTCACCTCACCTTCACTACTACTAAAAGTGGCAAGGGCAGAGTAAAATGCCAATTGCAACTAGAAGTCATCAAAAACACGCATAGGCAGAATATTGAATTTCCCCCAAATAGAGATGAGCGAATCTATTCGCCGCTTCGTAGATTCATATCGAATCTTGGGATTTTTCAGCTGCGAAGCGTATCCGAATATTAGGTGATTCGCTTCGCTTTTGTACGCATTCGCTACGTAGTGTGTCCTATAAATTATACACTATTCTACGTATGTTTTAGTTACTCTATACGCTGTCGCGTACGAATTCAATTCAGCGATGCAGACTTTTCCCTGGTAGTTACTCTATACGCTGTTGCATACGAATTTAATTCAGCGATGCAGACTCCTCCCTGGTAGTTCTGCCCCTTTCGCCAGCACGGGAGGATGACGAGGCAACTCAGAAAATTAAGTTGCGCATTCGTGAGCCTCATCCCTTTTTCCCCCTTTTCAGGTTATTTGGGGAGCCTCTTGAAAGAGGGTTTTTTAAGGAACCTTTGCTGCTTTTTTTTTACCCATTTGGATTACAATTTTACCTATGTGGATTACAAATTGCGACTGAGTTTGGGACTCTGCTCCAGTTCTATGACAAGCGTCAGAAGAAAAGAGACTTAAACGTGTCCGTGAGCAGACTAGGTAGGTGATATTTAAAATTTATATATTATACCTATAATAATGTATTTGCACTTTACCATATACAGTGGAGGAAATAAGTATTTGATCCCCCACTGACTTTAAAAGTTTTAATACTAAAAAATAAATGAAACGTCTCAATATTTTATGCCAGCTTTATTTTAACAGTGCCACATAGAATATCAAAAGAAAAACTGAGAAAATTACATGAAATGAGAAATAAAAAATAATTTGCATTTCATTGAGGGAAATAATTATTTGACCCCCTAGTAAAACCATGACTAATGTTGGCTCCCACAGACCACTGACACACCCTAATCCCAAATTGTCACCTGTATAAAAGGCCACCTGCCAATAGTCTCAGTGACACTCCAACATCTCCACCATGGGCAAGACTAAAGAGCTGTCTAAAGATGTCAGGGACAAAATTGTTGACCTACACAAGGCTGGATGAGAAGGTGACAACTGTTGGTGCAATTATTCGGAAGTGGAAGAAGTACAACATTACTGTCAATCGACCCAGGCCTGGGGCTCCATGCAAGATATCACCTCGTAGAGTCTCATTGATCATGAGAAAGGCTAAAAATCAGCCAAGAACTACACGAGAGGAGCTGAGTAATGATCTCAAGGCAGCTGGGACCACAGTCTCCAAAAAAAGCATTGGTAATACACTGAGACGTAATGGTTTAAAATCCTGCAGTGCACGCAAGGTTCCTCTGCTCAAGAAGGCTCACGTCCAGGCCCGCCTCAAGTTTGCCAATGAACATATTAATGACTCTGAGAGAGACTGGGAGAAGGTGCTGTGGTCAGATGAGACCAAAATTGAGCTCTTTGGCCCCAACTCAACTCGACGTGTTTGGAGGAAGAAAAATACAGAATATGACCCTAAGAATACCATCCCCACCGTCAAGCATGGTGGTGGAAGTATTATGTTTTGGGGGTGTTTGTTGGCACAGGCCAACTTCACCGCATTGACGGGAAGATGAACAGGGCACTGTATCGCAAAATCCTGGGTGACAACCTCCTTGCCACTGCCAGGGCACTGAAAATGGGTGGTGGATGGGTCTTTCAGCACGACAACGACCCCAAACATACAGCCAAGGAAACAAAGGAGTGGCTCCATAAGAAGCATATCAAGGTCATGGAATGGCCTAGCCAGTCTCCTGACCTCAATCCCATCGAAAATCTATGGAGAGAGCTGAAGCTTCGCGTTTCCAAATGCATGCCTAAAAACCTTAAGGATATGGAGATGATTTGCAGAGAGGAGTGGGCCAAAATTTCTCCTGAAGTGTGTGCAAACCTTATAAAAAACTATAAGAAACGTCTGACTGCTGTGCTTGCCAACAAGGGTTTTGCCACCAAGTATTAAATGATGTTTTACTAGGGGATCGAATACTTATTTCCCCTAATGAAATGCAAATTATTTTTTATTTCTCATTCCATGTAATTTTCTCAGTTTTTCTTTTGATATTCTATGTGGCACTGTTAAAATAAAGCTGGCATAAAATTATGAGACGTTTCATTTATTTTTTTGTATTAAAAAAATTCAGTCAGTGGGGGATCAAATACTTATTTCCTCCACTGTATATGTCTCGAATATTCGCTCTGCCTCTGAGGAGTGCATGCCACGGCCTCTCCTCATACGTGCCTGTGTATTACGTAATCGCTTAGACAATAGAACGCTGAGATTCGTAAGCTATTTGTACGCTCATGCGTACGTCTTCTAAGAAGTTGCGTATATTTTGTAAATGAACGTTTGTTATTAGTGAGCGAATGTTCGCTAATAGCACATAATAACGTATATTTTGTACGCAAATACAACGAATCTATTCGTCGAATATACGAATTTTAGGAAAAGTTCGGCGAATGTTCGGCGAATAATTTTTTGAATGATTCGCTCATCTCTAGTATCATACATATTTATACTGGATCATGAAATACCCTTTCACATGATTTAAGTCAGCCAACGATCTGGAATCTTTCAAAGTCAATATTTCAAATAGCTAAGCTAATATGATTCCTTTCTGGATCTATATTAAAAATTAAATATTAACTTTTATTACTCCACTATTAAAAGTATTATCATATTATCATTGACAAATTAATTACCCTACGTGTGCATTGTTTATTAAAAAAACACATATAGCAGCTAGTTGTGATCCTATTTATTGTAGGTGCGTCCTGGGGAATACAAGAAGTACTGTGCTATTCTTTGAGTTTAAGACCAAAACAGGTTACCACAAAGCATTCAACTTCATGCCCATAGGTACAGATACCAATATTTCTATTAGGTCAGTTTATACACAGTAGATGATGTCCTTTTGAATAGGGCTGGGATTCGCCACTAATCTATGTCAGTGCTATATTGCGACCCTAGATCACGTCTGATCTGGATCGCTCAAGCATCTGAGTATTAATATGTGCTTGTAAGGCTGATGCTCATTTATATCAGCCCCGTACTGGCATGCAACAAAGGTCAATCACCTTTCCCAAGGAACACTGATTATTATTCCTGCCTTAACTTATTCGGATGTCTAATACATACCGACAGTCACAAACCAATTGCTATAGCTATTTAAAAAGAAAACAAAAAAAAGTGAGCTCCCCCAACATGTTTCGCCACAGATGTGGCTTCGTCAGGGGCTGGGAGCTATCAAACCCGATTGTATGGTGTAGCGATCTTATATACTCTTATCGGTTCCTCCCCACTGGGGTGGCCTCCAGTCACCAATCTATCGGGCACTACACGGACTTAGCAGGAGATACGATTGGTAGTCAACATAATCCTTATCGTGATGGTATTGGTCAGGGGTATGTTCCTCCCTTATCGGAGATAGGTTTCTCCGTCACTTACCAGGTGCGCATGCCCATGGACTCTAATAATCTCGATCCCTTTTGACTTCACTGCGCATGTCAGCCTTTTTGGCTAAATGCGCATGACATGAGACTTAGAAGTATTTTGTCTCTTCCATATTTCTCTGCGCATGTCACTGTTCTTTAGGACGGGAGAGAGAGAGATCACTCACTGCGCATGCCCCCTGACTTAGTCTTTCTCACCACCAAATCTTCACTGGGTATTCAACTGAGGTCATTATTAGGGAAAATATATATATATATATTAATAAGATGGATAGTTACCACTATTTCATTATAACCCTTTATAGTTACTTATTAATATAAGGATAAACATTACCATCTTAATTTTATATAATGTGTACCTAAATATTATTTTATATATTCCTATTTCACTTATCTAATGGTTGATATACTCTTTCACCAGAAAGGTCAGCCTTATTTACTAAACCAATACATACAAATTTAAAATGTATCAATATATTGGCCTCAGTGTATCTAAATCGAATTTATCTCCAATTTGATAAAATTGTTTTATCCAATTATCAAATTGGAGATAAATTCGATTTAGATACACTGAGGCCAATATATTGATACATTTTAAATTTGTATGTATTGGTTTAGTAAATAAGGCTGACCTTTCTGGTGAAAGAGTATATCAACCATTAGATAAGTGAAATAGGAATATATAAAATAATATTTAGGTACACATTATATAAAATTAAGATGGTAATGTTTATCCTTATATTAATAAGTAACTATAAAGGGTTATAATGAAATAGTGGTAACTATCCATCTTATTAATATATATATATATTTTCCCTAATAATGACCTCACTTGAATACCCAGTGAAGATTTGGTGGTGAGAAAGACTAAGTCAGGGGGCATGCGCAGTGAGTGATCTCTCTCTCTCCCGTCCTAAAGAACAGTGACATGCGCAGAGAAATATGGAAGAGACAAAATACTTCTAAGTCTCATGTCATGCGCATTTAGCCAAAAAGGCTGACATGCGCAGTGAAGTCAAAAGGGATCGAGATTATTAGAGTCCATGGGCATGCGCACCTGGTAAGTGACGGAGAAACCTATCTCCGATAAGGGAGGAACATACCCCTGACCAATACCATCACGATAAGGATTATGTTGACTACCAATCGTATCTCCTGCTAAGTCCGTGTAGTGCCCGATAGATTGGTGATTGGAGGCCACCCCAGTGGGGAGGAACCGATAAGAGTATATAAGATCGCTACACCATACAATCGGGTTTGATAGCTCCCAGCCCCTGACGAAGCCACATCTGTGGCGAAACATGTTGGGGGAGCTCACTTTTTTTTGTTTTCTTTTTAAATAGCTATAGCAATTGGTTTGTGACTGTCGGTATGTATTAGACATCCGAATAAGTTAAGGCAGGAATAATAATCAGTGTTCCTTGGGAAAGGTGATTGACCTTTGTTGCATGCCAGTACGGGGCTGATATAAATGAGCATCAGCCTTACAAGCACATATTAATACTCAGATGCTTGAGCGATCCAGATCAGACGTGATCTAGGGTCGCAATATAGCACTGACATAGATTAGTGGCGAATCCCAGCCCTATTCAAAAGGACATCATCTACTGTGTATAAACTGACCTAATAGAAATATTGGTATCTGTACCTATGGGCATGAAGTTGAATGCTTTGTGGTAACCTGTTTTGGTCTTAAACTCAAAGAATAGCACAGTACTTCTTGTATTCCCCAGGACGCACCTACAATAAATAGGATCACAACTAGCTGCTATATGTGTTTTTTTAATAAACAATGCACACGTAGGGTAATTAATTTGTCAATGATAATGAAATACCCTTTACCCCAGTGCAGAACATTCAAGCCAAGCCAAACACCTGTCCATGGTTAGACTCCCTAAATATGAGGTTTCACTCCTCCAATCTAGTTATTGCGTGTTGCAGTGTTCTGAATCCAGCCACCTTGCTGCTGGTGGATTCAAAAAAAGAGGCTAGGCCTGGAGAAAGTGGGGAACAAGGTGAAAGGCAGCCACTAATTTTTTAATTAGCCAGTGAGGAATGCCAATTTTACATGACACACAAAACATGATTGTCATAGCATCATTGGGTATGGAAACAATTGAGTTGGCAAATATCCCTGGTGTATCACTCAAAAACCCTTCTGCTGAGTATCTTGTAGATGGCTGAAGATGGGTCAATGATCAAGGAAGATTCGTCACCGGGTATGCCATAGTCCAAAATGGTGAGGCAAAGATACAGAAACCACTCCCTTCTAGTTGCTTGGCACAACTGGTGGAGCTGAAGGCAATTACTGCAGGGTGTAATCAGAGTAAGGAAAAAGAGGTGAACATCCATGCAGACTTGAGGTATGCGTTTGGTGTAGCACATGACTTTGGAGCCATTTGGCGGAACCACAATTTCTTGACCTCTGCAGGTAAGCTGAGGATGTATGATAGCTATTGGACTCACTGATATTACATAAAAGGACAGCTGTGGCTAAGGTGTCAGCACACAAGTACACTCCAAAGAGCAGACGCTTGATGCTCTGGTGAATACATTGTCAGATCAGGCAGCCAGAAAGGCAGTATTACTCCCCTTGATGGCGGCTGCCCCATCGGCCATACCTGCAGTAGACGTAGAACTGCTACAGACCCCCCAGAACCAGACATCCCCTCACGAGAAAAATGTATGGAGGGAGGGAGGTGCCCCATTGCTTGTTTTCCATGAAGGCCGCCCTGTCCCACAAGTGGTCCATAATTTCAAGGGCCATAGTTTTGCAGAACTAGCTTGCCCCAGAGTTTCAGAATGCGGCTGAAAAATTTGTAAAGGCATGCCTTACATGTGCAAGGCATAACCCTGGCAAGCCTACCCGAGTACCCAGGAGCCCCTGAGACCAGATTACCCATTGCAGAGATTGCAGGTGGACTACATACAGCTACCTAAGGTGGGTACTTACGAGTATGTCCCGGTCTGTGTAGACTTGTTCTAAAGATGGCCGGAAGCCTAGCTGGTAGTCTAGGCAACTGCTAAACCCACAGTCAAAAGTTTATAAGTTAAGAGATCTGTAGATATGGGATCCTAGAGACCATAGAAAGTGATAAGGGCATACATTTCATCGGGGAACTCATGAAAAAGATCATGGCAGATAGAATAGGCCTTGCATGTGCCCAAGCACCCACAAAATAGTGGTAGAGAGGAACACGAACGGTACTCTGAAATTAAAAATTCAGACATGTATGGAGGAGCCATTGTTGCCCTGGGTGGAGTGTCTACCTACTGCCTTGTACTTGGTTTGAGTCACCCCTAGAGGAAAGGAGAAACTATCTCCATATGGAATACTTTTTGGCAGCTGTCTCAGTAGGTACTACATAAGCATCTAACTAAAATCTATAAACATGTTCTTTCTTCCATCCCAGATCCCAATTGCATGCAGGGAACACGTAGTTTGAAAGCAGGAGATTGGGTGGTGACAAACATATCTGGAAGACCTTGAAGTCAAGATACAGTGAACCAGCTTAGGTGCAAGCTGGTTACCGCCACTTCTGTAAAGCTCCAGGGCAGGAACATTTGGATACACCTAGCCACTGCAAGAGGATCCTGATTCCTAAAGACATGCAGGATGCACCTACGGAAAGTGTCTGCTGGGACTAACTAAACTGCCACCATGGACTCTAAATAATGTGTTAAATAACGACTGTTACAATAAGTTAGTCAACCATCATCCAGTCCTAGGAAATGTAGAAATTTTGGTGAGAGCAGAATTTTCAGGAATGCTGTGGGTTGTATTTCAGGTCTTATTTGGTAGTTTGTTTGATATAGCGATATATAATATAGAATTCTTGTTTTGACTTATTCCTAAACTATGCAAGAAAGGCTAAGTACGTATTACAATACAATCTAGGTACACAGGACGAGAAGCTGATGACTGGTACTACTTCTCATCCCATGTATAATACTCTTTACATACAGAATACAGTTTGATGAGTGGGACAAGGTCCTCTATTGCCCTTAGTGTAATGGCAAATTGTTAAATGTAGATGTGAATGGTATCTGTATAATAGTAGCTTAACTGTCACCATGATAGCTGCCATGTCGTTGCATGGGAAAACATACACTTACATGTATAGACTACCGGGCGACATGTGTTATGTTTGCCGCCAGGAAGCCTAGAAGTAGAACCACCTGGAGCAGGTTCTTGTACTCCTATCACCTTGTTCATTTATCTAAATGATGATGCAGATCTGTGATAGGTTGTTGAAAGAGCATAGGGAAAACAAAGATTCATGGTAGGGAGACACCTTCTCATAGTTGAATCTAGTAAACTGATTTGGAGGTTTTTAGTGAGTGATTTATGAGAACTTTACAAAGTAAAGTACAAGTAGTAATGATCATATTAATCAGATATATATATACGTAATAGTAAAAGTAGGTTTTTGGGGCATGAGCAAACTGTGCAGGAGGAGAAGGAAAGATCTTACAACCAGATATTTTTTGCCAAAACAGTACGGTTCACATGAAGTTCTCTAAATTGTGGAAATGGTTGTTGGCCCCATCTGGGGAAACAGGTGAAGTCGGTAGTTCAGTCCTGACTTGGTGGCTAGCGCCAGGTATCGTATCTGGTTGAGTCCAAAATCATCCACAAAAGGGGAGATTTGTGATGGAAACCATACCTACTGCATTTTGTTCCTCTCTTTACACAGTGAGCTCTTTCCCCCTTAATGCTTACACTTAATCATTTTTCATGCTGATGCTTGCATTGCTTTTCAATAATATTTTGAATGTTCTAAATTCAAGGCCGAGTGTCTTAAGTTCACTCCTGCAAGAAACTTTGTAATAATTTAACTCCTTTTTGGCATAAAGCCGTTATGATATTCTATTGGTATATATAAACGCATGCAGAAATAAAACGGAATATCATTTTATGGAGAACACACCTCCCTGTGTCTCTGTGATGATTCCTTTCTTGAGCCTCTCAACTTAACCCTTAATTTGGCCCCATTAATACATTGGTAGAGCTGATTTCGCTCACATTAGTATTATCATCCATCATGCCTCACTGCATATTGTATTCATCATTGATCATAAAAAGCATTCTCTCATTTCCATCCACTTTGTGCTTGGTAATTATCTCTAATATTGCAATAAATGTTCTCGTCTTATGAACAGACGAAAAGTCATTTACAGCCATTTAACACTTAATCGTCAATGCCACAATTTTTATACAACTTAGCGAGAATTTGGATGTCAGAAGTTTTCAACCACGCATGTCAAAAAATCAATAAATCCAGCAAAATAGCAAGCCACCAGTAATGCCACAGCTATCTAATCCTACAGTGTAGCTCCAGTCATCAACTGTTAGGGGTAATCCCTTGGAAACTAATACCATGCAATGAATAGAGAACTTAGAATGTTATCAAGTACTACTGCAATATACATGCAATAAAAATATTGTTTGTTTATTATGTACATTACGTTTTCCTCTCTGGTAGCGCCCCCTGCTGTTTATCCTTCTGATCCATCTTCTCCTGCATTCAGTGGTGGACTGACATGCTCGGTAGCTTCCCTGCTTCCTTCGCCCCCTTCAGTGCCAGCGTAGTGATTTTATAGTGAAGCAGGTGAAGAGGCGCAAACAGCTTTCATTCATTTATTCACTCACTCATTCATCTCTACTTCTAAATTTATAGAAATCTACCTATATACAGTAACTCTCTAGACAGTGGAGAAGGAAACTATGGGGGCATTACGAGTTATTATGGGGCTATATGTGAGGGGATATTTTGTATGCAGGGGGGAAAGAGCTTTGAATTCTTGAGATAACCCTTTTAAGCAGTATAAGGTACTTAAACTTTATGCTGAAGATCAGCTTAAGCCGAGGTTTCTATTTTCTTTATTTTCAGCTAACATTATAAAAGTTGCAGTTATTGTATTATATTTGTCCTTCTAAAATAGAGAAGAAATGACCCATCAAAATGTGTAAATTGCCTACACAGCATATAATAGAACTATTCCATACATACAATGCTTCATGAGCCAAGCTCTAGCTCTTCTGCCTATAAAATTCTCAAGGTTAACTTGACTACATCGCAAAAATAGAAAAAAAAAAAGATTGAGATGTATTAAAGTACAGCATACACAGTAACATAATACATACTGTAGCAATCACAGACTAAGGCCTCATGCACATGACAATGCAAACCACAAAACGGACATGGATTTGTGCATGAAGCCTAAGTCTATTACCTGACTTCTCAAATGAAACATGAGCCTCATCAACAGAATATACAGCATATTAAAATGTCTTAATGTTCAAACAAAAATCCCTGTCTTCTATTATATAGCTTCAGAACACATTGCAAAGGAAATTCATAGAAGAGAACTGCAATCTCTATGAGAAATGAGCAGTACATAAACGTACAAAGTAACGGTAGAATTTATTTTTAAAAGCCTTATGTTTGCATTTTAAAAATAACATGACAAATAGAAGAGTAAACAAACCGCGAAAACAAAGAACTATGCAAATGCAGAGTAAAATTATGCCGACTGAAGGCAAAATAATGCATTTCATTTACAAGGGGACCAGGGCTAAAAATTCTATATTGTTGAACTACTTCTTCTACATGAGAAATTCTTTCCATTCATGTCTATTGAATTATACTGTATATATATCGGGTACTCCGATCACATTCAGTTAAATGTCATAAAAGGCTTATCACAGGATGGAGATGTCTGGATCCGGCACTGCCAGGCCCATTAACTATAATGGGGACCAGAGGCTGAAACCCAGCACATTTGCCGGTTTGCGGCCGCATCTCCGCAGGTCCATGTTATAGCTAATGAGGCCAGCGAGCCTTCAGGCAGATTCTGGCAGTGCCGGATCCAGACGTCTCTCTCCCTGCCAGAAAAGCCTGCCAGCGATGTTAAGAGATAGTGTTAAGATAGATACTGGCTAAATGACTGGTTTGTGTAACATTATTAATTTTCCCCCCCGCCAACACAAGGGGCTGGTCCCTCAGAATTAGGCCTCATGCACACGACCGTATGTATTTTGCAGTCAGCAAAAAACATCCGCAAAAAATACGAATTACATCTTTGTGCATTCCATATTTTGCTGAAGGGAACAGCTGGCCCCTAATAAAACAGTACTATTCTTGTCCGTAATGCGGACAAAAAGAGCTCATGCACAGGAACATATTTTCTTTCCATGTCTGTTCTGTTTTTTTTTGCGGACAGTGTATGGAACCATTCATTTGAATGGATCTGCAAAAAAACAGAAGGTACTCCGTGTGCATTCCGTTTCCATATTTCCGTTCCGCAAAATATTATTATTGTCTGCATTACGGACAAGGATAGGACTGTTCTATTAGGGGCCAGCTGTTCTGTTCCGCAAAATCCAGAATGCACACAGACGTCATCCGTATTTTTTGTAGATCTGTTTTTTTGCGGACCACAAAATACATACAGTTGTGTGCATGAGGCCTAATAGGACATAGTAACATGGTTTATAAGGCCGAAGAAAGACATCTGTCCATCCAGTTCGGCCTGTTATCCTGCAAGTTGATCCAGAGGAACGCAAAAAACCCCTGTGAGGTAGAAGCCAATTTCCCTCACTTTAGGGGAAAAAATTCCTTCCCGATTGCAATCAGGCAATGAGAATAACTCCCTGGATCAACGACCCATCTCTAGTAACTATAACCTATAATATTATTACTAGAGATGAGCGAGTAGTGTTCGATCGAGCTGGTATTCGATCGAATACTATGATATTCGGCGTACTCGATTTAATTCGAGTATAACGGCGATGGCGCACCTAGAATTCGTTTCCCCTCCCACCTTCCCTGGCGCTCTTTTTCCACCAATCACCATGCAGGGGTATGACAGGC
>ONZH01019349.1:0-79758 GCA_900303285.1 Rhinella marina | reverse complement strand
AACAGTTGTTGTAGAGATGTGTCTGCTGCTAGAACTCTGTGTTGCATTGACCTGGTCTCTAATCTGAGCTGCGATTTCTGAGGCTGGTGACTCGGATGAACTTATCCTCCGCAGCAGAGGTGACTCTTGGTCTTCCTTTCCTGGGGCGGTCCTCATGTGAGCCAGTTTCTTTGTAGCGCTTGATGGTTTTTGCGACTGCACTTGGGGACACTTTCAAAGTTTTCCCAATTTTTCGGAGTGACTGACCTTCATTTCTTAAAGTAATGATGGCCACTCGTTTTTCTTTACTTAGCTGCTTTTTTCTTGCCATAATACAAATGCTAACAGTCTATTCAGTAGGACTATCAGCTGTGTATCCACCTGACTTCTGCCCAACACAACTCATGGTCCCAACCCCATTTATAAGGCAAGAAATCCCACTTATTAAACCTGACAGGGCACACCTGTGAAGTGAAAACTATTTCAGGTGACTACCTCTTGAAGCTCATCAAGAAAATGCCAAGAGTGTGCAAAGCAGTAATCAAAGCAAAGGGTGGCTACTTTGAAGAACCTAGAATATAAGACATATTTTCAGTTGTTTCACACTTTTTATTAAGTATATAATTCCACATGTGTTAATTCATTGTTTCGATGCCTTCAGTGTAATCTACAATTTTCATAGTCATGAAAATACAGAAAACTCTTTAAATGAGAAAGTGTGTCCAAACTTTTGGTCTGTACTGTATATATATATTACATATATACATATATTTCAGTTAGTGTCAGTGTAGATTTTTGCACGAACGCACTGCATCTGCGTACGTGCATTTTGCAGAGAACTGTAGTGAATTGTTACACTACAGTTTCTGTACGCACGCACAATCAGTGTGTGTGTGTGCTGCAGAGCACCTGTCAGTAGTGTGTTATTTAATATCTGGTCATTTTAGAGGTGTTTTTTTTTTTACATTTTTGGTGTAAAAAAGAACAGCAGTTAGTGTTAGATATAAATTTTAGTTAGTGTTAGTTTAGGTTTTTGCACAAACGCACTGTATCTGCGCACGTGAATTTTTACACTACAGTTTCTGAATGCACATACGATCTGTGTGCGTGCGTGCTGTATCAGCAGCGTCTGCAAATTTTTTATTTTTTTTTTTTTTTTACATATTGTGTGAAAAAAGAACCGAAGTTAGTGGTAGATAGATAAATTTCAGTTATAATCAGTTTAGGGTTTTACACGAACGCACTGTATCTGCGTATGTGCAGTTTGCAGAGGACTGTAGTGAATTTTTACACTACAGTTTCTGCACGCACATACGATCTGTGTGCGTGCGTGCTGTATCAGTAGCATCTGCACATTTTTTTTTTTTTTTAACCTATCTTGTGTGAAAAAAGAACCGCAGGTAGTGGTAGTTAGATTTCAGTTAGTGTCAGTTTAGGAATTTGTACGAACACATCATCTGCGTACGTGCATTTCGCAATCACTGAGCACCGATTCTGATCGCGTTTTTTTTTTGCAGTAAATAGTTTTGTTTTTTTTTTGTTTTTTTTTTACAGAATCCTTTTTTTAACAGAAAAGACCTTTTTTTTTTTTTATTCCCCACTCCGTTTTTTTTTTTAAATTCTATTTCAAAACCGTATAAAACACCTTCATGTGTAAAAACACTACATACACACCCCTCACACTAAATAAAGTTTTACACGTTTCACCCATCACACCCCAATAAAATAAAAATGTCCCAATCATCCCAACAAGTGTACTTGGCAGAAGAGCATACGCCATCCTTGCCTCTGATACCGAGATGACCACTGAGGGAGAAGAGGATGCCACTTTCCTCTACTCCTCTACCCCCTCATCATCCGCTGATGAGGGACCCTCTAGGAGGCGCCCCAGAACGACCGCTGAGGCAGCCCCCCAGAGAGAGCCCACATGGACCCCACCCCCTGAGAATTATCAGCCCCAAATTCCAGAGTTTGTGGGAAACTCTGGAATTCAAATTGACTGCACGGGCTTCACAGAAATAGATTTTTTCAAAATCTTTTTCAGTGATGATTTAGTAAATTTAATTGTGGCCCAAACTAATTTATACTCCCAGCAGTTCATTACCCAGAACCCCACATCACAATACGCAAGACCCCTAGGTTGGACCCCAGTAACAGCAGCAGAAATAAAAATCTTCTGGGGGCTTGTGCTGCACATGGGGCTTATTAAAAAACCAGAAATGAGACAGTATTGGAGTGTGGATGTCTTGTACCAAACTCCAATATTCAGTGCCACTATGGCCCGGTATCGATTTGAGTCAATACTGAAATTTTTGCATTATAATGATAATGCACAGTGTCCTCCCCAAAGTGACCCGACATTTTATTGGCTTTTCAAAATTAGACCCATCCTTGACCACTTCAGCACCAAGTTTTCTGAAGTGTACACCCCAGAAGAAAACATATGTATAAATGAGTCCCTGGTGCATTTCAAGGGGAGGGTAAAATTCTGGCAGTACCTGCCCAGCAAGCGGGCAAGGTATGGCATAAAAATGTACAAGCTCTGTGAGAGTACGTCCAGGTACACCTATAGGTTCCGGGTCTATGAAGGGAGGGACACCCGGATTGAACCCCTAGAATGCCACCCTGGCCTAGGAGTTAGTGAGAAACTAGTGTGGGAGTTGCTGCACCCACTGCTGGATAAGGGTTACCACCTCAACGTGGTTAACTATTATACCAGCTTACCCCTCTTCATGTCCCTAAGTGCCAGGCGTACTGTGGCTTGTGGCACAGTACGCAAAAATCAGAGAGGCCTCCCTAGATTCCTGGTAGGGCAGCCACTGAGAGAGGGTGAAAGTAGGGCTCTCCTCCATGAAAACACGATGGTGGTTAAGTACAAGGACAAGAGGGACGTCCTTGTACTGACCAGCATTCACCCCAACACCAGCTCCCCTGCCGCAGTTCGTGGTACCACTACCACTGTCCTCAAACTGGACTGCATCCTGGCCTACAACAGGCACATGGGAGGAGTTGATCTTTCAGATCAAGTTCTGAAGCCCTACAGTGCCACACGAAAAATAAAACTAGATAAAAAACTAGCCGTACACCTTGTACAGATGGCAATGTACAATGCGTACGTGGTATTTAAATCTGCGGGACACACAGGAACTTTCCTTCACTTTCAAGCAGTAGTGATCAAGGCCCTAATTTTTCCCAACCAAACAGTACTTCTGGAAGTTACAGTGCCCGAGTTGTACCAGGACAACATTTCCCTGGTGAAGTCCCCCAAACAGTGAGGAAGAGAAGGACCCAAAAACGATGCAGGGTGTGTTCAAAAAGGGGGATTAGGAAGGACACTATATACCACTGCGAAACCTGCCCTGAAAAACCTGGCCTGTGCATCAAGGATTGTTTCAGAATCTACCACTCATCCATGGATTAGTTTCATCCTTGATGTACCCTGAAATTTTTTCACTTTGTACCTCAGATATATTCCGAATAGCTTACATATCCACTTTTCACCATCACTACATATTCATTTCTGTGAGACACCAGTTTGCTAAAAAGTACCATTTCTACTACTTAAAATGTTCGTACGGGGGCTCTTTCCAAAATAGGATCACTTCTTGGGGTTTTTAGTTGCTGGGGACCTCAGGAAATTTTTAAACGCGACATGGCAATTAAAAAACCATGTCTATTAATTCTGGCCTGCAAAAATTTATATTTTGCAGTTTGCCTCTGGAGGCCTGCTGTGCGCCCATACAGCAGGCTACAAGCACATATGGGGTGTTGCTATAATGGGGAGAAAATGGGGAACGCATAATGGGGTGCATTTTCTCCTTTAACCCCTTGTAAATGTGAAAAATTGGGGTCTGCTAGTAATTTTTCATTTACACAAATGTGTGCTTTTAAATGCTTTGACAAGTGTTTCTGCCATCTGTGAGACATGTGCTTGTTTTCGGAAAAGTATCTTTTCTACCACTTAAAATGTTCGTATGGGGGTGCTCTTTCCAAAATGGGGTCACTTCTTGGGGTTTTTAATTTCTGGGGACCTCAGGAAAATTTTAAATGTGACATGGCAATAAAAAAAACATGTCTATTAATTCTAGCCTACAAAATCCATATTTTGCTGTTTGCCTCTAGAGGCCTGCTGTGCGCCCATACAGCAGGCTGCGAGCATATATGGGGGTGTTTCCTGAATAGGGAGAAAATGGGGAACAAAATGTGGGGTGCATTTTCTCCTTTAACCCCTTGTGAATGTGAAAAATTGGGGTCTGCTAGTAATTTTTCATTTTCACAAATGTGTGCTTTAAAATGCTTTTAAAGTGTTTCATGTGCGACATAGCTCCCAATTATTTTTCCAGCTAATTCCGCTCTTCAAAAGCCATATGGTGCTCCTTCCACTGTGAAGCCTGTTGTGCGCCAGTACATTGGGCTACAAGCACATATAGGGGTGTTGCCGTATTCGGAGGGAAATGGTGATCAAAATGTGGGGTGCATTTTGTCCCGTTATCCTTTGTGAAAGTGAAAAATGTGGGTGTAAATCAACTTTTTTGTGAAAAAAATTGCAATTTTTCATTTTCACTTCCGTGTGAATCCTAATTCTAGGAAACACCTTTGAGCTCAAAGTGCTCACCACACACCTTGGAAGATTCCTTGAGGGTTGCTCTTTCCAAAATGGGGTCACTTTTGGGGGGTTTCTACTGTAGGGCCAGCTCAGGGGGTCTTCATGTGCGACATAGCTCCCAAATATTATTCCAGCTAATTCCGCACTCCAAAAGCCATATGGTGCTCCTTCCACTCTGAAGCCTGCTGTGCGCCCATACATTAGTTTTTGTGCACATATGGGATGTTTCTGTAAACTCCAGAATAGGGGTAATATATTTTGAGTTTTGTTTTGCTGTTAACCCTTGATGTGTTTCATGGAAAATGGATTAAAATTTAAAATCTGCTAAAAAAAAGTGAAAATTTGAAATTTCATTCCAATTTTCCGTCAATTCTCATGGAACACATAAAGAGTTAACAAAGTTAGTAAAATCAGTTTTGAATAGCTTGAAGGGTGTAGTTTCTAAAATGGGGTGATTTATGGGGAGTTTCCACTATGTAAGCACCACAAAGTGACTTCATAACTGAGCTGCTCCTTAAAAAAATTGATTTTTGAAATCTTCTAAAAATTTTAAGATTTGCTTCTAAACTTCGAATCCGTCACAAAAAAACTAAAATGTCATTTTCAACATGATCCAAACATAAAGTATACATATGGGGAATGTAACACAATAACTATTTTTGGAGGTATTACTACGTATTTTAAAAGTAGAGAAATTGAAATTTGGAAAATTGCAAATTTTTCCAAATGTTTGTTAAATTAAGTATTTTTTTTATACATAAAAATGAAATATTTTGCCACAAATTTACTACTGTTGTGAAGCACAATATGTGACGAGAAAAAAATCTCAGAATGGCCTGGATAAGTAAAAGCGTTTCAAAGTTATTACCACATAAAGTGACACATGTCAGATTTGCAAAAAATGGCCTGGTCAGGAAGGTGAAAACAGGCCCGGGGTTGAAGGGGTTAAATGTCAGTACCAAAATGCAAGCACTAAACACACAAGGACCTTTGCAATAAACTATAGACAGCTATTTGCAGTCATTCCCACAAAAACACTCAGTACCAGCACTCCGGTTCTTTTAAAGGAAATCTGTCACCAGGATAAGCACTATTGAAGTAAGGCTATGGCTTTACTTCAATAGTGCTTATCCTGGTGACAGATTTCCTTTAAACTCCACTTATACACAGCCCACTTACACAGCAGCCCAGTTCAGAGCAAGAGCCCAGTTCAGAGCAGTTCAGTCGCACCATTTTTCAGACTACCTTATGCATACCATGACACCTCCTGCTGCATTCGGATTAGCCAGCACTGCTCATGTGTGCAATGATGGCCAATTTAAGATTAGGGCTGGACAAGCAGGAAGTGTTTTTCTACAAAATGCACAGTATGCAAAAGGCAAGTCTGAGAAGTGGTACCTTGGAATCGAACCCGAGTTCGGGAAAAGGTTTTTGACAGTAGAAATTAATTTCTGAAGTTATTATCCGAAGTCTCACAAGACTTTGCGAAGTAATAACTTTGGCTCATCTGAGCCAATACATTCTAATACTGTACAGTGCGCCGGCTCCGTACAGTATGCAAACGAAGTTTTATGCGAATCGACATCCGAAGTTGATTCGCTAATCCCTATAGGTACCCATCTGCAGAAGCCACGTGGACGCAGGTAGATGGGCCTGACACACGTTTGATCAAAATGTGCGCAAAGAGTTCAATTTTTCATGTATAATAGGTGTAGTACTATACCACTTTAATCCAGAATAATCCTTAATCCCCCATGCCCAATTTATAGCACACTCCAGTGGCGTAACTACAACTAACTGGGCCCCACAGCAAATTTTTGAATGGGGCCCCCTCAGAAACTTCCTTGCAACCCCGAACTCACATGCAACCCTCACTCTTGTGGCTAGTCAAGATTGAGCTCTCCCAGACAAGGCCTGACAGCCGCTCCATCCGTTTCCTATAGTGTCACTGTATATAATGTCATTGTATAATACTGTTGAGGGGGCCCTGGCAATAAAATCTTTTAGTCTCCCTCCTGAGGGGGCCCCTTGTGGGTATGGGCCCCAAAGCAGCTGCTTCCCCTGCTTCCCCTATTGCTACGCCCCTGGCACACTCCAATACCCATTCTGGGCCTCTCCCTCCATGAACTGTACTTGCTGCTGCGTGTTATACGTGTGCCATCAGGGCTGGACTGGGATTACAAAACAGCCCTGGTAGATGCAGTGTGTACAGGTATATAGTATCTTCAGCAGTGTATTGACAGGTACGAGGTATACATTACAGATTGTACCTCACATATCCGTACACTACTGTATATACTATATATCTGTACACACTGCATCTATTATACCTCATATATCAGTATACTGCTGGATATACAATATACATATACACAACGCATGTATAATAAATACATATAATAAATGCAGTGGGTATAGTATATATAAAACAGGGTACAAGGTGTAATTTATACCTTGTACGTCACATATTAGTATACTGCTGTATGTAATATATATTATGTATGTGTACGAGGTGTAATTTATACCTCATATGGTACCTCACATATCAGTATACTGCTTTATATACTGTAAATCTGTACATATTGCATATACGTATGTGCAATATTTGTAGTCTCTGAAGTATTATATATGAGTGAGCAATGAATAGAAACAGGGCATGGGTGGGGGGTCAAATTAAGAGAAAAGTGGAGGACCTCCTCTTACCACTACATTCCAGTCTCAATGGATCAATGCAGAGCTCATTGTGCACTTCTAATCCTTGCTGTTAGGGTTTAAAGGATCTATGATGATGTCATCGCAGGTCCTGGAAGATGCACCTTTCTAACCTGGGAACTACACCATTGTTGGTACAGTTCCTTTGCTAGATCATGCAGGACCTGTGCTGCTGAAGATGATGTCATCACAAGTCCTGGCAGATGTACTGTTCTAACCTGGGAACTGTAGGGAACCTCCGGCTCTCCAGCTGTTGTGAAACTACAACTCCCAGCAAGCATACTCGCTCTGCTCTTCTAAGAACTCTCATAGAAATGAATGAAGCATGCTGGGAATTGTAGTTTCACAACAGCTGGAGAGCCGGAGGTTCCCTACCCCTGAATACTACACTATTCTCTGTGCAGTTCCCTTACAGGACCTGTGATGACATCATCAAAGGTCCTTTAGCTTTCTCCACTGATATTAGGAATTCCTATTAGGAATTAGGGGTGGGGCCTATCCTCCACTCTTGGGGGGGGGGACGGCCCCATAGCAGCTGCGTGGTCTGCCTCTATGGGAGATATGCCAGTACCAGTGTTTGTATTATTTCTTTATTAAGAAATCTAATATATAAAGCTCAGTGTATGTATGTATGTGTGTATGTCCGCTAAAGGAATCCACACTGTCGCAGCTACAATCACAAAATTTGGCACACAGGTACATCTGGTCAGGGCAGTTTCTAGGGAATTTTAACAAGAGGGCGAACATTAAAAAAGCGCCCCCCCCAATTAAATAACACTGACTTATGCACAGCCCCCCGCCACCCTGCACACTATGCTACAGGGGTATGACTACCAGCAGGGCCGATTCTAGCTTTTCTGCTGCCTGAGGTGAAAAATTAAATGATGTTTTCTCTTTTTTGTTCACCTGCTCACCGCAGTATTTGCAGTGGTGATCAGGTAAACAGAGCAGAGAAAGCAGCGCTCGTACAGGGACATACAGCTCCACATATGTACCTCTTACATCTAGTGACGTCTTCTGTGATGTAGATGTTCTCTTTCCTCATCTTCTCCTGTCAGACCAGACCGCCATGATGATTTCTTTCAGCCATCTCTTCTCTCTGCAGAGTTTGACAAACAGACATTTTAGTTTCCTACTTTTCCATCATTCTCATCACTTTCTGAACATTCCATTTTGCCACCTCTAATACTGTGCCCACCAAAACTATACTGTAGAAACAGTCCCCATAAAAATACTGGTACCGCACAGATAATGTGCCAGTACAAAAAATACCCCCTTACTGTTCAGATCAGACCTATATCAAACCTCAGATGAGACCCCCATCTCAGACCAGACCTTCATTAGACGTCTGTCAGACCCCATATCAGACCTCAGATCAGACCCCTATTAGACCTTCATGTCAGAACCCCCACCATCTCAGACCAACCCCCCCATGTATAAAACCTCAGACCAGACCCCCATCAGACCTCAGACCCCCTTATCAGCCCTTCAGACCCGTTATCAGACCTCAGACCCCCCTTATCAGCTTTTCAGACCCCATTATCAGACCTCAGACCCCCTTTATCAGACCTCAGACCTCCCTTATGAGCCCTTCAGACCCCATTATCAGACCTCAGACCCCCCTTATCAGCTTTTCAGACCCCCTTATCAGACCTTAGACCCCCCTTATCAGCCCTTTAGACCCCATTATCAGACCTCAGACCCTCCTTATCAGCTTTCCAGACCCCCTTATCACACCTCAGACCCCCCTTATCAGCCTCAGACCCCTTTTATCAGCCCTCAGACCCCCCTTGTCAGCTTTTTATACCCCCTTATCAGCCCTTCAGACCCCAATTATCAGACCTCAGATCCCCCTTATCAGCTTTTAGACCCCCTTATCAGCCCTTCAGACCTCCCTTATCAGACCCCCTTATCAGTCCTCAGACCCCCCTTATCAGTCCTCAGACCCCTTCAGTCCTCAGACCCCCCTTATCGGCCTTTCAGACTCCCTTATCAGACCCCCTTATCAGCCTTTCAGACCCCCTTATTAGCCATTCAGACTCCCCTTATTAGCCATCCAGACCCCCTTATCAGACCTCAGATCAGACCTTCAGACCCCCCATCGGCCCTTCAGACCCACTTATTAGCCATCCAGACCCTACCCCTTATCAGACCTCAGATCAGACCTTCAGACCCCCCATCGGCCCTTCAGACCCCCTTATTAGCCATCCAGACCCCCTTAACCCCCTTATCAGACCTCAGATCAGACCTTCAGACCCCCCATCGGCCCTTCAGACCCCCTTATTAGCCATCCAGACCCCCTTATCAGACCTCAGATCAGACCTTCAGACCCCCCCATCGGCCCTTCAGACCCCCTTATTAGCCATCCAGACCCCCTTAACCCCCTTATCAGACCTCAGATCAGACTTAAAAAAATAAATTAACTTACCTCTTCTTCTCAGCCGCTCCTCTCCTCTTCCGGTGGTCTCCTGTCCTCTCCTCTTCACAGGGCCCGCGCTGCAGTCACCTGACCTTCTGCAGCGTCAGGTCAGAGAGCGCTCTGTACGTCCTGACGCTGCAGACAGCCAGGACACAGCAGCGCATACAGGCTGAGCTGCGCTGGGTTACTTACACTCCGGCTCCTCCGGCTCACAGGTCTTGTGAGCCGGAGGAGCCGGAGTTGGTAAGCAACCCAGCTCAGCTCAGCCTGTATGAAGATACAAGGCAGCGCAGCGCCCCCCTCTTCTTCCCAGACACCTGCGCCCCGTGCGGTCGCACCCCTCGCCCGCCTATAGAAACGGGCCTGCATCTGGTGTCCGGGAAGGTTTTAGACCAGGTCTCAGCTCTCCAGGACGTACCGTTCCTGAGATATTCCCAAAAAATGCATTAGCTAATAAAAGCCTGGTCACATGACCCTTCTCAGCCAATAGAAGCTCGTAGGCAGTTAGTCTCCCCCCCACACACACACACACACTGTTTCATACCAGGTTTCCATAACAACCCAGCCATTTTCCTTCACTGCAATAGGTCTGCCTTAAAGGGGCAGAGCGCTGTGGATGACACTGTTAAAGGGGTATTCCGGTTACCATAAATATAACTTATTTTTTAGACTAATTCATCATGAATCATTACCTAATATAATGTAAAGTTCACATATTTACCATAAATTACCTCATAAATTACCATGGAATCGACCTGTAATTCAGGCCACCCTCAAAAGAAGGACTTAAAAGCCCCACCCCCATGTCCCGCTAAGCCACACCTCGACTCAGTCAGGCCATGCCTCCTTCCACTCCGCAGCCGACGGGGATTGAAAAAATGAAGGTAAAAATCAACTGTCAGCTGCAGGGGTGGGAGGGAGAATGACTGGACAGACGCAGGGATATCCACCCTTTCAGTAGCTCACGCTCAGACAGCTTATCCTCCGTGTCTTCACTGAGTCAGGGGCGTGACCTCATGTTTAGGGTCGTGGCTTAATGGGGGCCAGGGGCGCGGCTTCAAGTTTGGGGGCATGGCCAGTGAGGTCCGGCTTTCTGGGGTGAAGACAGTGGCCACCCTAGCTGCTGTGGAGGTCACAGTTAAAGGGGAGGGTGCTGTGGATGTTACTGTTAAGGGGCAGGCTGCTGTGGAGATCACTGTTAAAGGGGCGGGCACTGTAGAGGTCACTCTCAATATCTTTTAACGACACACACACAAACATCAAATGAAATAGGTGAAATATACCCAGGCAAAGCCGGGTCCTTCTGCTAGTGAATAATATTGTTGGAATCATAACATTCCCATACTGTATCTGTAACTACAGTCTTTACTAACCAAGATAAGAACAACAAGCTGTATGTATGTGTGTGTATAAATATATATATATATATATATATATATATATATATATATATATAATGTTTTGTTGTTGTTTTTTTTACCTCAACAGATGAATACAGGATCAAACCAGTTGAAGAAGTCAAGTATATGAAAAATGGGGAAGAGGAAGAGCAAAAAATAGTTCAGAAGAACCAGGAAAATTTGGTGGGCATTTATTAAAAGGACTGTTATTTGCTGGTAGCATGATATTATGGCTGAAATCGTAAAATGAATTAACGTGATTGAACAAGAGGACCTGTCACCACTCCTGACATGCCTGTTTTAATAGCTTCATGCATTCCCCATGTAATAACAATTCTAGAACATGTATTCTTATGGCTCTATGTTGTGCCATTCCTTTATTATTTCTACTAAAAGAATACCTATTTAATACTTATGAATGAATTTCTAGCAACCTGCAGAAATTAGAGACCACAGAGAGTTGGGTAAGCCATGTCAAAGCCAGCAGCTCTATGAAGTATAAAAATAATGAGATCTAAGGTACTTGACATGGAGGTGGGGATGTTCCTTTTTATTTTTCCTTGCCCATAACCACAAGCAGCATTTTCTTCGTTCAGTTGGCACAAATTATTCTGCTTGATGCCAGCGTAAGCTATTTGTAACATTAGACTGCAGGAGGGTGGTAAATGAATACTGAAAGAAAGAAAAAAGCTCAAATCATCTCTGATGGCTGATTCCATACTAGGACCATCCTGGTAATGTGATATGTCTTTGGAACACTGAAAAAATAAAGGATGGAGCTATCTGATAACTTCACTTGGATTACATGACCACATATCATATACTTTTGTTGGGTTCTAAAAGTGCTTATTCTCTCACAAAACAGAATCGGTCATTATAACATAAAAAAGTGAATGCTTTGATTTTCAGTAAAAAGAAAAACTCTTTATCGATCTCTGCACATCTTCCTTCCTGGGGTGAGCAGGACATCTGTAATCTGTACTGGACTTCAGCTAAGGCCTCTCTCACACTAGCAGCAGCACGGATCTGGCAGGTGAAGTGTGCTGCCGGATCCGTGCTGCCGCAGGGACATGTGTGGGTCTGGAACCGCGCTCCGGCCCCACACATGTCACACAGTATATACACACAGACATATACACATACAAATACACATACATACTTACATGCTCCCGGCAGGTCTCCACAGCGCAGGAGGAGCAGGGCGGCACGCACATAGGGCGATTCCCCACAGCGCCCTCTGTTGGGCGCCGGGTGGTATCGTCCTATGTGTGCGCCGTCCTGCTCCTCCTGCGCTGTGGAGACCTGCCGGGAGCATGTAAGTATGTATGTGTATTTGTATGTGTATATGTCTGTGTATGTTTATGTGTATGTCTGTATGTGTATGTATGTGTGCAGGTGACGGATCCGTCATGAACTCCATTGAAAGTCAATGGAGGACGGATCCGTTCACCATTGTGTCACACCAAACGGATCCGTCCCCATTGACTTTCATTGGGGGTCATGACGGATCCGTCTTGGTGCGGATGCCTGGACCGGAGAGCAAACCGCAGCATGCTGCGGTTTGCTCTCTGGTCTGAAGACGGAACGGACGGAATGCTTTTAGGAGCATTCCGTTGTCTTCAGTTCAGTTTTGTCCCCATTGACAATGAATGAGAACAAAACTGAAGCGTTTTATTCTGGTATTGAGCCCCTATGACGGAACTCAATACCGGAATTATAAAACGCTAGTGTGAAAGTAGCCTAAAGATTTAAGTGCAGTGACAGGAGAAAAAGCGGTTTGACAAAAAAGAAGCAAGGAAAAAGATTAGATGAAAAAACAGATATCAGAGACCTAGACGTAATTATTGGCAGTTGTCTAAAGTTAGATGGAAAACCTAATACATGCTAGAGGTCAAGTTACTATTCTGGAACTGATGTTCTCAAGAATATTGTTTCATGGGGTTCTACTAAACAGTACTATTAATAAATGTTTTATTTCAAAAATACCTACAATTGTGTACCTGCAGTCAAATATGGCACACACTGCACCCTTCAGAGATACATAATTAGTGAAGCAATTAGTTCAATAAATCTTATGCCATTAAGCCCAACAGTCCCTTTTTTAAATACATCCATCTACTCAGTATGGAAATCTTTCAAAAAATCTTTCTTGCCTTTTGACTTTGTACTACCAAGGGTATGTTTACATGATTCATTAGACACATTTTTGCCAAAGAAAGTTAATTCCTTAGATCTAAATAGGGTTGTTTCTGCAGTATTAGGGTCTGTAATTGGGACAGGCACAGTTATTTTGGTTGCATGTTAACATGCCCTACTTTGTATATATATACTTTGTTGTCAATATATCATTTAGCGTTAGTGCCTTATAACCTGCATGCCCAACACCACCTTCTCTATTAATACCTTCCCATCCAGTGCGGGACATGTACGGTTCTGGGTGGGTCTTTAAAGATGGCGCCCGCTCATGAGCACAGCAGGCGCCATAGCCATCAGGTGCCTGCTGTTTTAAACAGCAGACACTACGAGCTAATGTCTACAATCAACTATAAAGTTGATCGCAGACATTTAACCCCTCAGATACTGTGGTCAAATGTGAGCACGGCATCTGGGAGCTAAAAAAAACGATGGGAGTGTATGCTCCTGGGCCTGCAAGGTCTCTCCCTAGCGAGGGGTCAGGGGAGCCGGATATTGTGTGCAGCAGTCTCGGTCATCCATCAGAAAACAAGCCCTCATATGGCTATGTGAACGGAAAAATGAAAAAGTTATGGACCCAGAAGAGCCAGGGAGTGAAAAATGAAAACGCAAAAACAAAATATCCTCCAGGGGTGCAAGGGTTAAGGGAATGTCTCATCAGAACATGACCTATTGTTTAAATCACGTTTGTATGTTTAACATATTTCTCAGGAATTTTTAATGACATTTTTTAATTTTCCATGTCAATATCTATATTTAAATAAAAACCATTGAATCCTGCAGTTTTTGCACTGGGCACTAAGCATAATGTTAGGTGCCACTTCTTGGTCTATACAGATCAGTTGTCTGCTTATCTATACACAGTGGTAAGATCAGTACAGGCAGGTCCTTGTACAATGACCTCTGAAAAGGTCACACACACCTAGAAAACTCTCCCATAGAAGTCAATGAGGTCTCCTCCTGACCATTGTGTCTGTGGACCATGGGGCTGCCATAAGGCAATTCTCTTAATGCTTTCTAAATGATTTTAAGAACAGCTCAGACAAGATGGCCACCCCCATAATAATGTTCAGCAAACAAAATAAATACATTTGCAATTAGAAAATAAAACCAGATTAGAATAAAAAGATATGTGTGTGGGTTTTAAGAGGCAGATAACATTTTGATGACACATCTCCTTTACTTCTACTGTGTAGGAGATCTTTTCTCGTCAAGACTTATGGTGGCTGCCAGTTTCTTGCTTCATGCACAAGATGGCACTGTGGTGATGATATGTGGACCTCGCAGTGTTTAATATGTTTAATCTTCCTGTTCATATAAAACCAAATTTGTTAAGTAATTAAAAGTATAAATCTGAAGGTGTCGGCCCCTTACAGAGTAATGAGGGGGGAGTTGCAGAGAGCGATGAGGAGAAAGCAAAGTGTTCCATTATTGACAGCGCAGTTCAGTGCACATGTTGTCTAATGTATGCAGTCCTGGAACAGCCGTTTAAGGGTGCATATCTTTGTTCAAAATGTGAGCAAATTGCCCATTTGGAATCGCACATCGTGTATCTAAACGGGCGAATTTCAACACTGAGAAGCGCTGACAATTTGGAAAAGAGTTTGCTGCTCACTGAGCAAGCACTCTGTGGGGTAGATGTGGGGGAGGGTGGTAGTGAGGAGGCTCAGGAAAGTGAGGTAGCTAGCTGAGTAACCTGATCTGACACACCCCAACAAGTTTGCAAGTTTGGCAGATGAGGGGGATGCCAGTTCAGGGAGAGCACTGCTGCAGCCGGACACTTCTTCTGCCAGTCAGGGGAATGTCAGCTCCAGTAAGCAGGGGGCCAGGAGAGCAGGGCAGGCCAGACAGGTGATGGTAGTGGGAGACTCAATTATTAGGGGTACAGAGAGGGCAATCTGTCACAAAGACCGGGATCGTCGAATGGTGTGTTGTCTTCCTGGCGCTCGAGTTCGACACATCGCGGATCGGGTTGACAGATTGCTGGGAGGTGCTGGAGAAGATCCAACAGTCATGGTCCATATCGGACCAATGAAAGTTAGAGGTAGGTGGAACATCCTTAAAAATGATTTTAGGGATTTAGGTCATAAGCTTAGGGTAAGGACCTCAAAGGTAGTGTTTTCCGAAATACTGCCTATACCACGAGCCACACAAGAAAGGCAGCGGGAGATTAGGGAGGTAACCAAGTGGCTCAAGAACTGGTGTAGGAAGGAGGGGTTTGGGTTCCTGGAAAACTGGGCCGACATCTCTGTCAGCTACAGGCTTTATCGTAGGGATGGGCTGCACCTCAATGGGGAAGGGGCAGCTGTTTTGGGGGTGAAGATGGCTAGAAGGTTGGAGGAGTGTTTAAACTAGGAACTAGGGGGGGGAGGGTAACTGCATTATAGGAGGGGAAGACAGTGCAGATAGAGACCTGGGGCAAGGTAATGGAACTGGGGGAGGAATGGAAGAAGGAACTAGAACAGTTCAGAAGGAATGGTGTAGGTTTAAAAATATATATATCAACCTCTTAATTGTATGTACGCTAATGCCAGAAGCCTAACTAATGAAACTGGTGAACTGGAAGTAGTGATGTGTGAGGAGGACTATGACATAGTGGGAGTAACTGAGACATGGCTGGATGATAGCTATGACTGGGCAGTTAACGTACAGGGTTACAGTCTGTTTAGAAAGGATCGCCAAAACCAGAGAGGGGGAAGGGTCTGCCTTTATGTAAAGTCCTATCTAAAGCCCACACTCCAGGAAGATATAAGTGAAGGACATGAACATGTGGAGTCACTGTGGGTAGAAATACATGGAGGAAAAAACAATAATAAAATACTAATAGGAGTTTATTTTAAAGGGATTCTGTCACCTAGTTTAAGCCTATAGAGCTGAGGACATGGGCTGCTAGATGGCCACTAGCCCGTCCACAATATACTTTTCCTATTGCTTTGTGTGTCTTTGTTTAGTAAAAAAAACGATTTTATTCATATGCTAATTTTGGTTATAAGGAGCCCAAGGGGCGGTTACCAATCTTCCTGGATCCCAGCGTGCCCACTGTGAAGGAGCCCAGCACCATCCCGCATCCTCTCATCTCCTACTTGCTCCCCCGACTTCACGCTTTCAGAGCGCCGTAATCTTGCGCATGCGCGAGTACGCCGCTTGTCAGTGCTAGTAAACTGTTCCTTCACTGTGCTGGCATCAGCATCAGGGAACGAACTGCGCATGCGCGAGATTACAGAGCTCTGAAAGCGTGAAGTCGGGGGAGCAAGGAGGAGATGAGAGGATGCGGGGCGGTGCTGGGCTCCTTCACAGTGGGCACGCTGGGATCCAGGAAGATTGGTAACCGCCCCTTGGGCTCCTTATAACCAGAATTAGCATATGAATAAAATCGTTTTTTTACTAAACAAAGACACACACAGCAATAGCAAAAGTATATTGTGGACGGGCTAGTGGCCATCTAGCAGCCCATGTCCTCAGCTCTATAGGCTTAAACTAGGTGACAGAATCCCTTTAAAGCACCTAATATACCAGAGTCCACAGAAAATCTACTTCTAAATGAAATAGACGAGGCAGTAAATCAGAATGAGGTCGTTATTATGGGGGACTTCAACTACCCAGATATAGACTGGGAAACTGAAACCTGTACATCTGATAAAGGAAACAGGTTCTTGGCAATAACCAAAGATAATTACCTTTCCCAACTGGTTCAGGACCCGACAAGAGGGACGGCCATACTGGACTTAGTATTAACCAATAGACCTGACAGAACAACAGATCTGCAGGTTAGGGGACACCTGGGAAACAGTGACCATAAAGTAATAAACTTCTAATTGTCATTCAAAAGAGTGTTTCTTCAGGGAGGAACAAAAATACCAAACGTCAAAAAAAGCAAAATTTAGCCAACTAAGAGAGGCCATAGGCCTAACTAACTGGGACAAAGTCCTCAAAAATAAAAATACAGCCACAAAATGGGATATTTTTAAAGGCATCCTAATATCTAATTGTGAGAGGTACATACCTTATGGGAATAAAAGGTTAAGGAACAAGAAAAAACCAATGTGGATAAATAGAACTGTAAAGAAAGCCATAAATGACAAAAAGAAAGCATTTAAATCACTAAAACAGGAGGGGAGCGAGGAAGCATTGAAAAACTATAAAGATAAAATAGAATATGTAAAAGACAAATAAAAGCAGCCAAACTAGAGACCGAGCGATTATTCGTCAAAGAGAGTAAAACTAACCCTAAAATGTTCTTCAATTATATAAATAGTAAAAAGTATAAACCTGAAGGTGTCGGCCCCTGGGGGAGTTGCAGACAGCGATGAGGAGAAAGCAAAGCTACTAAATATTTTTTTTCTCCACTGTATTCACTGAGGAAAATAAACTGTCAGATGAAATGTAGAATATAAAAGTAAATTCACCATTAAAAGTGCCCTGTCTGACCCAAGAAGAAGTAAAGCGGCGTCTTAAAAATAGACAAATCGCCAGGACCAGAGGGCCAGACCCTTATTTCTGATATTTAGGGACTCTATACTGACAGGGGGTGTTCCATAGGATTGGCGCATTGCAAATGTGGTGCCAATATTCAAAAAGGGTCCAAAAACAGAGCCCGGAAACTATAGGCCGGTAAGTTTAACATCTGTCATGGGTAAACTGTTTGAAGGTTTTCTAAGAGATGCTATCTTGGAGTACCTCAATGAAAATAAGCAAATAACTCCATATCAGCATGGCTTCCTGAGGGATCGGTCATGTCAAACCAATTTAATCAGTTTCTATGAGGAGGTAAGTTCTGGACTTGACGGCGGCGAATCAATGGATGCCGTATATCTGGACTTCTCCAAAGCATTTAACACTGTAACCACATAAAAGGTTAGTATATACAATGAGAATGCTTGGCCTGGGAGAAAATGTCTGTAAGTGGGTAAGTAAGGCCCCATTCAGACGGCTGTATTATTGCGGGTCCGCAATAATGCGGACCCGCAATACTACGGCTGCCGCCCGGCGTGTGTTCCGCAGCGCTGCGGAACACAAGGCCGGGTGCCCCATTCAAAATGCGTATACTTGTCCGCTCATGCGGACAAGTATAGGACATGTTTTATCTTTTTATGCGGAGCCCGTTCCCATAGAGGTGAATGGTGCCGCATATATTCCGCAACATTGCGGAATAGATACGGCCCCATTCATAAGGTCGTGTGAATGGGGCCTAACTGGCTCAGTGATAAAAAAAAGAGGGTGGTTATTAACGGCACATACTCAGATTGGGTCACTGTCACTAATGGGGTACCACAGGGGTCAGTATTGGGCCCTATTCTCTTCAATATATTAATGATCTTGTAGAAGGCTTGCACAGTAAAATATCAATTTTTGCATATGACACTAAACTGTGTAAAGTAATTAACACAGAAGAGGACAGTACACTGCTACTGCTTGGGCAGAGAAGTGGCAGATGAGGTTTAACACTGACAAATGTAAGGTTATGCACATGGGAAGGAATAATGCAAGTCACCAGTACATACTAAATGGTAAAACACTGGATAACACTGGCATGGAAAAAGACCTAGGAATTTTAGTGAACAGCAAACTAAGCTGTAGAAACCAGTGTCAGACAGCTGCTGCCAAGGCCAATAAGATAATGGGTTGCATCAAAAGGGGCATAGATGCCCGTGATGAGAACATAGTCCTGCCACTTTACAAATCACTAGTCAGACCACACGTGAAGTACTGTGTACAGTTTTGGGCTCCTGTGAACAAGGCAGACATAGCAGAGCTGGAGAGGGTTTAGAGGAGGGCAACTAAAGTAATAACTGGAATGGGTGGACTACAGTACCCAGTAAGATTATCAAAATTAGGGTTATTCGCTTTAGAAAAAAGACGACTGAGGGGAAATCTAATAACTATGTATAAATATATCAGGGGTCAGTACAGAGATCTCTCCCATGATCTATTTATCCCCAGGACTGTGACTGTGACGAGGGGACATCCTCTGCGTCTGGAGGAAAGAAGGTTTGTACACAAACATAAAAGAGGATTCTTTACGGTAAGAGCAATAAGACTATGGAACTCTCTTCCTGAGGAGGTGGTGATGGTAAGTTCATTAAAAGAGTTCAAGAGGGGCCTGGATGTATTTCTGAAGTGTAAAATTATTACAGGTTATAGTTACTAGAGAGGGGTCGTTGATCCAGGGAGTTATTCTGATTGCCTGATTGGAGTCGGGAAGGAATTTTTTCCCCCTAAAGTGGGGAAAATTGGCTTCTGCCTTACATGGGTTTTTTTGCCTTCCTCTGGATCAACTTGTAGGATAACAGATTGAACTGGATGGACAGTGTCAGGATCATGGACCCAGATTGGTGAGAGGAGCCGACTGTGTCCCTCTGGACTTATCTCGGTCTGGCCTCCTGGCACCAATTACCCGCTAGTTCACGCTGCCACCACTCGTCTTATCAGGTTGACGAGGACCTATTGCTTACTTAACTCAGATCAATGTACATGTGCCTGTATACTCTGTTACTTACAGATTACGTTAGTACTTGAGGTAACGCCTCTTCCTAAGGAAATGAAGTTCGTTTAGAACAGCAGGGCGGCTCTTATTAAATGGAAAGTTTAATATCAATAAAAATAGACAGTGCGTACAATGAATGGTTATAAGAAGATGACATGAAATAACAGACACAGATATATACAATGCAAAAAAATAACAGTTTGATAAAATAAAAAGGAGAAACAAACAGAACTCTCTTACGTGCTGGACGTGGAAAGCTTTGTTGGCTGGGAGCTGCCAGAATTGCAGAATGACCACCCTCATCTAGTTGATGACTCCCTAGAAGTGATAACCTGCCAGGCCCAGAGCTCCATATTTTAGCTCCTCCAAATCCCTTGTCCCCCCTCCCTTCTGTAAACTGAGATGACACTATCTCAGAACATTCATCAATTTCCGTTACTTAGAAAAGGGGTATGGACTTTTGGGGGTTGTCAGGAAGACTTTTGAGGATTATTTTTATGACACGTGACTGGCAGCCTTACAAGCTGGTTTATGACCAAATGTTCATTAATAACTTGACGAAAATTAAAAGAAAACAGATCGGGGAAATTCCTGAAAATCACTCTTGAATCTACGATGGCCCAACCAGATGTGACCCCGTTGACCTTGGAGTCAGGCTAGCATTTATTGCCCGCAATCTAGTTACAGAGAGGGCTTGGAATGTGTAGACCCCCGGCCTGGATTAACTTTGGTACATTTTGATTATACCTGGGGGGGTTATACATACAATGTTTGGCCTTCATGGCTAGTTCTCCATGATAATCTCCACAGACAGATGTCTTTTTTCGGCCTTATAAACTAGGTTACTATGTAAAGATATTAAACTGTCAGATGAAATGTAGAATTGTAAAAGTAAATTCCCCATTAAAAGTGCCCTGTCTGACCCAGGAAGAAGTACAGCGGCATCTTAAAAAGATTAAAATAGGCAAATTGCCAGGACTGGATGGCATACACCCCCGTATCCTAAGAGAATTTAGTAATGTCATAGCCAGACCCTTATTTCTGATATTTAAGGATGGCACATAGCAAATGTTGTGCCAATATTAAAAAAAGGGTCCAAAAATAGAGCCCGGAAACTATAGGCTGGTAAGTTTAAGGTCTGTCGTGGGAAAACTGTTAGAGGGTTTTCTAAGAGATGCTATCTTGGAGTACCTCAATGAAAATAAGCAAATAACGCCATATCAGCATGGCTTCATGAGGGATCGGTCATGTCAAACCAATTTAATCAGTTTCTATGAGGAGGTAAGTTCTAGACTTGACCGCGGTGAATCAATGGATGTGATATATCTGGACTTCTCCAAAGCATTTGACATTGTACCGCATAAAAGGTTAGTATATACAATGAGAATGCTTGGACTGGTAGAAAATCTCTGTATGTGGGTAAGTAACTGGCTCAGTGATAGAAAACAGAGGGTGGTTATTAACAGTACACACTCAGATAGGGTCACTGTCACTAGTGGGGTACCACAGGGGTCAGTATTGGGCCCTATTCTCTTCAATATATTTATTAATGATCTTGTAGAAGGCTTGCACAGTAAAATATCAATTTTTGCAGATGACACTAAACTGTGTAAAGTAATCAACACAGCAGAGGACAGTACACTGCTACCGATGGATCTGGATAGATTGGAGGCTTGGGAAGAGAAGTGGCAGATGAGGTTTAACACTGACAAATGTAAGGTTATTTACATGGAAGGAAGTGAACAGCATCCTAAGCTATAGAAACCAGTGTCAGACAGCAGCTGCCAAGGCAAATAAAATAATGGGTTGCATCAAAAGGGGCATAGATGCCCGTGATGAGAACATAGTCCTGCCACCTTACAAATCACTAGTCAGACCACACATGGAGTACTGTGTACAGTTTTGGGCTCCTGTGAACAAGGCAGACATAGCAGAGCTGGAAAGGGTTCAGAAGAGGACAATTAAAGTAATAACTGGAATGGGTGGACTACAGTACCCAGAAATATTATCAAAATTAAGGTTATTCACTTTAGAAAAAAGACGACTGAGGGGAGATCTAATAACTATGTATAAATATATCAGGGGTCAGTACAGAGATTTCTCCCATCATCTATTTATCCCCAGGACTGTGACTGTGACGAGGGGACATCCTCTGCGTCTGGAGGAAACAAGGTTTGTACACAAACATAGAAGAGGATTCTTTACGTTAACAGCAGTGAGACTATGGAACTCTCTGCCTGAGGAGGTGGTGATGGTAAGTTCACTAAAAGAGTTCAAGAGGGGCCTGGATATATTTCTGGAGTGTAATCATATTACAGGTTATAGTTACTAGAGATGGGTCGTTGATGCAGGGAATTTTTCTGATTGCCTGAATGGAGTTGGAAAGGAATTTTTTCCCTAAAGTGGGGAAAACTGGCTTCTACCTCAGAGGGTTTTTTTTTTTGCCTTCCTCTGGATCAACTTGCAGGATAACAGGCTGAACTGGATGGACAGATGTCTTTTTTTACTTATAAACTATGTATAACAGGCATATTTGTAGAGATTATTAAGCAAAGTAACTTCAGCAGGAATTTTTGGTGTACATACAGTATATGCCTGCTATGCATCACTATAAGGCCCCTTTCAGACGAGCTAGTTTTCCACGCGGGTGCGATGCGTGAAGTGAACGTATAGCACTTGCACTAAATCCTGACCCATTTATTTCAATGGGTCTATGCATCAGTTCTGCGTTGCGTGAGATTTACAGCATGTTCTATATTCTACGTTTTTCACGCAGCCCTGGCCCGATGGAAGTGAATTGGGCTTCTATGAAAAACTTATGGCATCTGGATTCAATCCCGGTGCAGTCTGGATGCAATTCATTTTTCAGAGATGGATGCTAGGAGATGTTGTTGGTAAATCTTTAGTTTTTTTTCATGCGTGTGAAAAACGCATCAACACTGTTCACACCTGCACAGAAGAAACTGAAACACTGAACGCAAATGCAGACAAAACTGACTGAACTTGCTTGCAAAATAGTGCGAGTTTCACTGAACGGACCCTGACACAATACATATCGTTGGTTTGAAAGAGGCCTAAAGGAGATAAATGCATCTAATATAATATGCCTAGTGAGTTCCACAAAATCTTATACATTTGTCACACATTGGGCTATTGTTGCAGTGTCCCACATATAGTGTGAAAGGGACACAGCAAACTGTTTATAACTGTGTATTTATAATAACCATGTCACTGTATTTATTATTAAGTGCAGGAGGAGGAACTAAAGTTGTTGTCCAACCTGAGGCTGCCAATTTATCTGACCCTGGCCAAGTCAGGTTGCCTTTGGCACTCACCATACCAAGCCACTAGGAACCCAGCTGTAAAAGGATAGAAGGAAGACCAGCTTAGGTAATAGCTGAATTTACGCTTTGGACTTTAGCTGTGTGTTGGAGATTTAGCTTCCAGCATCAGCACACGATTGAATGACTGTAAGCACAAAGTTGTATTGAGGCCCACTTTGTGCCCTCCAGGAAGGGTGGACTGATATCTGCGTATTCAAGGCACCCAGGAAACAGAGGTTCAGAAGTATTAATGCCTGCCCTGTGGGGTTGCTTATATGAAGGATTGAAATTATATTGTACTATCCTAAACTAGGCCTAGATCAGGTGGATTATCATCATAAATGGATTATAATACGTGGATTACTCTCATCCTAAGATCAATATTATCTCTCTACCATCATCAACTAGTAACCAGCCTAAGGAGGATTTTTTCCTGCAGCATTCTCATCCTCTATCAAGTGGATTATTTATAACCTGTATGAGACCCTTTACAAGCCAAAGAGTAAAAATGTTATTTTCATACCAGCTGCTTCCTCCTCATTTTCTAAATTGCATCCAACGGACGCTGGTGTCACGGCAGACCAGGACCCAGCCAACTGACACTGTAAAAGTTAACATCAAGGGCACGTCGCCTCACCACCCGGCGGGAGTCCTGAGTACAGAGTGTGCCCCGAGGGAAGTAGTGTCCCCCCTCCATCCACTGCACGCCAGCCCTGGGATTGACCATAACTGTGAGTTACCATCGGCAACACCACACCTGTGACACAATAATAATTATATCTCACGAGCCCTGTGGCTGGGTCGTTGCATCATGAATTTGCGTCACGAACAGGATTACAAACTTGTATGCCATATACGAACAGGATTACAAACTTGTACGCCATATGCAAATAGTATTTGAATAAGCCCCACTGTAATTTGGGAGAACTGTGTTATTGAAAGAAATAGACGCCTGAAACGTTTATTGCAAGTATAACTCTGATTGCTGTCAGTGAATAGACTGTATATTGCATCCAAAATGGCGCCCGATCACCATAACAGTTAATTTTTGCTGCGTCATCATCACCCCAGAAGCGGGAAAGTTAAGTCACCGCCCCTTCCAGAGTGGGAAAAAAAAATTACTTAGTGCGCCACCATAGACTTGTACGCTGTGTTACTATTTGCGCTGCCCCCCCCCTACTGAAAGTGAACATAGGGGGCAGACCTGGAGAGGAGTTCTGTGCCTGTATGCTAAGAGAGCAAGACGTGCCTGTGAGCAGCAGCGTGACCTCGGCACTTGAGATGGCTGATTCACTGCGCCTTGAGGGAGAAGAAGGTACCTCCCCAGAGTTTGACGCCATGCTAGCAGAAGAAGCTGCTGTGTTGAAGGCCAGATTCCAAGAAGTGGTGGACCAACATTGTATCGGACAGGGAGTGGACCCGATGCCCAGGTCAGTGACCTGTGATGTCTGTGACCGCGACCCGAGTGGCTGAGCAAGCCGAAACAGAAGGACCTGCTCCACAGCCAAAACCGAGGAGAAAACTACCGGCACCGCCTGAGAAGGTAATGGCGGCAGCCCAGGTCAGTGAGCGGCCTTCGTTCCTTCCCCTCAGTCTCTATGGCCACAGTTAACGGAGGAGATTAAGACTGCAAAATTGCAAAGAACTCATTAGTGCAAGCGCTATAATGAACAATTGGCAAAAAAATGGAGTGTCCCAGTGAGTCCCTGCCAGCATTAGTGAGGAAGAAGGGAGTTGTACAGTACTTTTGCAAAGAGAAAGGATTCGGCTTTATTAGGGACATGGACACAGGCCTTGATTATTTTGTAAATTGCCGAGCCATAAAACACAGAGATATGCCCAGCTATCCCAAGCTATCTCCACAGCAGAGGAAAAAGTCCTCTGCCAAGCTCGTTTTGCAAAGGGGCAGCTTCACCACATATGAAAGATCGTGCCGCACTGGCCACACCCCCTTCAACATACATCCAGCATTCCTTCTTTGTTTTTGGCAATCCATACTGGGGTGAGATACCAGCGAAGCACGATCTTCCATGCTAATTCCCACATAGCTACCCCTTTCCTAATTTTCTTTGGCCAAAGTATAGATTCCTTCCAGTCAGAAACATCAAATATCTGTCCCATATCCCTCTCCCAGCGCTCAAAGTGTGCAAGTTTCATAAACTGTAGTGTAGCACCCATAGCTGCATAGAACATTGAAATACCCCTAATACGTCTAGTCATATCTGCAAAATAGTGTACAGTAGATGTCCATTTGCCAGACGGATGCCGGGTATCGGGCTTTTCAATAAAATATGTTGCACCTTCAAGTACTTTAACCACTCCGTATAAGGGAGACAATATCTATCCCTTAACTCAAAACCCAACAATCGGTCTCCGTCATAAAGGTGGACCACCCCCACAATTCCACATTTATGCCAAATAGACATATCCAATTCTGGGGCTTTAGTAAGTAGATAAACAAGAGGGTGCCGTTTCCATTTCACTTCTGAGCTGTCTGGTTGATCAAATAGTTCTCCCAGACCTTCAAAGTTGCCTGAATAGATAGCATTATAGTTCTCCCCCTATCTATTTCACCAGATGTTGATATTCCTAATAAACTAATTAATGGAGTTTGCACCACTGCTGATTCAATCTCTAGCCACATTTTTACTTGCACAGGTCTCCCCCATTCTTTTAATTGGGCCAGCATAGTTGTGTTATGATAATGTTTAATATCCGGGACTCCAAGACCCCCTTGATGCCATGGGCGAGACAAAATTTTAAAGCTTACTCTCAGTCTTCCATTAGACCAAAATAAAGGCATTAATTATACATTGGAAACGCTTTATATATCTGTCATTTAATGGAACAATTAAAAAGAATTGTGCAAAACTTGTACAATATAGTAGGTAATACAGACATTTTGATCGTTGCAACCCATCCCAACCATGAAAGGGGAATAGAGTTGAGCGAACGTGCTCGTAACGAGCACTGTACTGCTCGGATCCCCAGGGGATCTGAGCAGTACAGTGCTCGTTACGAGCACGTTCACTCAACTCTAAAGGGGAACTTTCTTATATATTAACAATTTATTACTAATCTCTGTTATCAAAGGTTCATAATTGAGACAATATAGGTCTGAATATTTTCCCGGTAGTTGAATACCCAGATATTTTATGCTATCTTTGGCCCATTTATACAGAAACATCTTCTGCAATTCCGCCTGATTACGAGATGACACAGATAAGTTTGTGACTTACTACTATTAATTTTATAATAAGAAACCTTATCTTTGTATATTATAAGCACATTTTTCATGTGTTTTACGTTTATCATCTTTGTTCAATGTAAGGTATTTGTCAAATATAACAATTTTATACTTGCTCTTGTGGGCTTAATTCATACATTTTTCTGTATAAGGGCTCATGCCCACGATCATAAGAGCCCTGTGCTATGGACTCCAAATAGCGGTCCGCACTGCACGGGCATTGGCCGCATGCACACTGTGCTGCACTTCTTAGTGTTTCCGTTGGCTTCCGATCTGTGCTTCCACTTCGCAAAAGATAGGACATATCCTATCTTTGGCTGTAACTTGCAGATTGTGGACCCATTCAAGTAAACGGGACCGCATCTGCAGCCCGGGACGGACTGGGAACTTACAGCGGCCCTGGAAAAAAATTAAATGGTCCCATATTGTGGAGGGGTCCAAAGTGAAAGAAGGTGTGGCAAAACAAGTAGGTGGAGTAGGAAGTAATACAGCACAAAATATCGTCCCAGCAGAACAAACTACCACAGTGCAGCACAATATATTGCCCCAAAAGATGTCCCTTTGTGGTGGTTATCATTAGATGCCATTTTGTGTTCTTCTCCAGTTGTCTCTGAGTAACATATGGAGCAGAAGGCTTAGGAGGTGATATGTGGGCCACAGCAGTTGAACTCAGGAGGGCATGCGCGGTGACTGGTGGGGTGCATGAGTACCTGATTCTCACAGCGTTAATTACCGCTGAGAGCTCTTTATGTACCAGACAGCAGCAAAGAAGAGGGCTTGGGTGGCCCCATGGGCATTGGCCCACTGGGTGATTTCCTTGTAAGGTCTATGGCCAACCGACCCCTGTCCGGAGCACATAGTACAAAGTAGGATTCACTACTGATTTTGACACACAGTATCTGATATAAATAATTGACCAAATAACTGAAGTGTGAACTGTGTTTCAGTATTGTTTACAAAATGATTATGCAAATTATATGTAAATATATCCAACTGTATTTTTATATCTTAGGAGAAAAGTGCCACTCATAATGTTCGACCTAGAAATAACACTGAAGCTCCGGAACCAGGGCACCAACATCGAATAAAGTAAGATAGAAGCTATATCTTTTAAAGTTTTTCCCATTTCCCATTTTTTCTATTTTCTATGGAGCCCTACTGTACCACCGTATGCCTCCTTTTCATATGTAGCAAGACCCATTTAGTCTTGATGCTGCTTCAAGGCCTTCGGTGCTGTGAACACTGCAGAAAATCTCAAGCGTTGTATCCTTTGGTTTCTGATTGCAGAGCATAATATCAGCTGACTCCTTATTCTGTAGCCACAGCATTGGCAGCATATGCATGTAATCCCTTCACCTGAACCTTGGAGCCCAAATCAAAAGCATAAAAGCCTTGGATTTATTATTCATCCTTCAATACATTTGTGCCTCATATTCAGACTGAAAGAATTGTTCTGGCATGATCTAAACATATTGGACGTGTTGAACAATTTGGAATAATCCCTGAAAACTCACATATCAAGTTCCCATCGCACAGATAATTTTAAAGGGAATTTGTCACCAGGAAGCCCACTATTAGCAGGGCAGGACAAGATATTTTGGCGCCCTAGGCAGAGCAGGCAAATTGTTTCCCCATCTAATCAATTCACATTGACCTAACTTTCTAATAAAGATATTTAAACACATCTGCATTTAAACAATCCACCATGGAATGGGGCCAGACTGAATTCCAGCAGCGCTTGGCTGCACCCCACAGTGACAGTACAGCCTGCCAGATCTGTTTAATGCAAATGTGAAACAAACCTCACAGATATAACAAATGTAAATCGGGTGATTAACAGGTGACGTCACTTTCCTTTTCTTCTCTGACCATCATGCGCAGACATCTTTGGCCTGGGGTGTACTACCCTCTCAGCTATCTAAGAAGATACCAAGTATTAATAAATGGCACACTGTATTGGCACTGTTACAGATTTTACGTTGGGGCCCAGGCGATTAGGTTACCACTTCAACCTTCACCCATTGCTTCTGCTGTTCATCCTCACCCTCTCAAGCAAAATAAAACTGTCCAGCTGCCCCTTTAACATGCCCATTCTGTAGCTTTGACCGATATTGTGCCTGCTGCTGCCCTGTGTGTCCACATTACTGTACTAACAATGCTGCCTCATGCCCCCCAATTATTGTACTGCCAAAATAAAAGAGCCAAAGAACAGGGCTACAGAACTAGAAAATGATCGGTGGGACCAAAAGCAAACTTTAGGTATCAAACCTCAGACCAGTCCCCAAAATGAATACAGATGTCAAATAAGACCCCAAGTTTATACAGACCTCAGGATTATGTGCCCCCCCCCCCTATAATCTATTTACTTTAAATGCAGACCTCAGATCAGACCCTAAATTCATGTAGCTCCTTATAACCCACACCCTACCTTCCCTTAAAGGGGATCTCAGATCAGACCCCAGAATTCATGTGCCCTCCTCCCTCCCTCAGATCTCTGTAAACCTCAGACTACATGAGCACTAATGAGCATTTAAGAATGCACCCCCTTTCCCCGCAGGTAGCGAGATTGCGCTTTAGGTGAGTGCCTACCTTCGCCTACCCATAGTCCCGGCCCTGAAACCAGGCATGATGCCTTGCAGAGCTAAATCATCTGAATGTAATAATAATTTTCACTTAGCATTCCAATTCTTAATCGTGCAGACAAAATACCTTTAATCCAGTGGTGTACCTTCAATGGAGTCAGCCCACACAAGGGCTCGACAAGAAAGCATTGCATTTTCATGCAGCCGCCAGTAGGGGGAGCTTAATGCAAAGAGATTGTCAGATCCAATAAGTAGTGCTTATATCCTATGTCCTATGCAATCAGTTGCCCTTATTGGTGGCTGCAGGCAGCCAGCCTTGTTATAGGGGGGAAGCAGATTTATTAATGTATTTTTGCCAGTTGTCTGGTGTAACTACATTTAGAAATATGATGCTCAGAATAAGTGGCATATTTATGAAGGGCCTATTCCACTTTTTCCGACATGGAAGTTGGATAAGTTGAGTTGTAGGGGGACTTTATATTATGATGTTTTTTTAATAAAACGCTCTGCTTTCTGCTTACAACAAAAGTTAATTTGTCAGAAATGCATACTGGGAAACTGAGTGGTACAGGAGGGCCCATACTAATGCTTACTGTGGGGCCCTATGAGATCTGTATATGGCCCCGTTTTAATTTATATGCAAATGAGAAGTTAAATGCTTCATCCTTCTCCTTGATTAACGGACCAGACGAGATGACTATGCAGGATCCTGACATGTCAATCAAAGAAGAGAGGGAAGGTCTAGCAGAGGAGGGAGAAGGGTGCACAGTGACTTGGACGTGCCCTGGGCCCACTTAGTTACTCATTTGCATATTGATTAAAATGACTTTTTCTTCGCAATCAAACATCACATCATTAAGTGAAAGGTATAATAACATTCAGCTCAGCTATCCTAACAAAGTATTATGCCACTTTACAGTGAATTTACATAAAATGTAATTTTAAATAAAATATAATTGTAATTTTACTGAAAATTTTACTGAATTTTTAATTGTTTTTTAGCATACACATCTCTGAAAGTCAGCAGGAGTTTTTCAGGATGCTGGATGAAAAAATTGAAAAGGTAAATTTAGGCAAACAAAAAATCTTAATCTAAAGCAATTTTTAACAAACTCACATTTTACATATACTTTATGAATATATCTATCTAGATATATATAGGTAGAGATGGACATAGGCATTATTTATTATTATTACAGCGCCATTCATTCCATAGCGCTGTACATAGGATAAGGGGTCTACATAAATAATACAGACAATAAACATGAACAAAACGAGTTACAAACTGGTACAGAAGGAGAGAGGGCCCTGTCCACGAGAGCTTACAATCTACAAAGTATGGAGGAAGGACACAGTAGGCGAGGATAAAGCTGGTCATGGCAGTATAGCAGCAGCAGGGTCACTGGTTGAAGGCTTGTCTGAAGAGGTGGGTTTTCAGGTTTCTTTTTAAGGATTCCACTGTAGGTGAGAGTCTGATATGTTGGGGAAGCGAGTTCCAGAGTATGGAGGATGCACGGGAGAAATCTTGGAGGCAATTATGGGAACAGGTGATAAGAAAAGGAGGTCTTGTGAGGATCGGAGATTACATGTGGGGATGTATCAGGAAAGTAGTTCAGAGATGTAGGGAGGGGACAGGTTGTGGACAGCCTTGAATGTATTTATTACTATTGCTCGTGCACCAAAGTGCTCGTGTGCTCTGGTGCTCGAGTAGAACACTTTGGCTACATGGCTACGGCATTACAGTGAATGCCGGTACTTCCCCGCAAGTTTATTGGCCAACAAACGTGCAGGGAGGAGACTCCGAACTCCGCGATGTGCAGAGCATCGCTATGCTCGAACGAGCAGTGTTTAGTGAACGTGCTCGCCCAACACTAGTATTTATTAGTATTTTAAACTGCATTAACTGGGCAATGAGGAGCCAGTGAAGGGATTGGCAGAGGGAAGAGGCAGAGGAGTAACAGGGTGAGAGGTCGATTAGTCGGGCAGCAGAATTGAGGATAGATTGGAGGGGTGCGAAAGTGCTAGATGGCATAGATGGATATAGGCAGAGATGGATATAGGTATGTATAAAAAAAAATGGAAAAAGTTAAGAGCACCGTCAAAATGAAGTCTGTGCAAATCATCTAACGCAGTATCAAATTCACAAAAAGAGGCAGCACTCCAGATGTGCTCAAGCTTGAGAAAGGTCTGATTGTGTTGGGCTGAATAAAAGCGGGTCCACCACCATTCACCACATCTGCAGTGCTGCCTCTTTTTGTGAATTAGAGATGTATATATATATATATATAGAGAGAGAGAGAGGGGTGAATGTGTGTATTTTATGTGCAAGTATTTGTATAGGGCAGGAGTCAGCAACCTTCGGCACTCCTGCTTCTGTGAAACTACAACTCCCAGCATGCAAAGTTACTTGGTTGTTCTTGTAACTCCCACAGAAGTGAAAGGAGGATTCTAGGAGTTGTAATTTCATAACAGCTGGAGGTTGCTGATCCCTTTTATAGGGGAAAGTTCTCAAGCTATCTAGTTTACTATAATTATCTTGCCCTATTTACTTCTCTCCTCTCCATTACTATGTCCAGCTATAAATGCAGGAATATTAGTTGAACTGAGTTCCATTTGGTTTGTAAAGTTGAAGAGCATGATGTGCATAGTAAGGCTAAACTTGTCATTTAATAAAATTCATCACAATACAAGGAAGGATTTTATCATGATTATATTATTTGTAGTAATTGTGTCAGATTTATAAAACCTGGCATGTTGTTTGGTGCATCTTTAAACCAAACCATTTTCTCTACAAATTTTTAAAGCCAGAATTCCAGAGTGCAGGGTATGATAAATTCCTCCCATGGTATATTACAAGTGGTTTTAGTTACGGTATTTTGTCTGGGCAAAAAAATAAAAAATGTACCTTTATCTGCATGAGTCAGGTAAAGACCACAATTTTTTATCCATTAAAGTGGTTTTCTGGGAGGAAAATATTGATGACCTGTCCTCAGGAAAGGTCATCAGTCTCTGGTTGGTAAGGTTCCAACAACCCAGCACTGCTATAGATCAGTTATTTGAGGAGGCTGTGGTGCGTCAGTGAGCACTGCAGCCTCCTCATGATGTACCAAGTACAGTGCCATTCGTTATATAGCAGGGGTGCTTGGTATTGCTGCCAACGTCCATTTCAGGCCCTCTTCAAAAAGCAAATCATCAGGAGTACTAGGGAGTCAGACTCCCACCATTTAGATATTGATGATCTAACCTGAAGGTAGGCCATCAATATTAAACTCCTGGAAAACCCCTTTAAACATGCCACGGATTATGAACTGGATTTATAGAACCGGAAAGCAATAAGTTATGTAGTATCCAAAGGAAACCCCGAAGCCACCAAATTTGTTACATGAGACACCATGCATAACCGAATTTCCTTGTGGTAACCTTTATTTATAACTGTTGTCTTAATATTTGTTTTTAAGGGTCGTGATTATTGCTCAGAAGAGGAGGACATTACATGAGTATCATCTCCTGTAGAGAGTGTGTAAATATCTTTTATGATGTACTACCCACTGGATATTTTCTACCAAATAACCTATGACAAAGAGATCTGAAATCATAAGGCAGCAAAAATGTCAAAGTGAACTGTTGTAAAGTTCTTCTGATGAAGACTACATTACTGTATCTAGCAAATGCTTATAATTCTCAACAACATGGCTGCTTGACATCCGAAAAAAGCTGACATACTGTAGCAGGAGATTTTTATGCTTCCAGATTGTTTTTTAGATCCTTTTAGCCGAGCGAACAGTAAGAGGGCGCTGAACTGCTTGAGAGATTTCAGTTGGTAGAGGTGATGCTATTCTTCTCTTGGTAGCAGTTTGAGGATGCCTGCCTAATCTGTCTTCTCCCATTATAAATTGGTGACATTCCATCTGCAGTTCATTGCACATATTGGTGTCCATTTAAATATTTTTCGCCATTTTGTATATATTTTTATTTTACTAAATAAACATTTGTGTTTTATGTTTGTTGCGCATTTTTTTTTTCATTTTTGATGTGTACGGAAAGACTTGCCCTTAAATATTGCACAAATATCAATAACGGACAATTAGTGTCAGATTTGTTGTTAATTAACTATTCCCTAGCTGAACTGGGATCCATACATAACCATACTTTTTGGCGTAATCAACTAATAAAGTTGTGGACTAGAGACTTGATGTCCTGTATCTAGACTTTCTGCCTTGTTGATAATAACACAAATAATCATGCCTATAGTAGCATAGTACAATACCAAACTAACATACAATGTTAAACATCAGGGTTGCCAACCAGAATTTTTCTTTTTTCTGGACAAGTTATCCCAAAATTGCGCATGGCCAACATTTTTTTATAGACAAATTGGAAATTGAATTGATAAAGAGTCTAAGTAATCCATGTCTATAGCTCAGAATACCGATAAGAATTCATTTACAGCATGTACTGTGAGCTGTAAAATGATAAGTACCTCCAAAATAATCTAGTCAAGTACCACTAGCCTCAAAAAAATCACGGACATCTCTATTTTTTTTTTTACAGACGTAGGAAAAAAGTCGCCTACTTTTACGAAGTGTCCAGAAATTTCTGGACGGTTGGCAACTCAGTTAAACATGATCACACCCATCTTCTCTGGTAATTGTGCATTTACATTGAAAATATAGCTTTTGGAATCAGTTACTAACATGTAGCAGCCTCCAGAACGCAAATGCCGAAGAGAATAGCCTCATGCTATATTACTATAGAAGCACCAGTCTAGAGCTGCTGCAGTACATCTGCATGTAAACCCATACCTTCTTATATCCTAAGACATTATACTCACAGTTGTATTGTGAAAAGGTATATTGCTTCCCTTTCTGTATAAGTGACAAGTGTCACCTAGCTAGAATAGGTTCTTCCTGAACAAAAATATTCTAACACGTTAAATCATGGGATGCTTTAAAGGGCATCTGTCACCAGATAACCCCCCTAAACTACTGGACTGACTGGATACCTCAAAAGACACAGATTCAGAATGTCATTTTTATCTTCCTACTTACTTGCATCCCCCTGCAGTAATCAAGCAAAGAGTCTGTGCAATGAGAGAGAATGTCATCTGAAACAGATCTGTTATTTCCATTAAGTTTTATGTTTTATTTTTCTGCAGTTTTCACAAGCCACTAAGCCTAATAGGTGCCGCTTCATTGTCTGAAGAACAATTAATTTTTCAGCAATCATCTCATAGTCATTACAGGCAGGATTACAATAGATTATATATATATATATATATATATATATTTATATATATATATATATACACACATATAAACACACAGATACATACACACAGTTCACAATAGGTGATGGTGGCAACCAAAATCATGGTCTAATAGATTGTCTCTCAGTCATATAAAAAAAGGCTGGATCATAAGGGGTTACTAAAAAAACACATGAAGGTGTCATTCCATGTATCCCATTCCCTTATTCATTGTCATATAATAATGTTTGCTATAAAGTGTGTATGACAGAAATTTTCTTCTATATATCCGTTCACAAATTGCCATCGTCCTAAAAACTGGCACTTATAAAACTGGCACTGGCACTCAGCTATCTCTGGTCTACCGCTGGGACCCCCACTGATCACAAGAACGGGGCCTGCAGGGGTATAGGGCCCCTGTTTTTGTGATTGTGGGGGTCCCAGTGCTAGGACCCCTACCGATCTAATAGTTATTGAAACAACTGGAATACCCCGTTAAGAGGCCTTAAAACGTTTTCCCCACAATGGAAGTGAAGCTTACTAGCCTATAATTACCTGGGGAACACTTAGAGCCCTTTTTGAATATGGGCACCACATTTGCCTTGCGCCAGTCGCTTGGCACTGCACTATTCACTACAGAATCTCAAAAAAAAAAAAAATTATGAACAGAAGCACAGCAATAACTGGGCTGCAATTATAAGACGTCTTGGATTTAATCCAAGCCTTGTTCACATTTTTATTAAGCCCTTTGTAAATTTCAAAAGCTATAGCTGACCCTTCAGTTTGTATTTTTAAATAACCTTTTTGTTGTTTATTGCCCTTTTTACAGTAGCTGTAAATCCATGAGGGGCTTAATTTTAGTCGGTTATACTTGTTACCTACAGGAATAAATTTTGCAGTATAATTACTCAACGTATTTTTAAAGTTCTCCTATTTATCCTCTGTATTATTATGTAACCATAGCTGCTCTTATTCTTTGCCCTAAAGTGCTGCTTGGGAAATAGATCTTTTAAAATTTAGTGCTTTTGCCCTCCCAGCCCAAGTTTGTTTTTTACATTTCATGAGGAATATAATTATATTGTAATCACTATTAGGCTACTTTCACATCTGCAGCTCTCCTCTCCAGCAGGCTGTTCCGTGTAGCAGTTTTTATCCGACAGATTCCCGGCATATTTGCGACATATATGTTCTATACCAGAACAGCCAGAGAGGACAGCCACAGATGTGAAACTAGGCTTACCTAATGTTTCCCAACAAACTCTGCATTAGAAAATACCAAATCCAACAAAGCATCACCCCTAGTGGGATCTTATACAAACTGGCCCATAAAGTGGTCCTGCAGAAAGTTGAGGAACTTTCTCCCCTTTGCAGTTGAGACATAATTATGATCCCAATCAATATCTAAAAAATAAAATCTCCCATTACGTATTACGACCACTGTATAGTTACAGCTGAACTATCACCTCAGTGATGTTGTTGTGGGGGGGGGGGGGCGTCTATAGATTAGACCAAGTATTATTTTTTCAACATCCTCACCCACAATTTCCTCTTTCATACTTGCTTTCATATCACTCCTAACACACACACACATCAACTACTTTCCTGTTGGCCCTAGCATTCCTAAAGACTGTACAACCCTGAAGATTAACAGCCCAGTCATGTTAAGAGTTCAGCCACACCAACTACATTTGTGTTCCTATAATACAATGGACTCCAGCTTCATCATTTTGGTTACTAGGCTTTTGGTATTTGTGAACATGCACTTTAAATCACTATTTAATTTTCCACATTCAGTTCCCAGAATGTGAATATTTGAGATTTTTTTGGGCGACTACGTAGATTTTTCTTGTTGGTTTGTATTTCTTCCTATCCATTACCCTAATAACTCCCCCATAATTCATTTCTCCAAACCACCAATATATTTGAATCCTCTCTGACCTATCTACCACTTCATTTTCTGCCTTACCCTCAACACTCAGCCACCCCTGATAGTATTCTCCCCCTCAGCACAGCGGATACCCTTCCATTTAGGTACAAACCACCCTTCTGATACAGTTTGTACCACAACAAAAAGTCAGCCAGTATTCTAAGAACCCCAACCATTCTGCCCTACACCAGGACTTAAGCCATGCATTTAGGTCCCTGAGTTCCCAGTCCCTTACCTGTGTTGACATGGCACAGGCAGTATTCTAGAGAATACCATCTTGGGGTCCTTTCCTTAAATGGTTTCCCCAGAAATACAGACTTTTTATATAATGCCCGCATCCTGCCTCTGTAAACAGAAGATTTGTACTTGCCTTCTCCCCTCCGCTCTGGTCCTCCAGGCTAGCTCTTGCATATCCATATCCCGGTCCCTGAACTATTTGCATCCAGGGCTGCAAGGGCATTGTCACATTCTCCGCTGCAGCCAATAAGTGGCTTCAATGGTGATGTTCCGCTTGTGGCGGAATGTCACCATTGAAGCCAGTTATTGGATGCAGCACCATGTAAACAGTTCGGGACCAGAACATGGGCATGTGGAAGCCAGGGTGGAGGACCGCAGTAGCAGGGAGCAGATACGTATGAATTTTCTATTTACAGAGGCAGGCTGTGGGCACTAGTCTGTATTCCTGGTGAACCACTTTAAGCTTGCAACTTAGTTCTGAAATTTGTTCATAAGGAACCTCCACCTACAATGTATTCTGTCATTGGTTTCAACATGGACCACAACATCGGGGTCATTACCAGCCACTTCCAGTAATGTATCCATCCATTCCACCACATGCTGAACCCCGGCACCAGACAGCAAACAATTTGGTTGAAGTGGTCTTGGCGACAAATTATTCGATCTTCTGATTATAGAATCCCCTATAAATACTGTCTAGGCCTATCTGTGCTACCACCGTGTCCCCCCCGACAAATAGCTGTGTTATCTTCCCGTTTATTAGTGAAAGCTGTATCCACCTGGGCTGCCATTTCTGAGACTGACACCCTTGCATAATCTTGGCAATTAACTTGGCAATCTTGCTTGGGAGCACAATAACAGGAGTGGAATTCCTTTTCTTGGACCTCTTTCTACTACTTCTGACTACATTAACCCAGCTACCTACCTGCTCCTCCTGACCCTTATCTTCAACCTCCATTTCTACCCCACTAACTGCTTGCTCAGTGAGCAGCATGCTCCTCTCAAGATTGCCCAGTTGCCCATTGCTCCTCTCAGTTGCCCTCAGTGTTGCATTTTGCTCTTCTAGGTCTCTAATGTGAGCTTCCAGAAGGGCAACATGCTCACATCTGCCACAGAGGTATTCACCCTGGAACACCTGCTCCAGTTGTTTATACATGTGGCAAAGTGTGCACCAAAGAAATACTCCAAGCATAGTAGTCATTATGCCAGTTAGAATAGTAATTGGAAAGTAAAGTACTTACAGGGATGTTAACTCCTATTTTTTTTTAGGCCTCCAGCTTTCAAACACACAGGCAAGCAGCAGATACAGCACGGCAGCCTTTCCAATGCAGCAAGCTTATAATAAGTATAGTCTTGTGTAATAATAGTTAAAAATTTGGGCCCAATTCAACCACAGAGCTAATACTGTATGTAGGGTATCCCAGGCATTAAAGACAAATACACACAAATATGTTTTCAACAATGGGTTGGTGTTTTCTGTGTGGAAGATAATATAGCACTTTTTTCAATCTCTTTTGCATCTCAAACAAAACAGTTACCATTAGTGATCTCTATTTACAGTCAAAATGAATGATTACGCATATTTGCCAGTTGAATTCAGACATTTAATTTGTACATTTCTCTAACTCTGCAGTATGTTCCAAGTGTCCCAAACTGTAACTACTCTCATACTAAACAGTAATCCATTCTCCAGCTTCTTTATGTATGATATAAGTTGAAACACAGTTGAAAGAGAATGTCCATGAAATGAGAACTGCAATAATGTGGGGCTTAAAATATGCAAAATATATCGATTTGCAGTTTGTGTAATAGACTGTACAATGTAACAGAGATTTTGTGAAAACAAAACATGTTATATAGCTTCTTAATTTGGCTATACAATGCTATTTTTTCATAGGTTTTATACATTTTTTTCAAATCACACTTCCAAAGTTCTCTTAGTATATAAGTTTCGGAAAACACAGCAATGTATACAAGGGTGAATATATTTTTATAAAAATACAAGTCACAATAAATAAAAGAGAGATGTTTGCCTCTTAAAGTCTTTAAGGTAGGGAGATCCATATTAAACCAAGCAGCCCACTGCATTGCACATGCAGGAAACATTAATTTGTGCTTAATGCACTAAATATGCAGTTAACATAAAACATTAACTTGACTTTTTATTTTGTTTTACATTTCAATTTAAAGTTTGCTGGAACTGTATATTTAAGTGCCAAGTTAATGCTTGCTACATCTGTACACTTGGGCAGATTTACTAAAGAGAATGCACCAGAATGTTGACTCACATATTGTGCTTATTAACATATTGGAAAATTTCTATTTCTGGATTCTTCTATATAGTACTCTATACTATACTATATTTATTATGGAAGAGCAAAACTGAAGTTACTCTTTGTTATGACACAACTTGGAGCATAATGGTATTAACTGACATTGTTGCAAAGGTGGTCCTTGCAATCACATATGCGGTTTTGATGCAGTTTTTGACAGTGATTCCAGCAGGAAGGAGAAGTGCATTCTGTTCTGTTTGATTTCACACTGATTTTGACTCAAAAATGCATCAAAAACCACATGTGCCATTCCAGCCTATAAACTAAGCAAGATCATTACTGTTGTTTATAGAAACCCCTTCTGTTAATTTGAATGGACACTTTAGAAACTATATATGCATGTGTAATCCTAAAGTACAAATAATAGCACTGCCAAAAAGATCTTTCTTGCAGTCTCACCAGAAAAGACAAAGTAAGGCTTGAAATATCATTATCAGGACAGGGTAACAGAAGAGTTGAGAAGAGTGGACGTCACCATTAGAATGCTACTTGCATATAGTTTTGTGCTGTGCATTTTATGGCCAAAAAATGCTTTAAAAAAAAAAAAAAAAAGATGACTTACTGAACGTAAGCCTTTTTAGGTGTTTTTAGCTGTGTATGTCCGTTTTGTCTATTTTACCACCTGGTGTTTTTAATGGCATTTTTTGTATAGAAAAGTATATACCTCCTGTAATATCTCCTCTGTAGAGTACTATGAGGAAAATATACTGGTATAAAACACCTCATGGAAAAACACCATTAAAAAGCCAACACATATTAGCACTTGTGTTTTCTTCAAGCAGGATAAAAAAAATAACAAAAACAATAGTTGTCAATGGGACAAAAATGCCAGTCAAAGAGGGGAAAAGTGTCAGGCCCAGAGAACGCTACATTAAAAAAAAGACCCAAAGCATCAAGGGTGTGTGCTGCATTTAATACTTCCCATAGACTTTGGCATTTTTGCTTTAAAATGCTGCAAAAAACATCAGCCAAAAATAGACTGGTTCAATAAGAAACACTGTCGCAATTTTATAATAATCATCTTGAAATTACTTATTCTGTATCTAAATTTTAACAAAACGTTATTAAAGGTCTTATCAGCTTTAAAAAAAGGGCCTCCCAAGCAGGAATTGTCTTGAAAGAATTACATATACTCATCTATCTTATCCCTCATACTTCTATCCTCCTCAGTGTGCCTCTATACTCCATTTGGCCGCTGCAGTCCATCACTAGCCTCAGCAGTCATGTGCTGTATACTTTTGAGGCCATGTCATCACAGCAAGAAGATGGTGTTGTGGCTGCAGTGATAGGAAGGATCGGAATACAGAGGGATGAAATAGGGGAATATATGCTCCATTATTTTATGACAATTCCTTTCTGGTTGGTCCTTTTATAATAACTTAAACAACTAAACAAATATTGGTTGAGAGAAAGAGTGTCTGTCAGCTACAAAATTGGTTTCACACTATGAATACCATCATGTAGGTGGGCTCCCTGAAACACAGCTATACCTTTCTTGTGAATTTTATACTCTGTTTGCTGCACCTTTGCTCCACCAGCAATACTGCCCAAGCCCTTCCTCTCTGTTTAAAGACAGTCCCCGAAATTTCAGAGCTTCTAGTAGTGACACAGAGGAAGCAAGGTGCCCTGAAAACCTTATTTGCATAAGAATAAACAGAAGCATTTCTCAGAATTAGAGGACCGGATTTGTCAAAAAAAAGGTATAGGTATGTTTTGGGGCACCTACCCTACATGACAGTATGCTTACTTTGCAGACTCCCTTTAAACATGTACATTTTGAAAACATTTAGTATAAACAGGTACTGCACAGTCCCATCTTATTTCAGGATGACCAAATATAGGTCTATATAAACGTATCATCTAAGCAATTAGAAGAAAACGGTCTAAAATAAAAGCCATTTATTGCTTAGGCTGAATATGCATATGGCCATGTTGTTAATCTTTCTGATTACAGAGACCATTTGTAATAAACACCCCCTAGGTCCATGAGCATCTAAAGATGGCCATACATATTAGATTGAATAAAGTTGATGGTTAAATAACAGTAATTGTTTGATGACGATTGTTTTTCAGTTGGAACCATACACATTGTGGTCTATATTGCCCATTACAGGCAATACTGGACATACATGTTCAATGACAGAGGGCGAAGGATAAATAATTTTCAGGGAAACTTTTTCAAAGGAAGTTTTTCGCCCACAATCTTTCCTTGAATGAAACAGTTATCATCTATCAGACAAAAATTTTAAACTTAGCTGTCTTCTTTTCAAAATGATCATTCATTGCCAAATGTCACCCAACGAATGCTCATTTTGATTGAAATCTTGAGTACAGAGAAGTGATCCAATAGAGACTGGTTAGAACTACAAAAAGCTTGTACATATAGATAAAACATAAATATATAGTGTGTAATACAAAATTGACTGTACATTGTTCAATCCCTGCAAGTTCTTTGTAATCTGAAGTCCTGGTCAATGCTTTATGCCCTCTTCACAGCACTGTGAAAGGAATAATAAACCTTCAGTTTGTATAATTTATTCAGTTCACAATAAAATTTATTCTTGTAAGATTTTTGTATTCTGATCTTCCATATGTAGATTGTACAAAATGTATTGTAAAACTGCACTGTGATACTTGACATATTAGATTATTACTAACATGGACAAATGAGATTGCAGTGTATAAAAATGTAATTGTATGATAAAAGTCAATGCTTATAAAAAATCTCATTAAGAAATGTGTTTTGCTTTTATAAAGCGAATGTAATTGGTCCTCCATATTGTTTTAAAGGGTTAATTTAAAATAAAATTTCTTAAAGCATATACTCTATTTATTTCTCAAGCATGATGAACCCTTTTTAGCATTACACACAGTTCTATGGTTTAGTTTAGTACATCTCAAACTGTGCAGCATGGCTCAGAAGCGGGCATAGACTGGGAATCTGCCTGGTAGGCCTCCTGAAGCAGAAACTTCACTGACAATGCAAGTCCTGCAGAATCTGTGTCATTTCCAACATTAGAAAGGCTGAAGGGCCTGTGATGACATCATGATCACATGATGTTATCACAGGTCCTTTACCCAGGGGACAGTTCAACAGGATGCTAAAGGAGAACTGCAGAACAGCAGAAGTAAGAGACTTGAGAAAATGTCTGGAACTCTACCTACATATTGCTCGCTCTGGAGGAGAAGTAACATAGGGGGTCATTTACTATTTCGAAATATGCCTAACCATTGTGCCGCTATCTGCGACTTCTCCTTGCTCACGCCAGGTCTAAAATTGTGGGCGAGATAGGCGACGGCCTAGCAAACCCATCTCATTCATCATTTTCTACTTCTGTTTTAGGAGTAGAAAATGGCCTAAATGTAAGACAGCTCGGAAGCTGTCACATTTAGAAGTGGTGGTGGATGTTGCAAAATTAAGGAGAGGCCTGGGGGTACTGTAGTCCACCCATTCCAATTATTATTTTAGTTGCCACATTTGAACAAGCTCAAACTCTGCTATGTTTTTCTTGTGCACTGGTGCCCAAAATTGCACACAGTACTCCATTAGCAGTCTGACTAGTAATTTGTCAAGTGGTAGCACTATATTTTTGTCATGTGCATCTAAGCCTATTTTGATGCACCACATGATCTTATTAATTGGGGTAACAATGCGGGTATCGGAAGGAAAAGGGTAGTTGGGATATCAATTATGTTGTCAGTGGTGGACGGGTAATAATGCTTCTGTTAGTGTTGCTACATTGGGGAGTTATTTTGTGTTGCATTGTGGTACTGTATTTAGATATTTATTTGGCGCTACTGGGGAAGTATTTTGTGTAGCGCTCTGGTATACTCGATAGGTACATCATGCTGCACTGTTGCATTTATTTGGTGCTGCTGGTATGTGATGCGGTTAAAGAAGTATCATTTTCCCATAACTGTATGATTAGGTGTTTTTATTTGTGTTGATGGGGTGATTTACATATTTAACCCTTAGATGACCACTGCTATGCATCTACAGCAGAAGTTATCACTTTATATATGATGCCCGCTCAGGTGAGCAGTATGTTACACTTAAAATGATCCCCAGCATTTGCGTTTACCACCCAAACCCCGTTTTTTCCAGTGATATGAACTTTACAACCAATTGGTTTGATACGATTGACAAATGCTCTAGACAACTTATGGTTAGTTTGATACAGAAATGCCGTTTATTAAGTGACAAATTAACAGTATCAATTAAACAGAAACTAGCTAATAGAATCACCCATGGACTTACAGTACCCCAGTTACCCCCGAGAAGTTTCTTTAGACGGTTTGATTTTAACGAGGTATATAAAAAAAGTAAGAAATTATTAAGAGATTTAACAGATTACCAAACACAGAATATTAGACCATGGGAATATATATATATGTTCTATCATAGGAATGAAATTTTGGCCATTAGGACCAATTCCCATCTTCCATATGTAAGCTCAAAGCTACCATCTTCTAAATATACCCCTTTGAGCTACTCGCCAGCTTTAAAATCTGGAACCTCTAGAGACAAAATAGGCACGATCAAGGGTATAATGTTTTACCATAGTCACCACCCAATCTAAAAACCACTCAAAACTTGGATATCTATGAGCAACGATCCACCTTCATGTCTCATTGTCCAGTGGCTAATCTCACCACCATGAATCCAATAAGTACCTTAACAACACCTTTAAACCTACCTAATCAAATACCATCTTCCATGCGATTGAAACAAATATCTAAAACGCAGACTCCTCAGGTAGATGACTACTCTACTCTCCATCCGCAATTGCGCAGCCTATTCTTCTACCGTCGCCCCCTATCCGCCGTCCACTTGAGCAGGCTTCCCCTATATCTCTACTCACTAATATATCAGTTTATAGTACCAGTTCTTCAAGTCCGGATCCTTTTTTAGCTTTATCACCCAATCTAACAAACAATCCACGATCAAATCTTTGGTCCCCATCCACAGGTGGAGCCCCATTAAGAACGAAGCTCTCCAGCATTCAGTTACTATCCCCGCTTTTAATCCAACCACTAACGAACTCACTACAAACTCCAAAGGAAAAACAAACAATTAAAACCAGAAGAAGAGGAAGTAGAGGAGGGAAATTTAGAAATGCAAAACCGGATCTTCACCAGATCACCAGGCGAACTAGAATCTCCCACAACACATCTAAGAAATAAGGGAATTTTTAATCTATCTGATGACACTCTCAGAAGAAATGAAATAGATTATCCAAGAGACTCTCCTTTTGTCCCACTAACAACCCTGATCTTTTTGAACTTTTCGTAGATTTGAATCAGTATATTAGAAAACTCACTTTACAACGACACTTCACACTCAAACGTCCGTAGACACCAGCTCTTCAGCATGTGAATCGTAATATTTCTTCCAATGACAGTGACTCTGATGATATTGAGAACTTGCTGTTTGAATTAGAACATGCCCCTATTCCTTCACAATACCGCCCCAAATCCACATTCTACCCAATTGAGAATAGAGGCTCACACCTAGAAGCTTTTTATAATATGGTCATTACAGATTTACGGGCATTAACCGACATCAAATCTAGACCACAGAACCATATACAAAATCTGACTCGCCCCTAGCGTAAGGCTATCCAGTCCCTCAGTACTAATAAGGGAATATTAATAAAAAATGCGGACAAGGGCGTGAGGATCGTGATCCTCAATTCAGAGGCATATAACAACAAGGCCTATAGAATTCTCTCTGATGATAACTATAATGTAAGATTAAAAATGGACCCCACAGATGAATATAAAAAACTACTCTTTGAACATATTTATAAGGGTCTAAAAGATGGAATCTTAAGTAAAAACAAGGTCAAGTTTCTCCAAACACCACATCCATCAATACCATACTTTAATTATCTACCCAAAATCCATAAAACACCAATTTACCAATCCTCCGGGTCATCCAATTATTTCAGGTATTGATTTCCTCACATCCAACTTATCAGCCTACATCGATACTATATTACACAAATACTGTATGTTATTCACTTACCTTCATACCTCAGAGACTCCAGTCATCTTATTACTCTTTTACAGGATTTTAAGTGGAAAACAGAAATGTTTTGGGTCACCATGGACGTCTCGGCATTATATAGTAACATTATACATGAATTAGATATTAAGGAGGTCAAGACATTCCTCCTAGAAGATTTTTATCTTCCCCCAATACAGAGAAATTTTATTCTAGACTCTATTCACTTCATACTAAACCATAACTACTTTAAGTATGGAGGAGAATTCTTCCTTCAAAGACTGCAATGGAGACAAAATTGCCCCCTTCATATGCAAATTTATTTATGGGCGCCTTTGAACAAAATATGGGCCTAAATCATGCTAATATTCATTTCTACAAAAGATTTATAGATTACATAATTTTTATATGGTATGGAGATTGAGAGTCCCTTGAAATATTTGTACAGGGGGTTAATCAGAATGATTGGAACCTCACATTCACAGCCCACATTGACCAGGAGTCTGCTGTATTTCTAGATCTTAAATTACTGAGTAAAGATAACAAAATAACAACAAGTACAGACTTTAAAAGTGTAGAGTCAAATAGCTCTTGAAGTCCAGGTAACTGCCATTACAAACAATGGAAGCACAATATACCATACGGTCAGATGAAAAGGATACGGAGGAATTGCTCAGACGAATCCTCCTTGAAAGATCAGCTTATGGTTTTACAAAAGAGATTTAATGAGAAAGGATACCCGTCTGGCCTTATTCAGGACTCTATGGACAGAGTCCTGAAGGAGAGCCAAAAAGAGAGCTTAATACCAAAAACTCTAAAAAAAAAAAAAAGGATCTAAAACCTCAGGCCCAAATTTTATTACAAGGTATAATCCAGATTTTAATGCCATTAAATCCATTCTGAAGAAACAATGGCCAATTCTACTTAAAGACCCAATCATTGGCAAAGACCTCCCGAGCCAACCGAAAGTTACATATCGCCGAGCACAGACCCTCAAAAGCCTATTAGCTCCATCAGGTCCAAAAATCCATGACACATGTCAAATCACCCAGAGATCCAATCCTCTACAGAAGATAGGCTCATATAGATGCAACTCCAAACGCTGCAAGTGCTGTTATACAATCAGACATGGAATAGATGAAGTACTTATCACAAATACTGGTGAAAAAATTAAGCTGAAACACTTGATGAACTGTATCTCTAATTATGTAATTTATATGCTACAATGCCCATGCGGCCGTCAGTACATAGGCTGGACTACCCAAACACTTAGGCAGAGACTGAACCAACATCGATTGAACATTAATAGAAACTATTTGAAGCACAGTGTATCAAAACATTTTTCCAACCAACATGGGAGTGATCCGAGTTTACTAACAGTAACACCCATTGATTGGATCCCCATTCATATTCACAACTATGCAGGAAAGAAATGTTCTGGATATTTCGCTTCAACACCTTATCCCCATTTGGGCTTAATGAAACCCTTGAATATAATAATTACTGACTCCCCCTAGATAACACACCTAGATAACCCAGTGTACACTGAAATTTCGTCTATCCCATTGCACACTCTAAACTCGCCCAGCCCTCTGTGAACCTATAGAGCCGTTAACAGCTCTTGTATTTTATTTATACCCACTTTTTGTGTGAGACTAAAGAACCTTTTATATATTATATATATTTATGGATGTAGGGACTAGTCTTTCTATGATTTTTTTTTTATATATTTATTTTAATCTTAAAACCACCGTTATGGTGTGCTTTTAAAGGGAGTCCGTCACCTCATTTTCACCTATATGACTAAGAGCACTGCCCCACAGAAGATTGCATACACATCCCAGACATACCTATGTGCACTGTGTGTCTGTATTACATGTACAGGAAAAGCACTTTTATTCTGCAGGAAAACAGCTCCCAAGTGCCCGGCTCTGCTGCTGCTGCAAACCAGACTGAAGAGGGGAGGGCTGCTTTAGCTGCTCATATCTTGGGATTGGTAGCAGATAGAAAAATGGTTCTGATCTTCTTTGAAAGCTGACATTCCATGTTTTAAAATGATACCACATCACAGCATTATATCCAGTAGATCAGAAGATAAAGCTGTTAGAAATCGAGTTGGGAGAGAAAGCTGGTTTTAGTTTCACTTTCAGCCGGCACTGGGGAGCTGTTTTCCTGCAGAATAAAAGTGATTTTCCTGGACATGTAATACAGACACAAAGTGCACATAGGTATGTCTGGGATGTGTCTGCAATATTTTGTGGGGCACTGCTGTTAGTTATATAGGTGATAATGAGGTGACAGACTCCCTTTAAAGAGAAAGAAAATAGCCCATATAAGTGGCTGTAATTTCCCATGTGCCCATGACAGGTGACACCATATATGAGCGTTCGCTAGGTGCAGGGGGCGGTAACCCTGCACCTAGTATCGTCTTTAGCCCATCTCTAACCACACCTTCCTTCTTCAGATTGACAGGGCCAGGCAGCTTCTTCTCTCTGCTGCCGGCCCTGTTCGTAGCTGAAATCCCGCGCCTGTGCCGTGTGCTTTACATTCGGTTTGCCAGTACTCGGCAGGCATCGGCAGTCACTGCGCCTGCGCTGTGCACTTTACATTCGGTGCAGGAGCAGCGACTGCTGATGCCTGCCGAGTACTGGCAAACCGAATGTAAAGCGCATGGCGCAGGCGCGGGATTTCAGCTACGAACAGGGCCAGCAGCCCTAAACCAGAAAATTCACACAGGCCATATCTATATATCTATATATATCTATATTCATTATATCTTTCATGAACATATATTTTTTTAAAATTATGAATTATATACCCTATGTAAGTGAAAATATAAATATAAATTCAAATTATTATCGATTATAGGCCTTTTGGAGTGGCCTTACAGTCCAGTGAGGGGTGTGGGTCGGGTACCCCACCTGACCACCTTCCATCTCTAGAGTGTTAACCAGACAGCGGTACTTGCATCCCAGGCTGGAATGCAACATGAATCTACCTGTGCGCTCCACTGTGGAGCGCATTGCTCCTCCTTTCCTTCCTCCTGCGGTCATGTCCTGACTATGTGACCTTCTGTGCATCCCAGGCTGGAGCGCACCGCTGTCTCTCCTCCCTATATGCTCAGTGTGGAAGCGGGTGTCATGAGCTATTGAAGACCTACATATAGATATGGTTGAACAATAGAATAGAAACAATGAATTGATGGAATTATTTAAACCCTCAGTTGAAAATTATTTAAAAACATCAGTTGTGGTTTCAGATAATTGACCATGTCCCCACATTAAGGAGGAGTGGCAACAGATCTGATATTTTGAATAAAAAGGAGCTTCAATGGATCTTTAGATTAACCACGTTGAAACCCATGGGACTCAATGTAGATTTTAAATTTAACACAATTATACGCTGATCTCCTTCACTGTAAACGTATGGGGGATGGCTTGCCAATCACTCCTTGTTCTTATATTTTAAGCTAAGACTATTGTGTTTTTCTTTCATATATCCATGATTAAGAATTAGAGATGAGCGAACGTGCTCGAAACGAGCACTGTACCGCTCGGCTCCCCTGCGCTCGCATGGGCGCAGGCAGCTGCTTCCGTCCTCCTCAGGAGGACGGAAGCGGCACCCTGCGCCCATGCGAGCGCAGGGCAGCCGAGCGGTACAGTGCTCGTTTCGAGCACGTTCGCTCATCTCTATTAATAATGTTTTTTTTCTTTAATTTTTCTAGATGCGCCTAGACAACATTTGACTCGCCGGGGGACGGACATTATTTGTCATTTTCTATTTTCATGTTTGTTTGATATCCCTTTTTTTTTTTTAGAGGACAGAGGAACAGTCCACTTCGTGTCTGTAATGCATGAGGCGGCATATCTTTACATATTTTGTCTATGGCTGGTGTGACATTGTGGTGTGAGCTTCATATATATATATATATATATATATATATATATATATATAATTTTTTTTTTATTGAGCAAAATAATTAATAAAAAAAAATGTTTACATTGCAGCATTAAAAAAACCCATGACTCTTATTTTGTGTATTTTTGTTTCTACATTGCTATGTGTAGGCTTGATTATTGTGGAATTACTTGTGGTTTTCACTGGTACCATTTTGGGGAACATAACTTGGGGACATTCTTTGTGTGTGGAAGAAAGGTGAATCAGACATCAATACAGGAAAGGATTCTTTGCAGTGGATTTAGACGAGTAGATAATCGTTAAGACGCAGCGTCAGGTCATAGTGTGCGCTGGCAGGGAAGACAGTGGAGCGGGGAACCTGATGGCAGCGGCAGCGCAGAACAGGTAAGTACGTTTTTTTAAAGTGGCTGGGTGGGCTGATCTGAGGTCTGAGGGCGGCACAAGACGCTGATCTGAGGTCTGATGGGGGCACAAGATGTTGATCTGAGGTCTGAGGGGGGGGGCACAAGACGCTGGTCTGAGGGGGGCACAAGACCCTGATCTGATGTCTAAGGGGAGCACAAGACCCTGATCTGAGGGGGGCACAAGACGCTGATCTGAGGTCTCATGGGGGCACAAGATGTTGATCTGAGGGGGGGCACAAGATGTTGATCTGAGGTCTGAGGGGGGGCACAAGATGTTGATCTGAGGTCTGAGGGGGGGCACAAGACGCTGGTCTGAGGGGGGCACAAGACCCTGATCTGAGGTCTGAGGGGGGCACAAGACCCTGATCTGAGGTCTGAGGGGGGCACAATACGTTGATCTGAGGTCTGATGGGGCACAAGACACTGATCTGAGGTCTGATGGGGGCACAAGACGCTGACCTGAGGTCTGACGGGGGCACATTGTGTTGATCTGAGGTCTGATGGGGGCACAAGACGCTGATCTGAGGTCTGATGGGGGCACAAGACGCTGATCTGAGGTCTGATGGGGGCACAAGACGCTGATCTGAGGTCTAATGGGGGCACAAGACGCTAATCTGAGGTCTGAAGGGGGACACAAGATGTTGATCTGAGGTCTGATGGGGCACAAGATGCTGACCTGAGGTCTGATGGGGGCACGTTGTGTTGATCTGAGGTCTGATGGGGGCACAAGACGCTGATCTGAGGTCTGATGGGGGCACAAGACGCTGATCTGAAGTCTGATGGGGGCACAAGACGCTGATCTGAAGTCTGATGGGGGCACAAGATGTTGATCTGAGGGGGGGCACAAGACGCTGGTCTGAGGGGGGCACAAGACCCTGATCTGAGGGGGGCACAAGATGTTGATCTGAGGTCTGATGGGGGCACAAGACGCTGATCTGAGGTCTGATGGGGGCACAAGACGCTGATCTGAGGTCTGATGGGGGCACAAGACGCTGATCTGAGGTCTGATGGGGCACAAGACGCTGATCTGAGGTCTGATGGGGCACAAGGGCCCACCTGAAACTGGAGCCGGCCCTGGGCTGACGTCACACTCTGCACTGTATTTATAGCTCTCTATACAGTCCTATTTAACTCTATATATCTCTACACTCTATTTATAGCTCTATACTGTATGACGTTAGTACTGTCACTATATTTTTCTGTATGGGATAATGGAGATGGGATGGCACACATACTTCTCTAAGTAAATATATATATAAATCGGGGGGGGGGGGGCGCCGAGAGAAAGTTTAGCACAGGGCGCCATCTACCCCAAGGCCGGCCCTGTGCATCAGGTACATTCTTCACGATAGAGCGATCTGTGTAGGCTAGCATCAGGAGCGCAACCGGTGGGGGGAGGGAGCAGAGCATTGGTTCAGTAACCTCTGCTCAATTTACATGGTCTGCCACCTAATAACAGAGTTGTTATGGTTCCTAAATGTTTCCACTTTGCAATAATACCACTCATAGTTGAACATGGAATATCTAGAAAGAAGAAATTTCACGAATTATGAACTGACTTGTTCCATCCTATTACAGTAGCGCGTGAAAATTCAAAGAGCTCTTTACAGGGGCGTAGCTAATGGCTCATGGGCCCTGGTGCAAGAGTTCAGCTTGCCCCCCCACCCCTTCCCTCAGTGCTGTGTGTCTTCTTATGCAGCAGAAGGGTCTTTGGGCCCCCTCAGGCTCCTGGGCCCGGTAGCGACTGCTACCTCTGCACTCCCTATAGCTACGCCCCTGGCTCTTTAGAACAACCTGTTTCACCAATGTTTATAAAGGCAGACTGCATGAATAGTGCTCGATTTTATAAGCCTGTGGCAATGGGACTAAATGTCTGAATTCAGTGATATGGGTATGTCTCTACTCTTGTTTATATACTATATTTAATTAAGACCTTTTAGAAAGTAGAGAGGTTGTCCAACAAACTTAAAACTTGTAAGTAATGCACATATTTTTCAGTGCTAGAAATTCTGCTCTGGTGTTATTTTCATCCTCTTTAGCTCTTATTTAATTTTTTTACACTTCCATTTGTAACTTTTTGTCTCATCAATTTCTATGGGTGGGCAGCAGATCATCCCACGACTATTAGGCAGCTGTATCTCACAGGAATGTCCGCTCTTGCTAATGCCATCTCTTTTCTTCTTTCACACAGCCCCAGTGAGTACACTAATAAATAGCCACAAAGATACAAATGGTATATCATTTCCTCCCCCAATTTCCTTCTCCACAGTCAAGAAAGAGATATATGTAGCTATATATTATTATGAATTCAGAAGTAGGTATGTATTATTGACCAGTGCATGGACCGCTTCACCTGCTTCTCTAGGAAGAAGAGATTGTAAATTTTGGTACTATAGTTCAGAAGCCTTCTGCCTAAAGTCGTCATCTGGTTTTCCTAGTAAACAGAGGCAGTGAAAGGAAGAGGTACACCACCAGAGCATCTACTGCATTAACTATAGGGTCCTGTGTCTGAGCAATGAAGTGGAAGCTTGTGACTGAACCTGGAGAACATTAGAGTCAGAGTTCCTCACCTGATACTGACCTGTTCCAACATATCTTGGTGTGGAGACAATTCTCATGGTCCTCTACACTCATGACTGAGAAATTCGGCAATCCTGTTATGTATCCCGCAAAAGTGTATTGCAGAAAAAGCAGGACATGAGTCATCATTCAGGCATGACTGCCAAAGCTGTTGATCCCACCTTAATGGTTTAGGTGACTGCTGTGGTATTGTACGACTAGACACAAATAGGTGTACATGTCAGAAGAACAAGGAACAGTAGACCAACTGCAGCACCAGGATATCCGGTGAACATTACCTTTGGACTGTTGGACATTAGAAGACTTTCCCCCACAATTGCAAAGACTGGCATCTGTTATTGAGATCAACTAGCGGAAAGGAAAGCTACCACTTCATTGCATAATGCACTACCATGAGCATCAGGATGGGGTAGTTTAGACTGAATAGAGAACAGTTCCAGCAAAGTCATATTTTGTACAGAGACTGTAACTGAGAATAAAAAAAGTTTCATTGCGAAGTCAATGAAGTCCAGCATGTGCATGTTGAAGCAAGAGAGGTGTTTCCTTCTAAAGGATTCTTATTTTGAAGCAATGACAGCCTTTCCTGCACAAGACAAACCTTGAGACATCTTTGTATTAAAAGCCATACCCTGGAATGTGATCTATCTGAAGTAGCGTTCTAGTGATTATTCCCCCAGCCTAAACGAGTAAGAATGTCTAGGCAGCAATCCAGAGGACTGTGGAAACAGTTAAGGCAATTTCATGCAAGCCTATTCTGTGCAGGAAATAAACTCCGTGTGAAATCAGTATTTTCTGGACTGTACAATGGTTCTGTGGCTTGACTAGGGATGTACTGAATTGTACTTATGGCATTATGCGAGTTTAATTCAGTACAGCCGAAGTCGGGCAGAAACACACATAATTACAAGTCATTATATTGCTGTGAGTTCATGCCACAGGAGCAGTGTTCAGTCTGGGAAATACTGCTGTCACACAGAGCGTTTTCCCACACTGAATACACTTGTGTTAAGTTATCCTTACGGTCCGGGACAGGTGGAGATTTTGCTAAGAAGGTGGATAGAAGGGGCCAACCATTGGAAAGGTTTACTACTTCTAGGAATGGATAGTTAATGAGGTATTCATATAGATAGGGAATAACTATCTGATCGTTGGGCGTCCTACCGGTGGTACTCCCCACCAATCATGAGAACAGAGATCCATACCCCGGGGAGCCCCCCTGAAATAGACGGAGCGGTTGTGTGCTGCTGCTCCATTCATTTCTATGGGCGCGCTGGAGATAGATGAGTACATCCCCTGTGGATAAGGGATAACTTGTTATAAAAGGAATACCCCTTTAAGATCCAAATGTTTGGTGTGTGACAAATGACTGTCAGAATTACTTTATTCCTTGGAGAGAAACTTGTTTAAATCAGAATTGGGAAATACCTTTGAGGAGCACTTAGTCCTACAAATGGAAAAAAACTAACTGGAGGAGGATTTAGAGTCCTTAATCTGTAGCATTCAGAATGTGGTAACAACAGTCACCATGGAAGCCCTTTTGTAGGTTCGTACAGTGTCCAGGACAAAGTTGGAGAATTAACTTCCTGATAGAACCTAATCTTAAATATAAGAAAAGCATTTGGCGAAGAGGCAGAAATGCTTGAGGAGAAAGGGGAGGATAGGTTACAGTTGGTCCTGGTCCTTTTATGTGGTCTATCTTGAGAGATGCATTTATCAGACAGAGAGGATACAAAGTCTACAAGACCTTTGTGAGGTTCTCCACAGCCCTACAACCAACAAAGACTAGAACTGGGCCTATTCCAGTTCTGCACTGATAGTGAGTGGTGGCTGCATTATGGCAAAACCTCAGCTTGCTGCTTTGGATTCAGGTATGCAGGACAGAGGGGTTGAGCCTCAAGTGGTCTCACACCTTTCAATCCTAGGTCGTTATCCTTTTATACAAATTGTTCTACAGTGGGTCTACTTTGGGATCAGCTAGTCTTCGTTCCTAGGCATCAACGAGCCTTGGGAATCCATGACCCTATTGTATAGTTGGAACACCCCACAAGACCCAGCTGTCTAGTTATCGCAACCTGGTCCTTCTAAAAGTCATTTAGATCCGTACGCTTAGCCATTTTCTTGCTTCCTATGCAACTTCAAGAGCTGACTGTAGCTGCCTGATATTGTAAGTCCCAACCCTTGACAGGAGTCACTGTAATGAGATAAATATATCAAAAAGATAAAAAATATTCAATTATCTTCATCTGTCAGAAATTTAAATGTACAGTGCCTTGCGAAAGTATTCGTCCCCCTGGAACTTTTCAACCTTTTGCCACATTTCAGGCTTCAAACAAAAAGATATAACATTTAAAATTTTTGGTGAAGAATCAACAAGTGGGACACAATTGTGAAGTGGAACGAAATTTATTGGATCATTTAAATTTTTTTGTAATAATAAAACTGAAAAGTTGGGCGTGCAAAATTATTCGCCCCATTTACTTTCAGTTCAGAAAACTCAGTCCAGAAGTTCATTGAGGATCTCTGAATGATCCAATGTTGTCCTAAATGACTGATGAAGATAAATAGAATCCACCTGTGCGTAATCAAGTCTCCGTATAAATGCACCTGCTCTGTGATAGTCTCAGGGTTCTGTTTAAAGCACAGAGAGCATCATGAAGACCAAGGAACACACCAGGCAGGTCCGTAATACTGTTGTGGAGAAGTTTAAAGCCAGATTTGGATACCAAAAGATTTCCCAAGCTTTAAACATCCCAAGGAACACTGTGCAAGCGATCATATTGAAATGGAAGGAGTATCAGACCACTGCAAATCTACCAAGACTGTCCGTCCCTCTAAAACTTTCATCTCAAACAAGGAGAAGACTGATCAGAGATGCAGCCAAGAGGCCCATGATCACTCTGGTTGAACTGCAGAGATCTACAGCTGAGGTGGGAGAGTCTGTCCATAGGACAACAATCAGTCCAACACTTCACAAATCTGGCCTTAATGGAAGAGTAGCAAGAAGAAAGCCATTTCTCAAAGATATCCATAAAAAGTCTTGTTTACAGTTTGCCACAAGCCACCTGGGAGTGTCCAAACATGTGGAAGAAGGTGCTCTGGTCAGGTGAAACCAAAATCAAACTTATTGGAAACAATGCAAAACGATATGTTTGGCGTAAAAGCAACACAGCTCATCACCCTGAACACACCATGCCCACTGTTAAACATGGTGGTGGCAGCATCATGGTTTGGGCCTGCTTTTCATCAGCAGGGACAGGGAAGATGGTTAAAATTGATGGGAAGATGGATGGAGCCAAATACAGGACCATTCTGGATGAAAACCTGTTGGAGTCTGCAAAAGACCTGAGACTAGGACAGAGATTTACTTTCCAACAAGACAATGATCCCAAACATAAAGCAAAATCTACAATGGAATGGTTCAAAAATAAACGTATCCAGGTCTTAGAATGGCCAAGTCAAAGTCCAGACCTGAATCCAATTGAGAATACGTGGAAAGAGCTGAAAACTGCTGTTCACAAATGCTCTCCATCCAACCTCAAAGAGCTTGAGCTGTTTTGCAAGGAAGAATGGGCAAGAATTTCAGTCTCTAGATGTGCAAAACTGATAGAGACATACCCCAAGCGACTTGCAGCTGTAACCGCAGCAAAAGGTGGCGCAACAAAATATTAATGTAAGGGGGCCGAATAATTTTGCACGCCCCACTTTTCAGTTTTATTATTACAAAAAAAGTTTAAATGATCCAATGAATTTCGTTCCACTTCACAATAGTGACCCACTTGTTGATTCTTCACCAAAATATATCTTTTTGTTTGAAGCCTGAAATGTGGCAAAAGGTTGAAAAGTTCCAGGGGGCCGAATACTTTCGCAAGGCACTGTAAGGGCTGACCAGTGTATGTAGATGGAAAGCATAAGCCCCACACCACCATACACCACAAGAAAAAAGCAGAGAAGTCTGCTTCATACAGTTTGGAAGAGGGACTTACACTTTTGGCTTCGTGCCTTCCTTCTAATCTTTGGTCTACAGTCTTCTGTAGCCACAATGACATGGATGACAAAGTACAGTAGGTTCACTTTTCACACTTTTTTCCTACGGCAAACATTTAGTTCCACAAAATGAGTTTGAAACTGAATAATAAACTTCGACCTATATCTGCAACAAGGAAGAGTAAAGTTCTAATCAGGCATCATGGGTATAGGTTTATAGGAATTTTAGATAAAGTTGACAGTTTGCACGGAAGCTGCTGTGAATTGGAAATTCCCACAACCAAATTGTGCTACTTTTAGATGAATCCTGGTGCTGGAAATTTTGGAAATTCACGTAACCACACAACAGAAACGGATAACTAGGTGGTCATTAAAGAAAACCTGTCACTACAAAATGCACTGCAATCTGCAGACAGAATGATTTGCTGAATTTTTCCCCACAAAACTAATATTGATCTCATCAGCTTCTCCTGCTCTGTTACATGTTGCCTCCAGATTGCACTGTATTTGATAGTGACAGGTTCTGTTAAAAGGGGTTAACAAGTTTACAAATTATGCCTTAAAGGCCGGGCCAAATTTTATTTTTGCATTTTAATTTTTTCCTTCCTGCTTTTCAAGAGCTATAACTTTTTAAATTTTCCATGCACATAGCTACATGAGGGCTTTATTTTTTTGTGGGACAAGTTTCATTTTAATAGCACAATTTAATTTACCATACCTTGCATTGAAAAATGGGGTGAAATTGAAATAAACATCAATTCCTCCATGTAATTTTGGGCTCTGAGTTCACTGTGCTCTAAAAATGACAAGACGACCATATTTGGTGAGTCAGTAGAATTAGAGATACTAAATTTATAGTTTTCTATTATTTTTACTAGTTTAAAATAAATTACTAATTTGCGTCGCCATATTTGTTTACAATGCTATTTGACAGCTTGTTCTTTGTGGGGTGAGTTGTGGTTTTTAGTGGTACCATTTTGAGGTACATTTTACTTTTTGATCCCTATTAAATTCTATTGGGAGGGGGGCATGTGACCAAAACACATTTTTTTTAACTTTTCACTGTAATTTACATAGTAACACAGTTTATAAGGCCGAAAAAAGACATCTGTCCATCCAGTTCGGCCTGTTATCCTACAAGTTGATCCAGAGGAAGGCAAAAAACCCTGTGAGGTAGAAGCCAATTTTCCCCACTTTAGGGAAAAAAATTCCTTCCCGACTCCAATCAGGCAATCAGAATAACTCCCTGGATCAACGACCCATCTCTAGTAACTATAACCTGTAATATTATTACACTCCAGAAATACATCCAGGCCTCTCTTGAACTCTTTTAGTGAACTTACCATCACCACCTCCTCAGGCAGAGAGTTCCATAGATTTGAGCATGCAGTGTTCTGATCTTTTGTACCATTGACTTCAGTACAATACTACTACAGTCTATGTGATTTTACAGGCTACCTATTAAACCTGGGAGCTGCATAGTAACCTACAGGAACCTCGCGATTTCACTGCAGTGCTCTGATCAAGGATTGAGGTCACTATTGACTGCGAAATAAGTGGGGTTAAACCAGTTTTCTCATCTCATCATTTCCATGATGAGATGGAACTAAGTGCTGGCTCCAGGTGGCTGGGCTTATGGAAATTGCCAATCAAGCTGGTACTTTGCTCTTCTGTAACTACCATTGTAGTCAACTGAAGCTACATAAGCAGCATAGCAGAATAAAGCTACACTACGTCCACTCACTATGAAGTGAATTAGGGAAACAGCAGAGCGATGGCATTTTGTTGAGGTTCCTTTAAGACCAGAATTGGAGTTATCGCCAATCTCAATAATTGCAGTCATGTGGCAGCTTAGGAGACCGCTCCATCCATTTCTTGTGCACCTATGACCGATATATGCATTATGCGACGTTCAGAGGTTTACAATGTGAATGGAAAAGACTGGCAAACTAACTAGATACTTGCTATTCTTATTTGGTATCTATTGTGGTTTGATATCTGTAAGGAAAATAAAAACATTTAACTAATTAGATATAGAATATTTACATTGCTTTATTAAATCTTTACAATCATGTCAAATACACAATTATATATATATGTACACAAGGTTTATATACACATTAAAACCAGGCTCTTACAGTACATAATAGAATATTGTGCCACTGTATGTTTTATGCCAAACAAATTGCCTATGGTTTATAAAATATAAGGTGAAAATAAAAAAAAAGAACTTATAAGAATCAAATGTGTAAAATGATGATTTACACACACATGGACTTGGTGAGCTTCAGGGTTAGGGACTGCTATAGTCTTATATAAATTGACCATTTTAGGTCCAAGATGACAGTGCAAGTGCATTAAGAGTAATGAGATCAAAATATTCTATTCTCAAGAATACAGATGATGCTATAAATGTAGACTGAAAAAAATCCACTTTGCACAACTTCCAATAAAAAAATGGAATAAAGAATTGCTAAGCTATAAACCTCAAGGAAGGGTAAAGATTCATTAAAGGCACAGCAAAAACTATCCAGAGACCCTCTTAATTCATGTAATCTACAGCTAGCCAACATTTAAATGTACACAATCACAACTTAAGCCTGTCCTAAGAGATATGCAAGTATATTATATTTCTATGATTCAATTTTGCAATGGCTTCCAATAATCACTATACGGTATGTTTCCTTGCATGGCATTTTGTCTTCTTAAATGGGCAACCCGCATTTACATTACAGAACAATGCTAGAAGACTGGAGGCCAAAGCTTGGTCAGTATATTTTCAAAAAATCTATCGTATAGCAGCAGTAAACGGTCCTGATGGGTCCCTAGCTGCATACTCCATTAGCTATTACTGGAACTAAGCTAAAATACAAAGGACGTGGCAGACACAAAACATTCAAAAAGGAACCCTCACTGTACGGTTAATTGCCAATGACAACCCAAATGTATATGCTCTGGATTTGGTGCAGCAAATATACTTTGTATTACAGTACCATTAAAGTGGATGAGCATTTAAGAAATCTCAGTCACATTCTGTGAAAAAATCTGCAAGGCTTGTTTCACATTTGTGCTATGCATTTCCGGCAGGCTGTTGGCTCAATTGACTATAATGTGGACTGGTATCGATGCGCAGCGGTATTTATCCAGCTGCTTGTCAGCATATTTGCTGGGTTGTGGCCGGTCCCCATAATAGTAAATGGGGGTGGGCGACGATGGGTTTGCTTCTGGAAATGCTGGAATGCAAAGAGATCCCACATTAGATCACTAATCATTTTGTTGATTAGTGAGGGTCTTTGAACTTGGATCCCTACTGATCAAGACCTTTGGTATGCTGCCATGACATATATAAAATTTCTGAAGGGTCGTTACTAGAGATGAGCGAGCATGCTCGGCCGAGCGTACTCGGGAGAAATTTTCGAGTAGTAGCGTACGCATTTTATAATCTGTATGCTAATGCATACGCATCTTATAATCTGTACACAAATGCGTACGCATCTTATAAATTTGTACGCTAATGTGTAAGAGTAACTTACTCTTAAAAGGGAACCTGTCACCATGAAAATCCAATGTAAGCAGGAGGAGAAGAGCAGATTGATATAGTTTTGTGGGAGACTGTTAAGTATTTAAATTTCTGTTCATTCTTGACTTAGAAGTCCAGGAGTCGGTCCTATCAGTGATTGACAGCTCTCTCTGTATACACAGTCATAGAGCTGTCAATCACTGATAGGACCGCATGCTTAACTTCAAAGCCCAGAATGAGCAGAAATTTAAATTATAAAATAGAAGTGTTACTGAATCTTTTCCCATAAACTTATTTACCAGTCTGTTCAGACCCTCCTGCTCCTTAATACGCTGCCTTCAGCTCAGACACCATAGTCAGTGTGACAGGTTTCCTTTAAATAAATGCAATGCATAGAGTGAAATCTGTGGTAAATATGCATGTAATACGTGCATATTTCTGTGGAAATGCACCAAATACACAGTGGAAATTTTGCCCGCTGTGGCCATACTCTTAAATTAAGAGCTAACTTGATCTAATGGGAAATGCCCAAAAAGTACTGACATGTTAGGGCATAAAGTCAAGTTAAAGAGGACCTTTCCCCACTCCTGACCTGCCTGTTTTAATAGTTTCATGCATTCCCCATGTAATAACAATTCTGGAACATCTATTCATATGGCTCTATGTTGTGCCATTCCTTTATTATTTGCACTAGAAGTTATGAATGAATTGCTATTTGCCTTCAGTAAAGGAACAGAGGGGAGGTGACCAGTTGGGGGTGTGTTCCTGCACAGTCTGAACATGGCAGCACTGATTGGATAGAGTCAGTCTGTGCAGATACACACCCCCAGGTTGTTACCTCCCCTCTGTTCCCTTACTGAAGACAAATAGCAATTTATTCATAACTTCTAGTGCAAATAATAAAGGAATGGCACAACATACAGACATAAGAATAGATGTTCCAGAATTGTTATTACATGGGGAATGCATGAAGCTATTAAAACAGGCATCTCAGGAGTGGTGAAAGGTCCTCTTTAAATCTGAAAGTTCTGAAGACTATCTCATAATCTGGTTTCACTGGAGAGATGGCATCAAATGCATAGTACCTCTTTATTGAAATTAATTAGCTTTCAGAGCAAGAGTGAAAAATAAAATGGACAAAAATCAATATTTTATATTTAGCATGTTTTCATAAGCGAAAAGACATTTGGTAAAACGTAAAAAAATTTCAATTTCACATGGCTACAAAATGTAATTTTAGCATAAATCTTGTAAAAGTTCTATGGGTTATTTCAGGTTCAAAGGGGTTTTACCGTCTGGATAGGTCATCAGTATCTGTCTGGTGGGGGTCTGACACAGGGCACCCCTGCTGATCAGGTGTTCGAGAAGGCACCGGGTCTCCAGTTGACACTGCAGCCGTCTTGCAACTTTCCCTAGGCCAGAGACATCACATATATCGATCACATGGCCTTAGGGCCCATTCACACGACCGTGTGAAAGGGTCAGCATCTATTCCGCAATTTTGCGGGATACATGCGGCCCCATTCACTTCAATGAGAGTGGGCATCCGCTGCACGGAGCCGGCTCTGCACAAAAAAATAGAACATGTCCTATACTTGTCCGCAACAGCGGACAAGAATAGGCATTTTGAAAGGGGCGCCCGGCCGTGTGTTCCGCAAATTGCGAACACACGCCGGGCGGCATCCGTGGTATTACAGATCCACAATACTACGGCCGTCTGAATGCGGCCTAAGTATAGCTTAGCCCTGTTCAAGTGAAAGGGGCTGAGCTGCAATACCAAGCACAGATGCTGTTCCATGTACAGTGCTATGCTTGGTAAGCTTCAAGGAGGCCGCAGCTCTCATATGAGAGCTGATTGATGGGGGTCCCAGGTCAAGGGCCCCCACCGATCAGATACTGATCATCTATTCAGAGGATAGGTCATTGGTTAGAAATGGTTAATTAATTAAGAGTGGTTGTCCCATCTGAGCAAAAAATTCCTACATGACACAGAAAGTGACCTTCTAATTCTACCTAGAGCTTCTTTCTATGGGCCAGATGGACCGCTAGGAAGAGCAAGACTGGCAGCCTTGGTGAGACCATGTATTACATGGTCATGTACAGTACTTATTAAATGGGTGGCAGGTACTAGTACATTTCCCCTGCAGTGTCTCCAGACTGGCCTCACAAAGCTTCCTCAGGCAAGATGACTGGAAAAGCCACTTCTGCACGATTACCGGCGGGACTTCATTTTGAAAAAGATTTGACACAAGCATTCTAAGCGGCCAATCACATATGACTACATCAGAATAAGAATATAATGCTCTTATTAATCCAGATCTTAAAAGGCTCATCTCCAAAATCATTACCGTTAATTACGGTATCGTCCTTTTAACTTGCAATGTAAACATCGATACACAGATCTGATTTAATTCATAAAGCTAACATTAACCCTTTCTGGACTTAAACCAACTGAGGTAGATAAGAGTTTTCTTTGCAACCTCAACTATGTAGATACTCTACTACCTTGAGAGGATTTATGTACACAATGTCAAAAGACACATTACTTGAGATGTGGCAGTAAGAAGCTTTCTGTGCAGCATGCTAATGTAATCTGTAGAATGGGAGACAGGAAAGGCAGGGAATTTGTGCATGCTGATAACATCAATGTACGTACACGTTGATTTCATGTACAACTATGCCAACTGGCTGGCCCAACTCAGGTCATGCGGTATGGGCATATTAGCTAAATGCAGGCAGAAAGGGCGGCAAAGCCATTAACCAGACACTTGCAGCTATCATAAATGTAAATGCCAGACTATGACCAGCAAGAAGTTAACCTGCTGTGTGGCGCACAGAGTGTCTGTAAAAAACAAATGTGTCTACAACTGTTTGCAGGGGAATAGGAATACTTCAACAGCACCATGCAAAGTATCCTTAAGAAAAAAAAATTGTAAAAAATGTCAACACTGAAACTACACTATGCAGTGCCGGTCAGTAAAAATGGACATATAAAGGGATAACAGCATCGATGAGTCAGGAGAGAAGAGGCTTCCTTCTTTAGTTAATTAAACACCATGAGACTCCGTTAACCAAATAGTCCTGCAACTGTTCCCAGCAGAAAACTGCATGATGGGAGAAAATTTCCCAAAGGACAAGGTGGTAAAGAAGACCAAAAAGGCTGATCTAAAAAACATATAATAAGGTGGTAGCATGTTTTATGTGTGTTTTCTCAGCTTTTTCTTAACAGTCTGATAATCAACAATATTTCATTATCCGGCAACCATAACATGAAGTTTACTAAGCTTTGATAGAAATATTGGCAATAATCACAAAATATACAAGGTGCGATGCAGACAGACCGTAAAGTCTCAATAACGCACTCTGAACTGTTAGTGGGAGGTTAGAATTCCCCATACAGTATGCCTACTTCTCAAGAACGTGTGGTCAATAGAGACTGAATGTACAATGTAGACTAATCGATCCAAACTGGAAAAGTATGAGATATTAAATCCTGTAGCATACTGGAAGTTAGCGCACAGGTACAACAACCGGAATAACACTACTTTCAGCAAATAAGTTGCATTTCCGATATAAAATGAATTAGATTTTACAGCCATGCCATTGATTTCTATGGGAGCACTGGAGAGAGGTGGAGATAGAAATGAATGGAGAGGCTGCCAGAATTTCCAACCAGTCGCTCCATCCATTTCAGGGTCCATGAGGTACAGAGCCCCCTTCCCAGTGGTCGGACCCCCACCAATCTGACAGTAATCCCTCATCATGTGGATAGCGGATAACTTGTTATAACCGGAATATCCCTTTAAGAGCATAAAACAACACCACCACGCACTTCAAAGGCAAAGTGAACATTAGCCACCGCACCGTGTAAAATATTGCCACGTTCACAGGGGTCACAAATGCTAAAATATCAATACCTATAGGCAAGTCCCCCATTGCATAAATCTGGTCTCACTGACTAAAAAGTGGAATTCTAAGGATTAAAAAAAAATCCTCAGTTGCAAACCAGCGCATTTCAGTTGACAGGACTGCTGAGAGAATGGAACTGGAGCAGGAGACCAGATTTTAGACTGAGCTGCAGTAACCTATGCCTTTCGAGGTTCTGTGTAGGTAGAATTAAAATTTAGGATTACAAAACAAAAATGTCAAACTTTCTAAAATAGTAAAACTAAAATTAAAGGGGTTGGCCACTTTCTCAAGCAACTTCTATAACGCCCTCACCTGGTGGGCACTATACTAAAGAATTCCCCAGTTTCAGTGCCCCCTGCTGACTATGGATCTGGTGTGTAAACAGCAGATGCTGGAGGCAGCTGTGTCCATAGCAATCAAGACTGCTGCCACACACTTCTACTGTACTTGTGGTCAAGGCATTCAGTGCATCTGCAAATGCTTTAGAGCAAGCTTGGAAAAGGATGCATCAGGGGCAGTGGTCACCTAGGTACATCATGTGACTGCGGCCATCTTGAATGCACACTGGATCCATGGACAAGTGGACACTGAAGTAAGTCATGAGGGGTTTCCTAGGATAGTGCCCACTAGGTTATGGTGTCATAGAAGTTCTTTGAGAAAGTGGCCAACAACTTTAATATTTAAAAATTGACAAACAGATTTACAATGACAACTGCAAGAATATTGAAAATCTAAAATTTGAACATCAGCACCCTTATATAATCCAGCAATGAATTCAACAGTGTCATACAGGCGAGTTAACAAGCAGAACATCCTAAAGGGTCTAAAAGGTATATATGTAAGCAGAAGAATTCACATTTATCAGGAAGGTAGGACACCAACCTTTCATAGAAATGCTATACATACAACTGGATCTTTAATATGAACATAGATGATGACAGAAGAATGAGCACCTGAAAAATACACCATTCCAATACTCTTAAATAATGACGTTCCATTTCCTCCTGTGTCTGACCCTAAATATCGCTCAGTGACACCTACACAACAAGGATGCCTTTACTGAAAGAACATCTGTCAGCTGGATCAACCCCATTATGCAGAGTAAAACAATACCTCATTCACATTCCTCCATTGCTCTGTTCCCGAGTAGTAGAACTACTCCCCCATCCCCTTGATTGACAACTGTATCGTAGTCCAACTAGTGCACATGTGCCGAAGAAGTTATCATCCACCTGAGCGAAGACTAGTGTCTCTTTTTCTTGGTGGAGGATTGTCATTGGTGCATGAGCAATAGTCATCTGCGCTACTAGGGAAGCAGAGGCAGATGCACTGAACATGCGCCGATAGTGTAGACTACAGCACAGCGGCAAATTATAGGTCCAGGCGAGAAACCTGAAGGTTAATTAACTTCACAATGCATATTAATTAAGAAGGGCAAGAAAAATAGCAACACTGTATAGAACATGGATTTTAATTACCAGGTGACCCATAACTAATGTACTACGGATGATACACGGATGACATACTAAAAGGTGATTGTGAAAAATACTGGTCCCTATATTCTTTACATCTATTACGGCTACTCATGTTATTGCATGGCTGTCCAAAGACTTACTGGGTAATAGCAAAGACTGAAACCACTGAGTACTAAATGTAGGTCCATATCTAATAGTAAAACCTGAAGAGAGCTTTAAAGTGGCTGTGAAATTCTTATGCACAAAAATAAAATTGTCAATAAATAACTAACCACATAACCTACCCCATACCTACCTACTCCATATTAATCACGTGTAGTGAAGGGAATTTAGATTGTTTTTAAACAGTACAGGCAATTGCTTTCTTACTGAAACAAAGCCCTTTGTAGATCATCATAAAAAATAGAAAATTTCATCTTTACGGTTATAATTGTTTTTGAGCTGAAGAGTCACAGGATCCATCACATTGTTTGAAATGGACATGCCTTGGAAACGGTGCATCAACTGAAAAATCTACATAAAGACAATGCCAGGTATCCTCCTTCACATTACTTGTTAACAATAAGCTCTTTCCCTTAGGGAAGGCAAGTAATAAACTTTCCATAATGTACATAGGAGTTCTGAGAAATATTTTTGGTCATAGTTCATCCTTTTCCATCATTTCAAATGCCTCAATGTCTTCTTTCCAATCTGCCAATATAGACTCTATTGGCTGACCTTTACTGTCCCACCTCTTATTCTTGGATTCTGCTGGAGTCTGTGGCTTCTCTACAGAATTCAGGCTATCTTCACTGTGGGACTGCTCAGCTTCCAGTGAGAGGTCTCCATCTTTAGGATTACGAGAATGGTCTCTATCCGAGGAATGGAGAGTATCAAATTGAGACACTGGTGAGGAATCACCTTCAGAGTCCTTAGTGTTCACCAACTCTTCCTGAGGTATCGATTGTTCTTTCGGAATCTGTTTTTGAGAGTCATTTTCTAAAGATCTCTGCTCTCCACTTTCACCTTCCAAATCTAAACAAAGAGTAAACAGAATAAATATCTTATGTTCTCGGCGAGACAAAATAATATATTAATTATTAAAGAGGACTTGTCTCCTCTCCTGAGACATCTCTTTTAGTAAGGAATTCTACATGAGATAACAATTCTGAAGCATCTGGACCATTCTTAGGCCCCTTTCACACAAGCGAGTTTTCCGCGTGGGTGCAATGCGTGAAGTGAACGCATAGCACCCGCACTGAATCCTGACCCATTCATTACAATGGGTCTGTGTACGTGAGCGTTTTTTTTCACGCATCAGTTCTGCGTTGCGTGAAAAACGCAGCATGTTCTATATTCTGCGTTTTTCACGCAGCCCTGGCCCCATAGAACTGAATGGGGCTTCAGTGAAAAACGCATTGCATCCTGAAGCAAGTGCAGATGCAGTGCGTTTTTCACTGATGGTTGCTAAGAGATGTTGTTTGGAAACCTTCAGTTTTTTATCACGCGTGCGAAAAATGCATCATAATGCATTGCACCCACATGGAAAAAACTGAACGCAATCGCAGACAAAACTGACTGAACTTGCTTGCAAAATGGTGCAAGTTTTTCTGAACGCACCCTGAGCCAATCCGTCACGCTTGTGTGAAAGGGGCCTTATGACTATGTTGTGAACAGCTGACAGGTCCCCTTTGAAAATGGTTCTTCAGGACTAGGCAAATAAAGCTCACACTTTCAAATATATGTACGGCCTGTGGCTCTAGGGTGGGTGGTGGCAATTTGCCAAAAAAATCTATATTTGGCATATGCAGCACTTTTGCAGCAATCAGTATCCGTGTAAGTACAAGCACTTGCTCCATTCTCAGACAGAGTGCAGTGTAAGGAAGAGGAAGTGATTCTTGCTTGGAGTGTTGCCTCCTCATTCAAACAGCTTATACGCTTAAGATAGGTCATCAATAATAATATCTGGAAAACCCCTTTAAAGCGAGGCCAGCCATACATATAATATAGTTGGCTGAAAGCAGCTGCTGAAAGATGGAGGAAGAGGACACTTTCTCCCAACATATACTAAGTCTGATGTATTCCTATGCTGAGCTCAGGGAATACAGCTAGGTGGTTCAATTATAAAGATAATATCAGTTTCCTTATTTCAGAGAAATTTTAAACAATTATTACAATAAAAAAGGAACACTAAACTTGAAATGACTGATAAAGTTTAAAAGCAGCTAAACCTGCTCACACTGTTTCCAGTCTGCACTGCAGTATTGTCCACAGTCTTGTAGAAATGCTGCAGAAACACAAGGGGGTTACCCCCTTCTTCAGCTGGGAAATGTCTGGTGGAGGGTCTTAATCTTTATGCCCTACAGAAAGTGCAAAGGAGGGAGGTACCTGCTGTAGCTAGCTGTCTTACAGCCAGACACAGGACAGTGAGAAGGACAAGGTGAGACTTGGCCGATTTTTGGTCAGAAATAGAGGAAATTAAGAAACATTATGTTTAAAGGGTATTCCCATCTTAGACAATGGGGGTATATCGCTAGAATATGTCCCCATTGTCTGATAGGTGCGGCTCCCACCACTGGGATCCACACCTATATCGAGAACGGAGCGGGGAGCGCTGTGCCTGGAGGACCCCGGGATTTCCCGATGCTCCAATAGAAATGAATGGGAGCACACTAAGCATGCGCGGCCACCGGTCCTATCCATTTCCATGGAGCCGATGGAAATAGCCAAGCCAGTGTTCGGCTATTTTCGACTGCCCCATAGAAATGAATGGAGGGCGGCTGCGCTGCCCAGTGTGCCCTCCATTCATTTTCCTGCTCCATTCTCAATATGGGAAGGTGGGACCCGCACCTATGAGACAATGGGGGCATATCCTAGCTATATGCCTCCATTGTCCGAGATGGGAATAACCCTTTAATGTTCCTTTAACACGCATTTTATCAAAGGTCATGATGAGAAAAATTCTGCCCTCTTCAAAAGATTTAGTGAGGGAATCCTTAATCCACATTTATTTTTAAAGATGGTGCAAAGAAATATGAAAAGATGTGTACATTTCAATTTAAATTAACATGCTCTGTGTTATGTCTCAAAGAAATACAAGTACTTACTGCTTTCAATAATGTAGTTTGGAACTATTTTACCTTTAAAAATCGTTGCTGAAATTCCATGTGCAGCAGTTAAAAAAGGGGAAGAGACATGAAGAACAGAGTAAATCCATTTACCTGGCAGTTTACAGTCTGTAAATAAAGCTGGCTATACACAAGAGATTTTGGGAGGCTGAAGAGGCCAATTTATAGATTTTTCTTATGTGAAGGTCACCCCTCTTTAACTTATGGTGCTGTTGTCCAAACCTTCAGACCATCCATGGACAACAAGTCATTCAGAATACAGCTGTTTAAAATGTCTGAATGGAAAGCTTTAGGCATAGCAGCAGCAATTTAATGCTGAAATAAGTGATAGTTCTGGTATCTACAGTGGAAAGTTTGGAATCTGAGTGGTGGTCAGGGTTGTGCGTGTGGCAAGAGATGTTGACCTCTGCACACTTGGGGAAAATTATCAAAACTGGTGCACAGGAAAACCAACGTTGTTGCCCATTGCAACCAGTCAGATTGATCCTTTCACTTTCCAAAAGAGCTCTGAAAAATAAAAGGTGGGATCTGAATTGTTGCAATGGACTAGTAAGCCAGTTTTCTCCACCGGGACAGCCTACTGTAACATTTTAGCGCTGGTGTGAAACTAGCCTTAGATATACTTTTATTTAAAGGGAAAGCATCACCTACATTTTTTACTAACTAAAATCCGATAGAGAAACATTCTTTTTGTAATCTGTTCTTATTTTCAGTTTTCTATTTTAGAATCTGTACCTGATAATGGGGCAGCCAAGTTGCCTGAGCTACTAACAGTATTTAGAGATGTTGTAAAGCCATGTGGCCCACGGAACACAATGTACAGGGGATGGTCACTAGCTTTTATGGATGTTTTTACATATGCTCTGTGACCTGTGCAGAGGGAGTAGAGAAGCTGTGATCATTATCTACTGTGAATATTGATCCTAAGTTACCTGTAGAGGTGTTCACTGCCATTTGCCTGTGACGACAACATGACTGCTGAAAAGCGATCTATACAGAACAGGAAGTCTTGACGTATTAGACTTTAGGCCAGGGCAAAAACTGCTACACTTTAGTTTTTTTTTTTTTAATATTGAAAATGACATGGAAAAAGAGCATCACCAATTCTAAAAATATGTTTAACATTAACACTTAAAACTGATTATTTTCTGATGATTCCCTTCAAACGTTCTATATGACACTGGTAAGGAGGTGAATGCTGTTTCTTAAAAGAAAGAAATTACAAGAGAGGTACATATATTATATATATATATATATATATATATAGTACATGTCAGCCTGGACGAAGGCATCCATTATTTATACTGCTGGAAATCACGCACAACAGAAAAAGGTGTATTACTTCCTCTATCTACAGTCATGGCCAGAAATTTTGAGACCGACACAAATGTTGGTTTTTAAAATTTTCTGCTTCAGTTTCTATGGTGGCAAAGAGCATTAAATCTAGAGTCTTATTACAAAGTCACTCCATGAAAATTAACTTAATCACAAAAACCCCATTTCCACTGCACTCCCGTTCTTCACAGTACCCCTGAATGTGGGGATAGACTTTCCCGGGGAGGTACACCAGGTCGCTACCTCTCGAGGTGAGACAGTACTCGTGTCAGCCGGCCCAGGTACTAAGGTGTAAGACACCAGAGAGACTGATACGCAGGACAAACACACACCAGAGAGAGAGAGACGCTGAGTAGATGACTGGAGAAGGAAACACACTGTGAACACACAGGAGTGGGTCAGACAGGTGCCAGGAACAGGAGTCAGGTGCTGGATAAGTAGTATGCACACTACAGCAGGACTAAGGCAGAGTTCACACTTGTGCAGATCTGGGAAACCACAGGAACTGGTAACACGGACAGGAAACTGCAGGAAGCTATACAGGAGCCTTTGCAAGTCATGGATGACTTATAGATGCTCAGGCAAGGAGTGAATGTCCAAGAAAGCTTATATAGTTTCAGACAGGAGGAAAGGGGAAAGCAAAGAGCGAGGACGGTGGCCACAACGGTAAGTACGCGTGCGCTGTCTGGGACCCCCACCGGACGGTGTTACAGTACCCCCCCTCTACTCCCCCTCCCCTTGAGGCCAGCAAGAAAGTAGAGTAGGGGCATTGATATTGTCCTCAGGTCCCAGGATCTCTCTTCAGGACCAAAGCCTTTCCAATCCGCAACATAGTATGTCTTTTTCCCAAGCTTCTTGATGTCCAAAATGTCCTTCACCTCATATTTCTGCTCAGAATTTACTGTGACAGGATCTGGGGTAGACATATTACGGGAATAGCGGTTCAGAACCAAGGGCTTGAGCAGGGACACATGAAAAGAATTGGGTACACGCAGACTAGGAGACAGGCAGAGTTTATAGGTGACGTCATTGATCTTCTTCAGCACCTCGAAAGGTCACAGGAATCGAGGTGCCAACTTGTAGCTTGGAACCCTTAACCGAATATTTTTAGAAGACAGCCAGACTTTATCACCTATGGAAAACTGTGGAGGCTTCTTGCGCCTCCGATCCGCATAATTCTTCATACGAGTCACCGCCTTGGAGATGCAGTCCTTGGCTTGGCGCCATATTTTTAAAAAGTCCCTGAAAGAGGAATCCGCAGCTGGTACCCCGGAAGAAGCAGTAACAGGAAGAGGAATTCGTGGATGGCACCCATAGACAATGAAGAATGGCCTGTGGATTCACTGGTGTGATTATTGTAAGAAAACTCTGCCCAAGGTAACAGCTGGGACCAATTGTCTTGCCGGGCAGAGACAAAATGACGGAGGTAGCTCTCCAGTATCTGGTTAACCCGTTCCACTTGTCCATTAGTCTCGGGGTGGTATCCGGAGGAGAAATCCGACTTCACTTCAAGTAGACGGCAGAAGGCTCTCCAGAACCTGGAAGTGAACTGTACTCCACGGTCAGAGACAATGTGTAAAGGCAGGCCATGTATTAGGAAGATATGCTCCACAAAGAGACTGGCGAGCTTGGTGACAGAAGGCAGTCCAGACAGAGGAATGAAATGGGCCATCTTGGAAAAGCGATCCACAACTACCCAAATGACGGTGCAACCAGCAGAAAGTGGTAAGCCAGTAACAAAGTCCATACCAATGTGTTGCCAAGGGACATCCGGGATGGGAAGAGGTAACAGCAGGCCAGATGGTTTGGACCTCAGGGATGTGTTTAGAGCACAGGTGGTACAGGCGGAGACGTATTCCTCCACGTCTTGAGATAGGGTAGGCCACCAGTAATGCCGTGAGAGAAGCTGGATAGTTTTGCAAACCCCGGGGTGACCAGCAAGTTTGGAGTCATGACCCCAAGCTAATATACGCTTCCTTTTGGTGGATGGTATTGTTATGGATATGAAGACTGAAGATGTGAAGCCATTACAAGATGGCGCCGGCTCCGGGACCACTCCTGTCTTATCTATAGTTTACATTCTTTAGCTAGACTAGATGCGCAGAAGTGAAACTTTATTTTGCATTACTAACCAATAAAATATATCCTAACCCTCAGGAGAGGATTCACTCCTCCCTGGGGTATATAACCCTTGTACCCTCCTCTAATAAGCAAGAACCTCTTTGACCCTACAAGGTGTCAGTGTTGTTTCTTCCATGCATGTAAAATCCTAGGATTACTTTAATTTGGAGCAGAGAAACAAACTTTGTGGCTCCCTTTGAGAGCCATCCTTATCAGTTGGCGTCCCTTGGGTGGGCTCGAGGGAATGTAATTTCTGTAGCCGAAGGAACGGGCTTCCAGAGTGTGGTGCATGGTCGCTTGAGGGAGAGGACTGCAGCCCCAAAGAGAAGGTAAGAAAATTGATTATCTTACCTACCTCTTGTCGAGTCTGCACTGCATTACGGTAGTCATTTCTGCTAGATAGAAGTTACCAGCAGCAGCTTCGGCTGAAGTTGAAACCTCGAGCTTAAAGAACCCGAAAAAAGGGTTTGTTTCTACTGTGGTTTGTGTTTTATGTGGTTTGTGTTACTGAAAGGGGAGAGGAAAACCGAGTGAGAAACTGACCATGGATCGGACAGGGGGATCGCATAATCTCTGTGCAAGCTTCTCGCGAGAGAGCCTGAGACAGAGGGGGCGATCCGCTCGCAGGGAGGTGTTTTCCCCGTGCTGGGTAGTCATGGGCGGGGGGGGGGGGGTTCTCCTGCGCCGGGTCGTCTAGATTGGTTGTCTAGACAGACGTGACTGGCCAGGAGGGTTTTCCTGCGCCGGGTCGTCTAGATTGATTGTCTAGACAGACGTGACCGGCCAGAAGGGTTTTCCTGCGCTGGGTCCTCTAGAGAGTTGTCTAGAGAGACGTGACCAGCCAGAAGTGATTTTCTGTATTAGGCTGCAGTGTACAGGCAGCGGGTAGCAGATGTAATCAAACCTCAAAGCTAGTGTGCAGTCCGTGCGGTCAGAAGAATTGAGTCTGATTGAGACTAACCCCTCCCCTTGTCAGGCGTGCAGTTTGTCTGTGTCTTGTCTGCCCGACTCCGTTCTGAAAAGTTGAAACATGGGTGGTAACTCGGTGTAATTGTTACCCAGAAAACAAACGGCTTCGCAGGTGGTGGCTCAAGGAACATAAGTTGACTTGTTATGTCTGTGTGGACCAGAAATCTGACCTTGTGTGTTGCCAGAGAATCGACTAGTAGATGAAGGTCACACAGCCAAGTTTACTGTGAGCGATATCTGCTCAACTGTGATGAGGAGGCCAAATTAAGGGTTAAGTTGAGAATAGAAGAAATCATCACTCACAGGGGAAATTTTGCTGTGGCATTAGGCCAAAAAGGAGTGAACACCGGCCTTGAATTTACAGCATTATATTCTGTTATGAAAAACAATGCGAACATCAGCAGAAAATTATTAAATTAAGAAATTAGTCTGGGCAGAAATGTATAATGAAAAGACAAATGATTACTTTTACATGCCGTTAGCACGGCCCCTAAAATGGTACAGGAGGACCCAACTGCGCTCCCGCAGACACATCCCCCGCCATATCACTAGCCCCCTCAGTCTCTCTCTTCAGAGGGGTGGACCTGTGAAGTACGTCAGTGCCAAAACCACGCCCGTGGCTCACCTCTTTGTATCCAGTTATCACACAAGACGGCACGCCCTACGTCCCAATGTCCATTCTGGCAGCCATCTTAACTTAGGGAACTTCCCTTCCTGGTGGCCATCTTAACTGAGGGAACATCAGTCCCCGCCCAGTGGCCAGCTTAGTTACTGGTATTCTCCGTGACACGGCTACAAGTGGGAAGCAAAGCACATAGATGCAAGTAGAACCACAACGAGTATTCGACTTAGTAAATGAAGGATATACACATACCTATAATAAGTTAATATTGTTTAATTAGATGAAATGACTTAACCTCTATGTTTTTTCTGTTACTAGGATTAAGTCAGCACTTGGAGGCAACTTCATCTCGATTCCTAACAGGTTGTTGTGATGGTGCAGGTGTTCAGGACTCCAGGTCAAGGGGAACCGGGTGAAGATGTTAGGTTAGGTCCTGCATTTGATACAAAGTCAAGTGAAGTACTTGGTCCTGAGTGTCCTACACATGCTAGAATCACAAAAGGAAGGGATTGTGATGGAAATGGTCTCACCTATGGTAAACTGTAGCTTGACATAAGATGTCACACAAGTAGTAAGGGAGAAAGAATGTAGACAGGCAGTGAAGAACATCAGCAAGCTATAGGAAGCTGTAGAGATGCACCCCGATGGTAAACTGAATCCAGAGTAGTGAGAAAAAAAGCATGTAGGAAAAATAAAGGGCGCCTGAAAGATAACGAGCTCACAGGAGTCCGATTCTGAGTATCTTACGGAAAGGATGAGGTGTAGAGAGACAGAGAAAGTGTCAAGTATTATTATGAATGTTATCACGGTAATTTTAAACCACCTCCCAAACGGAGAAAGGAAAAACTAAGTCTTCCACCTTATAATGGTCCTGCGTAATGGACCTGCAGCATCTGAACCCAGATTGGAGAGAGTTATGCTGTATGTGGTACTCCTTGACCACGTCACATGGATTCTATTCTGTGTTAACTGAGCCCAGATCACTGTCCCCACAAACACCCATGTTCTTAGAGATGACACAAAGACAGATGAGAAAGAAAAAAAAAAGGTAGACCAGTATTTGGAAACGAGCAATCCAGTATTGGCTGTGCCCTCAAACATTTTAGCAGATTAAAGTCCAGCTCCAATGATATCCCTCACTCTGGGTGATAAAGAAGAAGTCCTGTTTTTGATTGATACTGGAGCAGCCAAGACAGTTGTGCACAGCAAACATGTCCTCCCCTGACTTAATCTCCACGGTCACCAGTCCTGGAATAGGAGTGGATGGGAAAGTAGTACACTCCCCTTTAACAGAACCCATCCATGTGCCCTTAACTAAAAAGTGCTTTCCCGGTTGCTGGTCAGTGATACTGTCCCCTGTTGCCTCCTGGGTAGAGACTTGCTTGCAGCATCGCATACCAGGAGGATGGCACTGTGAAACTAACAGGTGCCTTTTTAATGACCAAGAACTTTGTTAGCCGTTAGTGATAAAACTCCCTGGTCCATGTTTATGTCAGTACTCCCCAAAAGATGAGAAGGAAGCCCTGCTTGCAGTATCCCTTGAGTATGGCACCGTCGGATGCCATATTTCAAACATTCTGAGACTTTATGAAAAAGATTGTATCCCCTTCTACTACTCTTTTGTACCCTGAGAAAAAGAAAAGTAAGAAGGGCAATACCAACCCAGTACCAGGTGCCTACGTGCTGTCAATGAAGCCACAGTTTTTAATACCCTCATTGTGTCCAATTCACACACCTTGTTGACTCAGGTTCCCACTACCTCTACTCACTACACAGTAATTAATTTGGCTGATGTTTTCTCTTCCGTACCACTACATCCAGACAGTTGGTATTTGTTTGCCTTCAAACAAGAGGGTAAAAAGGTATACTTGGGTGATGCTGCCACAGGGAGCCCAGAACTCACCCAGTATGTATACTACAGCCATGTCGCCATAACTGCAAGGTGTCAAATACAAAACTTCAGTTTTGCTGCATTCCTTCCTGGGGTGACACATCTCACCCATGAATGAAAGAAGTCTGTGGAGGACACCCCTTTGTCCAGAAACGTGAATGCACTGAGGACATTTTTTGGGCCTCGTTTCTTATTGCAGACCTTGGACATGCACGTTTGGTGCCGTTTTTTATCACTGTTTTTCCTCTAGCCCCTTCCACTTTACAGAAGAGGTAGTAGATGGATGCCTTTCATGTTCAAAGGCTGGTAATTTGGTACTCCCCGCACTGGGTCTATAAAATTATTACATTTTGATTGTATTCTATAGAAGCGAATGGCCCTGCCTCAGTTGTCCTCACTTAACTGCTCCTCATGATATTACATTTATCCTCACATAGGTATAACCCAAAAATCTTTTTAATGCCCGCCTTTTGAGAATGCAGTGTTCCATTTTGTTGCCTGACAATGTTAGTATCCAAAGGTGTAATACTTTGAATCCAGCCACCCTGTTGCCTCTGGAGCAAGGGGGGAGGGAAGAGTTAAGGCACCTCATGACTGTTGGCAGATGATGTCACAAGAGACAGTGGGATATTATAAGTCAGCCATTAGATAATGTGCTCTTTGTGGATGGATCGAGGTATGGCCAGGACGGCAGGTGCTACACAGTTTGGGCAGCGGTGACTAAACATGACAATAAAAATGCAGAGTCCTTACCACCACATGTCTGCCCAAGAAGAGAGTCCAGAGACTCTGGAGATGGTTTACAGAGATGCAGAGGGAAAAACAGCCAACATTTACACTGATTCCATGTATGCCTTTGAGCCCATGGCTATGGGCCCATTTGGAAAGCCAGAGACTTCAACCCCTTCATGTAAATCCATCAAAAATTAGGAAGTGGTGAGGTCTCTGATGGAACCCCTCATGTTGCCAACTTGAGTGGCGGTGATAAGAACGAAAGGCCACTGTGAAACAGACACAGAGGAGGCGAAGGGAAAGCCAAGGCAGATCAGGTGGCAAAAATGGCTGCCAAATTGCCTAGGCAGACCCCTGCCTTAGTGGCCACAGCTCAGGTCCCTGTCTCCCTGAAAGTTCTTAAGACCTTACAGAACCAGGCGGGGAAGGAGGAAAGGGACCAGTGGGTGTCAAAAGGGGGGACTGCAAAGGAAGGACTAATACAGTTTCAAGGAAAACTCTGCCTTCCCAGGTCCCTCTAACCCACAATGGCACAGGCAACCCATGGAGTGACGCACCAGTCAAAAACTGCTGTGTGATTTAGTACATAGCACATGGTACGCTCCAGGGTTCAGCACTGTAGAAGCCAGATATACTCAAAGATGTATGATTTGTGCCCCGAACAAACGTGGGTCAGATGGTTACAGTACCTCAGAAACACATGCACTTCGTCACTTGTATCCGTCTCAACGCTTGCAGACTACGTTCAACTTTCCAAGGTGGATGTGTATGCATAGATGTGTGATGACTTGTTTTCAGGATGGCCAGAAGTATACCTGGTAGCTAAGGTCACAGCCTAGACCACAGCAAAGAAGATTATGGCCGAAGTTGTATGCAGGTACAAGGTACCAGAGGCCATTGAAGGTGACAAGGTGTTCACTTTACAGGTGAAGTGATGCAAAAGGTGATTAAGATTTAGGTGTAGAACAAGCCTAAAATGCTTTGTACCATCCACAAAGCAGCAGTAGGAAAGAACTGAACCCACTAAAGTAAAAGACTCAAAAAGCCATGGCACAGACTGATAAGCCATGGACAGAGTGCCTGCTGTTAGCCCTCTTTCCAGTAAGGTATACCCTTAACCGTAAGACAGGCTTTAGTCCCTTTGAGGTCCTTTTTGGGGTCAGCCCCTAGGACAGGATTGTATTTCCCACAGCAGCTCCAGATGCAATGTGGTTGTCTGACAGATTATGTGATCAGTTTGTACAAGCGTTTGACGAAAACACATTCTCGAGTTTTTGCTTCACTTCCAGATCTTGATAAATTACCAGGGACCCACCCACCTGTGTCTGGAGATTGGGGGTTAAAAGGACACAGTAAACCCAGTCCTTAAACCCTGGTTTCATGGTCCATTACAAGTGATGTTAACTCCAAGCACATCAGTGAAGCTCAAAGGAAAACCAGTTGAGAGCTTGTACACACATATATACATAGATGCCATAGGAGTCCCAAGGGGGATCCCCAATGAGTTCAAAGCAAGAGATTAGGTGGCAGTGGGATTCGAGTCGCTTATTCCCACTATCAACATTAACAAAAATGTGGATTGGATTAATTACATCTATTATAATGAGCAGAGATTTGTGAACTACTCCAGAGATGCCCTGAAAGGGATTGTGGAACAGTTGGGTCCCACGAGTATCATGGCATTCCAGAACAGAATGGCATTGGACATGCTCCTGGCAGAGAAAGGTGGAGTATGTAAGATGATAGGACTGCTGTTGTACTCTTATTCCAGATAACCTGGGACCAGATGGCCGAGTGATGAATGCCCTGAAGGGACTCACATCTTTATCTGAGGAATTAAAAAGGAACTCAGGCATTAGTGATCCATAGGATGCCTGGTTTGACTGGCTGAAAGACTGGAGAAAATCTCTTGCTCAGTTAGGAGTTGTCATCTTGCTAAATCTTAATAATGCTTGCTCTAACTGTTTGTTGTGTGATCCCTTGTGCTAGGAAACTGTTGACAAAGGCAGTGGAGAATTCCATCCCAGAGATGATCATGACTGAACCATATGATGACATCGGGAAGGAGATTCATGTGCCCTTGGATGACATCAGCCCTCCCTCAACTACAGTGCTGTGAGGCGGGAGTGGAGATTCCTTGGGACTCTGTGTTTGAATGGTTGATAAGCCTGACAACTAACCTAAAAAGAAGTGATATATAGCTTTAGCATATATCCACATATTCACATAATCCGCGCATAAAGTAGTTTAGTGTGAGTGGTCCTGGGCGCCCGGAGTATTCCTGACCAAGAGCGGATGAAGAAGAAGACTACCAGACAGATGTCAGCGGAGCAGTCCCCCATGCAGTTCCAGTGAAGCCCATGTTAAGGCCAGAGTTAGAATCTGACTTTGTGCAAGTCCACTAAGAGGGAGTCTATCTATTAGGGATAGATTGTCTCCTAACTGGTGAAGAGGACGCAGGCACAATGGAACAGATTGTTAGGCCCATTTAGATCAGGGACAGACAACACAGTGCTTGAAATGGCTTCAAAGGGGGGACTGTTATGGATATGAAGACTGAAGATATGAAGCCATTACAAGATGGCGCCGGCTCCGGGACCACTCCTGCTCTTATCTATACTTTACATTCTTTAGCTAGACTAGATACGCAGAAGTGAAACTTTATTTTGCATTACTAACCAATAAAATATATCCTAACCCTCAGGAGAGGATTCACTCCTCCCTGGGGTATATAACCCTTGTACCCTCCTCTAATAAACAAGAACCTCTTTGACCCTACAAGGTGTCAGTGTTGTTTCTTCCATGCATGTAAAATCCTAGGATTACTTTAATTTGGAGCAGAGAAACAAACTTTGTGGCTCCCTTTGAGAGCCATCCTGATCAGTATAAATATCTTGCCTGGAGGAATGTCTTTAATCAGGATGGGAGCCACAGAAATCAGACGAGCAGGATCAATAATATACTGGGGTTCCTCTTGCTGATCCGAAGAATCAAACGACAAGGAAGTGTAGCTCAAAGTTGAAACGAGAATTATTATGTATTTATTATTATGAATATACAAAATTATATTATGCAGTTAAGAGATCAGGACAGGAAGAAAATCACTATACAAGTGAACCAATGGGTTTGGTAAAAGATATCAAAGAGAAAAAAAATATAAAAAAATAGCTTATCCAAAATTTACCGTAAATTAATAGCAACTCAAGTAACTAAGAGAGAGTTTAAAGGATTAAAAGAATGGGAGAAAGAAATTGGAGTAATCTCAGTAAAACAATGGAGGTTAATATATAAGAACATAAGGAAAGTCTCGGAGAGTTTACGGCTCCAGCTGATACAGTATAATTGGATACATCGGATTTATTATACCCCTAGTAAACTGCATAAATGGAAAATAAGGGAAGACTCTAAGTGTCCTAAATGTGGGAAGGAAGATACAGGCCTAATCCATTTAATGTGGGAATGCCCTACGGTCAAAGATTTTGGGATAAGGTTTTAGAAGAGATAGGAAAAGAGGAACAACAAAATATAAATTGGTCAGTAAAATGGATTATGTTGGGGTTAGATGACGACATAAATATGAGAAGGGAAAATAAAATAAGGATATTAAAAAAACTTTTTAAAGCACGATACACAATAGTGAGGTGGTGGATGTCTCCGGTAGCACCAGACATCAAATACTGGAAGAAAATTGTTAAAGTATAGTAATAAATTATAGGCTACTTAGCCAAGTTTTAATTCTATCACATCTTCGTCATATATAAAACTCGGACGGGGGGAGGGAGAGGGATGGGCGGTTGGGGTTGGGGTATGTATACGAAATCATTGTATGTTTTTTTATTGTAATGTGTTGTGTATAAAACAAATAAAGGTAAATTAAAAAAAAAAAAAAAAAAAAAAAAAAAAAAGTTGAAAAGAACAGTGCCCATCTAGCTTGACGTGGATTTAGACGTTGTGCTGTTTGGAGGTAGACCAGGTTCTTGTGGTCCATGTAAATCACCACAGGATGTTGTGTTCCTTCCAGCAAATGCCGCCATTCTTCCAAGGCCAACTTAATGGCCAAGAGTTCTCTGTCCCTGACAGAGTAGTTCCTCTCAGCAGAGGAAAAGAGTTTAGAGAAGAAACTGCAGGTAATCATCTTTCCTCTGGAGTTTTTCTGCAAAAGGACTGCTCCAGCTCAAGGCATCTACCTCCAGGAAAAAGAGGCATCTACCTCCAGGAAAAATTGCTTGGCAACATCCGGATGATTGAGAACAGGAGCAGAGGTAAAAGCCAGTTTTAACTTAATGAAGGCAGCCTCTGCCTCTGGGGTCCAGACTTTTGCATTCACCCCCTTTTTGGTCAAGGCAGAGATCGGGGCAGTGAAAGAAGAGAAATTGTGAATGAACTGGCAGTAGAAGTTGGCGAATCCCAAGAATCTTTGTATTGCTCGGAGACCCTGGGGGCGTGGCCAGTTCAACACCGCTTTAAGTTTGTCTGGATCCATCTTTAGCCTGGTAT
>ONZH01019348.1:0-56556 GCA_900303285.1 Rhinella marina | reverse complement strand
CACTTTCTTCAGTGTAATTGCAGTCTTCGGTTGGGGCCGGCCTGTTAAGGAGCCAGGTTCCCCAAAAGGCAGGGACAGTGGTTTGGGAGGAGTGTCAGGGCCTCACTTTGTCTGTGTCATTTGTGTCCCCCTGACCCACTCCTCACATTATAGCAGGCCCATACCCTAGTCGGCTCTCCTGGCGGTTTAATATGAGTACCGATCTATCGATCACCGACCACCTGGATGAGCTGACAAATCAGTTTCAGGGCATGGCAGGGTTAATTGCGCAAATGTCGCAGCGTCTGGACGCCACGACTATTCCTGCGTCTGGTGCTGCAAACCCACCTGTGTCACTGCCAGCCCGTTTTTCCTATGCACAGTGTCCAGCAGAGACCTAAAATGCTTCTGCCGGATCGCTTTGATGGGAACCCGGACAGATACCGTACTTTCCGGGAGTCCTGTCGTTTGTATTTTCGTTTTCATTTTTTCCCCTCTGAAGCTGAAAAAGTGGCTGTCTTGGTTTCCCTCCTCCAGGGTCCCCCTCAGGATTTGGCATTGGCCCTCCCCTCAGATGCTACTGAGTGGAGTTCCCTGGATAGATTTTTTCTGGCCTTGGGCCAAGTTTATGATGATCCTGACCGTGCTGCATTGGCGGAAACTCATTTGTTATCTATTCAGCAGGGTCGCCGCTCTGCTGAAGACTACTGTTTTGCCAGTGGTGCTCGGCGACTGGATGGTCTGATCAACCCTTGAAAACCCTTTTCAGACAAGGGCTGTCAGATGCTGTTAAGGATGCTATGGTCAGCCATCCTATCCCTGAATCCCTGAGTGACTTTATGGCTTTGGCTGTGACTATTGACAGAAGACTTAGAGAGAGACACAATGAAAAGCAAGGGGGATCAACTGTACAGTTTAGGCCAGGCTTTTCTGTCAAACCTCCTTCTACTTTCTCTAAGAAAATGCCTTCCCAATTTCAATCACCATCTCCCTCTCAATCTTCTGGAGAAGAACCTATGTAGTTAGGCTCTACATCTGCTGCTGCTAGAAGGAGACATCGATTGGAGAATGCCTTATGTCTATACTGTGGAAAACCTGGCCATTTCTTGAGGGATTGTCCATCCAAGCCGAAGTCACCACAGGGAAAACGCCAGCACCTGAGTGATCTCCAGGAGGGTCACTCAGGCGTACAGGTACCTCCTAATTCTGTTAATAAGTTTTTGTTACCTGTAACCTTGGTTTCTGATTCAAAAATTTTTTCTTGTCAGGCCATGGTGGATTCAGGGTCTGCAGTGAGTTTCATCCATGTGGTTGTTGCTCAGGCCTTGGGTTTGGAGTTAATTCCTTTGTGTTCCCCCTTTTCAGTTTCTGGTGCAGATTTTACTCCCTTGAATGAGGGGAGTATAAAATTTTGCACTGCTGAGGTTATGATGAATGTCGGGTGTTTACATACAGAAAAAATGTCATTTTTTGTGATGGAAAAACTAACTGCAGATCTTATTCTTGGTTTGCCTTGGCGCCGCCTCCATAACCCTGTATTTGATTGGAAAACCACTGACCTGGTGAAATGGGGGAATTCATGTGGTTCACATCTTAAAACTGTTTCTTCCATAATGTGTACTGTGAATAATGATTTGGATATTCCTGAGTTTATTTTTGATTTCAAAGACGTCTTTGATGAGGCCGCTGCGGAAACTCTACCTCCGCACCGGCCTTACGATTGTGCCATAGACCTCGTTCCTGGGGCCAAGCTTCCTAAGGGTCGCATTTTTAATTTGTCAGCTCCTGAGCGAGAGTCTATGTGTCAGTATATTCAGGATAGCCTGAAAAAAGGGCACATACGGCCTTCTGTCTCCCCTATTGGTGCAGGGTTTTTCTTCGTTGAGAAAAAAGATGGAGGTCTCCGTCCATGTATTGACTACAGGGAGCTCAATAAGATCACGATTAAGGACCAGCATCCTCTCCCTCTGATCCCGGATTTATTCAATCAGGTTGTGGGGGCCCGGTGGTTCTCTAAAATTGACCTCCGTGGACCTTACAATCTAATCCGCATCAGGGAAGGTGACGAGTGGAAGACAGCTTTTAATACTCCAGAGGGGCACTTTGAATACCTAGTCATGCCATTTGGTCTCAGCAATGCCCCGGCTGTCTTCCAGCGTTTTGTTAACGATATCTTCAGAGATCTTTTGGGCCGTTATTTGGTTATATATCTGGACGACATCCTCATATTCTCCCCAGATTTGGAGTACCATCGGGAGCATGCGAGGGAGGTCCTCTCCAGATTGCGACTAAATCGGCTGTGTGCTAAATTGTCTATGTGTCAGTTTGGAGTCCAGGAGGTGGGATTTCTGGGATACATACTTACCCCTGGTTCTATAAGTATGGATCCACAAAAAGTTTCTGCTGTGGTTGAGTGGGTTAGACCTACTACCTTGAAAGAGGTCCAACGTTTTCTGGGTTTTGCTAACTATTATAGAAAATTTATCAAAAACTTTTCTGTGGTTGCTAAACCGCTTACTGATTTAACTAAAAAGGGGGCTGATCCTACTTCTTGGACATATGAAACCGAACTAGCCTTCTCTAACTTAAAAAGGTGTTTTACCACTGCTCCAGTCTTGGTTCATCCTGACCCTGAACAGCCTTTTGTGGTGGAGGTTGACGCCTCTGAGACAGGAGTAGGGGCTGTCCTGTCTCAGGGAGTTGAACCCTTTACCAACCTCCAACCTGTAGCCTTTTTCTCCAGAAAGTTCTCCACTGCTGAAGTTAATTATGATATAGGAAACAGGGAGTTACTGGCTATTAAATGGGCCTTTGAAGAGTGGGGACACTTTCTGGAGGGCGCCAGACATAAGGTGACAGTGTTAACTGACCATAAGAACCTGCTGTATCTGGATAATGCCAAGAGATTGAACCCCCGTCAAGCGCGATGGGCTTTGTTTTTTACCAGGTTTAATTTTGTGGTAACTTATCGTCCAGGCTCAAAAAATGTAAAGGCCGATGATGCCTTGTCCAGAAGCTTTGGTGCCAGTAATGTCCCAGATGAGGAACCAGAAAATATCCTCTCTCCCGGGGTAGTTGTTGCCACTTTGACTTCAGATCTTGTCTCGTCTATTGCAGACTCACAGAGTTCTGCTCCTACGACTGTACCCCCAGGTAAACTATTTGTCCCAGGTCATCTTCAGCTGAAGGTGTTAGAAGAGGTCCTTTCCTCAGTTTTGTCAGGTCATCCAGGCATCGTGGGCACTGGATATTTGTTGTCCCGTACCTATTGGTGGCCATCCTGGCAACGTGATGTTAAGGCGTTTGTTAAGGCTTGTTAGACCTGTGCTAGGGCAAAGGTTCCTCGACAACTCCCAGAAGGGCTATTACATCCACTCCCTTTGCCCAACAGGCCCTGGTCTCACATTTCCATGGATTTTATTACTGATCTTCCTCTCTCCAAAGGTAGGTCAGTAATCTGGATTGTGGTGGATCCTTTTTCTAAAATGTGCCATCTGGTCTCGTTGAAAAAATTGCCTACAGCTAGAGTCCTTGCAGGGTTGTTTATCCGCCATATTTAACGCCTTCATGGAATTCCGTCTAACATAGTGTCTGACATGGGGGTTCAGTTCGTGTTGAGGTTCTGGAGAGAGTTTTGCAGTAGGTTGGGTATCTCGCTGTCCTTCTCTTCCACCTTTCACCCCGAGACGAATGGGCAGACTGAAAGACTTAATCAGTCACTTGAGCAGTATCTTAGGTGTTTTGTTTCTGAATGTCAGGAAAAGTGGAATGAGTACCTGCCCATGGCCGAGTTCTCTCTAAATAATCATGAAAGTTCCTCGACACGACTGTCCCTATTTTACTGCAACTATGGTTTTCACCCCAGATATTCCGCCGTAACTGGTAACGAATCTAGATTCTCCTAGGTTAAGGACGTCGCTAATCGACTGTGCACAGTCTGGGCAAAGAGTCTTGAGACTCTAAAAAATGCCCAACTCAAGCAGATCAAATATGCGAATAAGAAACGCCGTCCCGGTCCTGAATACGTAGTTGGTGACAAAGTGTGGCTCTCAACTAAAAATCTCCGTCTTCGAGTACCATCAGCAAAGTTTGCTCCACGCTTTATTGGTCCCTACATCATCACAGAAATCATAAATCCTGTATCGTTCAGATTGCGACTTAATGGTTCTCTTCGTGTACATCCGGTTTTTCATAAGTCTTTGTTGAAAAAATATATTCCTGGTGTTGTCGCTCGTTCTCCACCTCTACCCGTGGTTGTTCAGGGAGAGTTCGAGTTCGAAATTGAACAAATTATTGACTCTCGCAAAGTACAGAATTGTCTCCAGTACCTTGTACATTGGAAAGGGTATGGTCCTGGGGAGCGTGTCTGGGTGGCTGCCAGAGATCTTCACGCTCCCAGACTCGTTAGAAAATTCCACCAATCTTACCCTTCCAAGCCTGGAGGTCCTGTTGAAGGTCCGGAGGCCCCTCCTCGGGGGGGGGGTTCTGTCAGGATTCGGGGGCGCAGCGGCCCTCCAGCGGATGTTGGGCGGGTGCGGGCGTTCCCATGTCCTGATGCTATGCGGCGCTCATCCCGAGTGCAAGCCAGAAAATCCTCTTGTAACACTTAGGTTCCTATAGGGTTAAAGGTTTGGCTAGTTTTGCTAGTTTTACTGGCAGGCGTCCCTGCCAGTAATTTTGGTCCATTCAGGGTGTGGCTGGGATCCCTGCTCCTATCACGCCTTGGGGCTGGGATTCTAGCCAGTATTTAGTTTCACACTCGCTATTCATCAGTGCCTGCTATAGAGCATTGAGCCTAAGCTAGCTACTCTGTGTTTATCCGGTATTCCTGTGACTCTGTACCTTTTTCCCTGGTTTCTGTTACTTTACCTACCTTTTGTGTTATCCTCTGTTTATTCCTTGCTTGGTTCCGTTACTTTTTACCCCTTCAGTTCCTGACCTGTTTAGGGTTGCTCCTGCTGGTGTTTTGTTTTGGTTGTTTGTCTCGTGTTCCACTTTCTTCAGTGTAATTGCAGTCTTCGGTTGGGGCCGGCCTGTTAAGGAGCCAGGTTCCCCAAAAGGCAGGGACAGTGGTTTGGGAGGAGTGTCAGGGCCTCACTTTGTCTGTGTCATTTGTGTCCCCCTGACCCACTCCTCACAGGTTGGCTCTTCTGCGGAATGTCACATGAAGAATATAATTTTTTTGGACGGTCAGCTTGGCATTAGCGTGTCACACTTGAATATTTTTTACGGTCTGCTCTTCTGCACAATGTCACATTAAGAATATCATTCTTTTGGACGGTCAGCTCGGCATTAGCATGTCACATTTAAATATTTTTAACGGTCTGCTCTTCTACGGAATGTCACATGAAGAATATAATTTTTTTGGACGGTCAGCTCGGCATTAGCGTGTCACACTTGAAAATTATTAATGGTCGGCTCTTCTGCGGCATGTCACATGAAGAATATAATTTTTTTGGGCGGTCAGCTTGGCATTAGTGTGTCACACTTGAAAATTTTTTACGGTCTGCTCTTCTGCAGAATGTCACATTAAGAATATCATTCTTTTGGACGGTCAGCTTGGCATTAGCATGTCACATTTAAATATTTTTAACGGTCTGCTCTTCTGCGGAATGTCAGATGAAGAATATCATTTTTTTGGACAGTCAGCTCGACATTAGCGTATCACATTTAAATATTTTTAACTGTCTGCTTTGCAGCGGAATGTCACATCAAGAATATCAATTTTTCGACGGTCAGCTTGGCATCAGCTTGTCACCCTTAAATTTGGAACAGTTTGATAAAGTGCGGTGGCAGCAGCATGTGTCCCTTAATTTTTTTTTTACGGTCAGCTCAGCAGCAGAGTATCAAACTTAATCTTGGGACAGTTTGATAAACTACGGTGGCAGCAGCATGGAGTCCGATTTCATTATTCACAGCTAAAGTATTCAGTCGACCCGACTTGGTTTGAACACTCAAATTTTTTTTTTTAATGTATTCTCTTTTTATTGAGTTTCAACATAAAAATACAATGGACATCAATAGATGCATACATACTCAAATGATGACAGAGAAAGTCCACATGAGAACAACAAGTTAACATATGAAAACACATGTCCGATACAAAACAAAAGGTGGTTTCCAGATTTCTATATGGGTGCTCAAGACCCGAAGGTATACATGGTTATGAAACGTTGTGGATGTTCCAATAGTCTATCCATGGCTGCCAAATCTTAAGATACTGAGATCTCTTCTTGGTCTCCCATCCTGCCAGCTCTTCCATTCTGTTAATTTGTTGGGCTTTAGCCTGCCACACTGATAAAGATGGAGGTGATGTATCTCTCCATTTAGTAGGGATTAACAACTTAGCCGCTGATAGTAGGTGTGTGATCAAATTGCCTTTGGAGGGAGTAAAGTTAGATATTGGCAACCATAGAAGGACTAGTTCAGCAGTTAGTTTTAGAGATGAGGCACAAATTTTATTTATTTCCCTTTCTACATCTCTCCAATAAGGAGATATCAGAGGGCATGACCACCACAGGAGCAGCATGGTGCCCCTGTCCCCTCCACATCTCCAACAACTAGCATTGGGAGAAATGCCTACAGAGAACAAGAAGTCTGGGGTCTTATACCACCTAGTAACTGTTTTAAATGAGTTCTCCTGCAATTTGCTCAAAGAATAGCTACTTACCTACCTAAATTAATAGGAGTAGAACAGACTGGGTTTGTCCCCGGAAGAGAGGGGAAACATAATGTGTGGAGAGTGGTGCATGCTATCTATACGGCTAAAGCGAAAAAACTTCCACTTTTACTGCTAGGAACTGATGCCGAGAAGGCATTCGACAGGGTTAACTGGAGGTTCATCGAAGAGACCATCCAAAAATGTAAGAGTAACACTATGCTGCCGAGCTGACCTTCCAAAAAATTTAAGGGGCGCATGCTGCTGCCACCGCACAGCTAAGAGTCGCTGACGATTGTTTCTTTTTTCGCAATCCACCGCGGGATGCCGGGGCCCCTCCAGCGCCGTGTGCCGCGTCGGCATGAAACATATGGAACCTTCATAGTTTCCAACTGCTGTTTGACCCTGACAAGGAGCGGGGAGTAATTAAGACTAAATAAGCGAGCAGGGTCCGCTGGAAGTTGAATTCCTAGGAACTTAATTGCAGATGGTGGCCAATGAAAGGGGGAAGACGATTTAAGGGATGCAACCAGATTTGTGTCAGCAGAGATATTTAGGACCTCAGATTTTGAATAGTTAATTTTAAAATGGGAAACCTCACCATATTGTTGGACAATCCGCTGTATTTCAGGGAAAGCAATATCTGGGTTGGAGATGAGCATGAGGAGATCATCCGCAAGAGCTGCGGTTACATGGGTATATTGCCCTACTGAAAGACCCTTAATTTTTTCAGATTGTCTGAGTTTGGTGAGGAGCATTTCCATGCATAAAATAAAAAGGGCTGGGGAGAGGGGGCATCCCTGACATGTGCCGTTAGTGATTGGGAAAGGATCTGAGAAGGAGCCATTAACCAAGACCCGTGCTGAGGGTTTGGAGTATAAAGAGAAAATAGCCGAGATGAACTGGACAGGGAAGTTTAATTTTTTAAGTGTCTCTTCGATGAACCTCCAGTTAACCCTGTCGAATGCCTTCTCGGCATCAGTTCCTAGCAGTAAAAGTGGAAGTTTTTTTCGCTTTAGCCGTATAGATAGCATGCACCACTCTCCACACATTATGTTTCCCCTCTCTTTCGGGGACAAACCCGGTCTGGTCTACTCCTATTAATTTAGGTAGGTAAGTAGCTATTCTTTGAGCAAGAAGTTTGGCCCACCATTTAAGGTCGCAATTTAATAGGGAAATGGGCCTGTAACTGCCACACAGACTCCGATCCTTCCCCTCTTTATGGAGAATAGTTATGTTCGCTTGGAGTGCTTGTGGGGGGAGGGTTTCTCCTTTTAAAAGAGAATTGCAGACCTGCGTGAAGTGGGGTAGAAGATGTGGCTTGAGTTTTTTATAATAAGAAATGGGGAGCCCGTCGGGTCCCGAGCTCTTACCTGTAGGCGTGGATAGTAACACTTTATCAAGCTCATCTTCAGTAACAGGGGAAACTAGGGCTTCATGGTCTTCCTCTGTCAAACCTGGGGTGTTGATGGAGTCTAGGAAAGACCGGATCATAGTCAAGGGTGGATCTGGGTTGTGGCCTGATGTAAGCGGCTGATCTTTTAGGTTATATAGTTTTGCATAATATTCTTGGAAAGCTTTTGCTATTAATGGAGTGGTCGACACCTTTTGGGAGGATGATGTTGTTATAGTAGATATAAACGTTTTTTCTCGTCTCTTTTTAATCAAGTGAGTCATTAGCTTATTCCCTTTATCACCATGCATATAAAATTTGTACTTCATCTGCTGTAGGGATTTAGCAATGCGGATATTAAGAAGGTCTTTAACTTTATTTCTAAGGACCGTAAGATCCTTAAGGTAAAGGTCTAGTTTAGAGGTTTTGTGTAGCTTTTCCACAGCATGGATTTGGGCCAATAGGGAGTTCAGTTCTTTTGTACGCTGCTTCTTAATTGCGGAGCCTAGTGCTATTAACTCTCCTCTAACAAAGGCCTTGTGAGCTTCCCATACTATCGTGTAGGGCACAGTGTGGTCTAGATTTCTCTTGAAAAAATCATCCAACTTGTCACCCAATGTCTGCAAGTTGGCTGAGGATTCAAGTATGGTGTCATTGAGTCTCCATTCCCACGATCTGAGAGGAAGACATTTGAGAGAAAGCGTCATATTGACTGGAGCGTGATCTGAAGAGACAATTTCACCAATCTCTACCTTTCTAACTGCCTGCACATGTGAGTCACTCAGAAATATATAATCGATCCTGTGGTAAGATTTATGTACTTGAGACAGGTAGGTAAAATCCTTATCAGAAGGATGGGACATTCTCCACACATCTATCAAGTGAGCTTCTGACAGTGCTACTTTAAGTTTGTGTAGTTTCCTAGCAGTGTGACCATGTGATGGAGGTGAGGAATCTATTATAGGTTCCAGCGCGACATTCAGATCACCCCCCAGGATAACTACCCCTTCAGCATATATTTTGAAAGTCTGCAGTGCTGAGAGTATCCAGTGCATCTGATTTTTGTTCAGTGCATAAAAATTGGCTATGCTCAATTTAGTACCATAGAGCAATCCCTGTAGAATTATCATCCTGCCTTCAGTATCAATAAAAGACTTGACCAGCTGAAAGGGTATTGTGTTTCTTATCGCTATTGATACGCCTCTGGAAGCGCTAGAGTGTGTGGAATGATACCATTGAGAGTAACATGTGTCGGGTAGTTTGGGGACGTGATTATGCCTGAAATGAGTCTCCTGAAAAAGCAGGATATCAGCTTTATACCTCTTAAACGCAGAATTTGGCACCTCTTTTGTGGAACATTCATTCCATTGACGTTTTGAGAGACAACCTTCAGATCAGCCATAATCACAGTCCAGGGTGGATCTGTTTAGCACAGGCATGGAAGTGCCATCCGGTCGGACAAACAAAACTAGTACAACAACAACTGGAAAATAAAATGTAAAATGTAAGTACATCTGAACAAAGTGAAGCATATTGCACAAAACCGTTCCCAGCAGCAGAGCTACCAGAATTATCTGACAGCCATAAGTTTGCTTTCTATAAGGCATGTCTGGAAACTGTAGATAAGAGTCTTGGGGAGGGAGAAAAACCATTATTAACTACGGCATAAGCTGCCTATTCAATGGGCTAATAAAATTGCCCATAAGGGAAATTTGCAATACAAAATCGGAACAAACATATTGGAATTAGAAATACTTAGGAGTCCAGAAGATCTGAGCTATCAAGGCACTGATCGCCTGAGGCAATCCTCGTTGCAGTGCTAACCAAGCACCGTTCTCTCGGAAGCAGGAACATGAGCTGGTGGGATTCAGGTATCTTCAATGGGTCTAGCTTGCTTCTTGGATCTGGGCGACTTGGTGTGTCTCACAACCTGCCATGGTTGTATTTGGGGCAGAACTGGAAACGGCGGCGCTGCAGGCACTGGTAGCCATGATGGTATGTCTATTGGCGCTATCCCCAGCTTTTCCCAGGCTTCATCCAGGTCTCTGGGTGAGCGGATAATGACCTGCTTCCCGTCCTTAGCTGTGGCTAGCCCAAAGGGAAACAGCCAGCGGATCGGCAGCTTGTGAGCCCGTAATGCATCCGTTAGGGGTTTAAGTATGTGCCGTTTAGCAAGAGTGCTAGGAGCAATGTCCTGAAACACCTGGATCTTAGAGTCCCCGAGTGGGACCTCTTTCATATCTCTTGCAGCTTTAAGCATCGCAGTCGTATCTAGATAATTCAATAGGCCGCAGATCACATCTCTTGGCGGGTTGTCTGCTGGAGGCCTAGGTCGCAGCGCTCTATGTGCCCGCTCAACCACTACACTTTGTGCTCTTTCTGGGCCTACCAGCGTAGCAAAGATGGCGGTTACTACCTGGGGTAAGTCCTCATTGGAGACAGTCTCAGATATGCCTCTCAGGCGGATATTTTTCCGCCTACTTCTATTTTCTTGATCCTCAATTTGCATGAGGGCATTATTAATATGTTCCTGGTAGGATTCGAGTTGTGTTTGAACAGCAGCTCCGTGGTGAATCACCGCCGAGTGCGATTCCTCCAGCGTGACAACCCTGTTCCCAATCTGTTTCAATTCGGTTTTTATCTCCGCCACATCTCTCTGAAGGGGAGATAGAGCTTTATAGAGTACCTTTTTAAAGAAGGAACGGGAAAGTGGCAGGTCATCAGTCTCTCCAGGGCCCTCGAATAAGGCGCACAAGCTTTCTCCATTTGTATCCTCCTGCTCTGTTTGGCGCTTCAGCGCCATCTTGTTTCCCCCGCCCGGGGAAGCGCCTCTCTTCTTAAGGTATTTCTCCATGTCAGACTGGCTTCTCCCCGACTTGGGTGCATTCAGCTTAGTGTCTTACCTGTCTTTGTTGTTTCTGGACATGTTAGCAAGTTGTCTGTTCCGTTAGGCTAGAATAGGCAGCAGCATGTGAGAGGAGCGACGCGATCAAGCTGCCATCTCAGTCCGCGGTTAGCTCCGCCCCCAACACTCAAATTTTTTGAGTAAACGATTCCGGTCCCTGGGACACAGAATGAACAGCATTGGGGAGGCGCCGAGAGGCAGTGGCTCCAACAGGTGGTAGCTCACCTCCCTGCAAACAGCCAACTCGATCCTAAGATCAAACTTCGAGCTTTTTAAGTGCAGCAACTTAGATAAACGCAATAGGACATGGAATTACCGCGGAGAGCGAGAGTAGAATGGCCGATGCAGCATACGCCGCTGGGGGGGCCCCGGCATCCCGCGGCGGATTGCGAAAAAAGAAACAGTCGTCAGCGACTCTTAGCGGTGCGGTGGCAGCAGCATGCGCCCCTTAAATTTTTTGGAAGGTCAGCTCGGCAGCATAGTGTTACTCTTACATTCTTGGATGGTCTGCGCAGCAGCAGAATGTCACCCCTATTGTTTTTGAGTGTCAGCAGCAGGCCATCAATGATAATTTTTCATGGGTGTGTCTGATGCCCTACTTTATGTGTAATAAAGGGTGTATTGGAGTGCCTGATCCTTGTAATTTTTGGTAGCCCTTTCCCTTAGAGCATAGGATTTATGAGTGGCGTAGTCCCACAATTATACCACAATGTGAATGAGGCCCTCCTTTATATGATATACCTGTTGTATGAGAGTGCCTCATCCGTGTAATTTTTGGCAGCACTTGCACTTAACGTACAAGTAAATCTATGTTTCCCAACAATATTTCCTGTAAAATCAATGTTATCTTGGTTTTTTTTGGGGTATTTTTGCCATTTCCGTAAACGTGGCGTAATAGTCGGACATCATCTTTAATAGCAGCGACTTCGGTGTCCAAGATGCATCCAGACATACTCCCCATGCTGTTCCCTAACCATTTTTGTGGTGTTTCCACCATTTTCATAACTTTTAGTAGAAGTAATAGGAATGGCACAACATAGAGTCATAAGAATAGATGCTCCAGAATTGTTATTACATTGAGAATGCATGAAGATATTAGAATAGGCATGTCAGGAGCGGTGACAGGTACTCTTTATTTGGGTACTTTGTAGAACCACATTTTCTCTGCTGCAGCCATAGTAGGAAAAGCAATATGGCAGTTTTCCCATTGTCTTTATTTAGAAGAGGTTGGCAGACTGGACATTCCCCTTTGAACATAGAGCAAAATGTATTAGATATGGTTGCATTCTATCACCAAAAGGCTAAAGCAAATTAAATCAGTTGTATCATCAGACAAAATTGTAGTTAGATTCTGGTCACAAATTCTTCAGATTCAATTATCAAAGCTAAAAGTTTGCCCCCAGTAGCAGTGTATTAACATTGCTAAATCCATCCCAGTTTTTGTGTTTTTACAGCACACGAGTAGTATTGATGGTCTCAATTTGTGCTCTTATACAAGATAATGGACGCAATTTAACAAAATGTTAGCAAATCAACATGTACAGTGTGTGTAGCTCTGCTAAAATGAATCTATACAGACAGCTTAGATTGTATAGAAAGATACGCTATTCACTGTCAATTAATGATTTCAACTCGTTGTTATAGCAAGAAACACTTCTTTACAATTTTATTGAATGTATGCCTTTAGTAGTTTGAGCTTTTTTTTCAAAGCAGTCATATGAATGATGTCTATGAAATGTGGATTGCTACAATACCTCTCAAATTAAAAGTAACTTGACAAAGCCTGCTGAATTGTATCAAGTAAATATGTTTACTCGAGAGCATTTCTTGTTATAGAATATAGATCAATGCTAGATGGTTTCTCTTTATTCACCTTTCCAAGCTGTGAACATCAAAGTAGAGTGAAAAGAAAAAAATAATCATATCCCTTAGCTTCACTACTAAACCACTTTATGAACCCCCTCCCTGGATGTTCACGGCCTTCCTTTAACATTAGACTAGTTCTTTAACGTTATAAAGATATAAGATACTTAACCCAAAGCATGTGCAAAAATCTTTATGTTTTTAAAATGTTATTTTAGTGTCTTAGATTTTAGAAAATATGTCATATAGTGTTTTATGAAATATTTACAATTTGATTCAATATGAAAAGCTTGAAGTGTTTGGAATGTAGTATAGCAGCTACAAATATTACAAAAAAAAAATCAAAAATTACAAACTGGCACTTTAAACTGAACTTGAACTGGCTTTGAATGCAGGTGTTTGGTTAGGGTGTTGACTCTCATGAGGGTTGACTTTTGGAGCAATAGGCATCATGGAGCTGCTCTCCACTGGTTTGTTAATCAGCATAGTCTCCTGGACACATCACCAAGCAGCAGTTTTTAGTTATTAACACTTGTGACATATCTGTACCAAAAACATTTCCCAAAATCAATACTCTAAGAAAAAGGTCACTACAAAACATCTTCATTGTTTCCTGCATAACATTTTAAAATTCCCAGAAAATGTCAGGATTACCCAAGTGTGGAGATTGCCAGGTGTACAGTAAAAATTGCTGAACATTGCTGTTCTGTTAAGTCCCATCATGTAGATATTAATGGACCATCAGGATGGGTTATTTGTAAAGGCGATAGGGGATGTTCTGGAAACGTGTAGAGAAAGAAATGTCTTTGTAGCAAACTGAGGTGCTCTAATGCCTGTAGGTAAGGACAGACAAGGACAGTGGGCCCTAACCTAGAACCCAGCCTGCTATCCTTTCCAACTTGCAGTATAAGCCCTCTTTGGCAGAAATGCAAATAGATGACGGTCCCTACTCTAAATAAGTGCAGAGACGTAAAAACACCAACAGACAAACACTAAAGCAGAGTCATATGGAAATTGGTCAGAGCTAGACAGGCTACACAGTACCAATTGAGAGACAAAGGGTGGTCAGAAGACAAGCCAAGATGAGAAGCAAAGAGGAATCAGTACAGAAATGCAGGAACAGCTAATCAGCCCACAGCTAATCTTCCCCAACACACACCTTCTGCACGGAGGCACAGTGCATTGCATTCTGTTACTAAGGATGCAGTCACATCACCAGAGGCGTGGCTCAGTACTGTGTCTCTCCCAATGCGGTCGTGCCAAGGCTGAGGATCTCGCCTCTGGAGCCCGAACAGGTACGTTTATTACAGCAGCAAAGAACCATAGCTGGAAGTCTTCATCATGGTGGTCTAAACCATATGCTTCATCCATTTTTGCTGAAAAACCATATAATTTTGGGTTAAACCATGTGTGTTTGTTACATAGCTGTTGACATGTAGCAGTTACCGTGGCTTGGCCACACTACGAACAGGTACTCTGACACGGACCAGTTCTTATTACCATTGCTCAAAAATAAATAAAATACAATGATGATTGAGAAGTGTAAATAGGCCTGTTAGGCTTTTGTTAGGAAGGGGTATAGTTACGATTATCACCTGTAAATATTATCGCCTGTAAATATTGCCTAGCACAGTAGTGACATATCTGTACCAAAAACATTTCCCAAAATCAATACTCTAAGAAAAAGGTCACTACAAAACATCTTCATTGTTTCCTGCATAACATTTTAAAATTCCCAGAAAATGTCAGGATTACCCAAGTGTGGAGATTGCCAGGTGTACAGTAAAAATTGCTGAACATTGCTGTTCTGTTAAGTCCCATCATGTAGATATTAATGGACCATCAGGATGGGTTATTTGTAAAGGCAATAGGGGATGTTCTGGAAACGTGTAGAGAAAGAAATGACTTTGTAGCAAACTGAGGTGCTCTAATGCCTGTAGGTAAGGACAGACAAGGACAGTGGGCCCTAATCTAGAACCCAGCCTGCTATCCTTTCCAACTTGCAGTATAAGCCCTCTTTGGCAGAAATGCAAATAGATGACGGTCCCTACTCTAAATAAGTGCAGAGACGTAAAAACACCAACAGACAAACACTAAAGCAGAGTCATATGGAAATTGGTCAGAGCTAGACAGGCTACACAGTACCAATTGAGAGACAAAGGGTGGTCAGAAGACAAGCCAAGATGAGAAGCAAAGAGGAATCAGTACAGAAATGCAGGAACAGCTAATCAGCCCACTGCTAATCTTCCCCAACACACACCTTGAGAAGTGTAGAGAAGTGTAAATAGGCCTGTTAGGCTTTTGTTAGGAAGGGGTATAGTTACGATTATCACCTGTAAATATTATCGCCTGTAAATATTGCCTAGCACAGTAGTACTCAGTACATTTACCTGTAGTCCTATATGACTCCATTGTGCTAACTGAAAAAAACATATCTATTTCATATGTGTAATTGCCTGTAAGTCTACCAAGTCTATGAATTTAAATGGATAAGGTTGACCTTTGCTAACTGTCACTGTATTTGCAAACTGCATAAATTACAGTTACAGAAAATATTTATATTATTTAAATTGTTCCATTTTACAAGTGAAATCCTAATTTCCACATTCCTTAATTCCCACCACTACCAAATGGAAAAATCACTTCAACATCACCATGGACTGTAAATTCCAAGCAGAACAGCTGACTACACAGTCATCAAAGTGAAAGCAGACGTCAGGCACAACTATAGAAGTATGTGCACTAAAAGAAAGAAAAATACTTGCTTATGTACAGCTGGTGTATATCTGAATATGTATTATTGATTTAAAGGGATTTAAATAGAGGCTGAGCTGCTCCTAGGTCACGTAACTGATGAATGTGACGTCACTGGCCTAGGAAAAGCTACGAGAAGGCTGCGGTGCTCACAGGAGAGTCGGTGCCTTCTCAAACAGCTGATCAGCAGGGGCCCCGAGTGATGGACCCCCACCGATCAGAGGATAGGTCCTGAGGATAGGTCATCAGTAGTAAAATACTAGAAAACCCCTTTAATATATTTAACTTAATTCAATTTGTGAGATTGATTGTAGAGATGAGTGAAATTATCAAAAAATTGATTTGGCTACTTCACCGAACTTCACAAACAAATTTGATTTGTTAGAAATTACTTTGTCAATAATCACATTCCATTGTATGTAGCAAGCACAATGATTGAAAATGGTGATCGCACCGCCCCCAGTCATTGAACCCCTCAGATGGCGCATTAATCACTGATCATGACATTTGACAGTAACATTGAAGCCTTTCAGGGGTTAATCAGGGGTTAATAAAATACATACTCACATCAACCATTTGCTCATGGAGAGGCCATCACGGCCATCTTGTTACAGATGGCCAGACTGAAAAATCCATTGATAGTTTGTGCAACAAACTTAACGGATGGAGTGTGAAATACTGAAAAAATGTAAAAGCAAGCATGACTGACACTCAAAAAAAGAACAAAAATGTCACATCAATATATTAGCCTCTTAAAAGGAATGTGTCACCAGTTTTATGTTGCTACGTTCTAACAGCTCCAGCGTGTGACAATGAGCAGGGGCGTAGCTATAGGGGAAGCAGGGGAAGCGGCTGCTTTGGGGCCCAGACTCACAAGGGGCCCCCTCAGGAGGAATACTAAAAGATTTTATTGTCAGGACCCCCTCAACAGTATTATACAATGACATCATATATAGTATATACGTGTAGGAAACAGACAGAGCGGATGCCGGGCCTCATCTGAGAGAGCAGTTTTGACCAGCCACAGGAGTGGGGGATGCGCGAGTTGGGGGTTGCGAAGAAGTTGCTGAGGGGGGGCCCCATTCTAAAATTTTCTGTGGGGCCCGGTCAGTTGTAGTTACGCCACTGCCAATGAGTCCCCATATTCATGAGCTCACAGCTCTCTCCGCCCACCTGCCTCTGATTGGCAGTTTTTTTTTCATATGAATCAGCAGCAGGTGGACAGGAAGCTTATGAATTAGCCAGAAGCTTATGAATGTCAGGACTCATTGGCAGCTCTCAAGCTGTTTAGCACAAGATTTTAACAAAACAGCTAAAACAAAATTAAAGAAAGCGACCCAGCATTTTGATAAGCGGTCTGTCACTAGTTTATATTGCCCTTAGTTAGGACACCACAACACTGGTCACAGATTCCCTTTAAAATGCTCCAGATTTATCACATTAGCTGATCCTGGATGATAAATCAGGTCCACTTATAGACTGCCTAATCTAAGTATATGCTCCAACTATTTGTTGGCTTAGTTTACTCCATTAAATGTGCCAAGATTTTTCACGTGAAGCAATGCCCTTTTGTAAGTCATGCTCTCTTGTCAAATAAGTCACAGAAAGTGTCTAAAACAATAAATGTGTTATAAAGCATATACTCCACCTGTTTCTGGAAAGCAGGTTGAGAGGAATAATATATTTATCATCTTACCATGGAAATACATAATTAAGTGTAATAAATAATGCCTGGGTGTTTTATTGGGGTTCTATAGCAACAGGGTTGTGAATGTCGTTGTCAGTATATGGCATAAAAATTAGATTATTTATGTATGTTTTTTCACCAGCTACATTTATTTTTGTAAATATGGAGAAAAACAAAACAATTTCATGCAGTCTTCGCCCTCATGCAGTAATAGTCAGCTGGGAGTCCATCTTCCAATATATATCTCAGTCCTGATTCAGTCTTCAGTAAAGTTCATCTGATAAGTTAATAAGGTAAAAGGCTACAAATCGGGCCCAATCTAGCCTGAATCAGGTAGTTTCTGGTGAAAAAAACAGTAATCTGATGTCATATATAGGGTTATACTGTATATTTACACCATTCATTTTACTACCTATAAAGATAGGCATACATATTAGATAGAAGTTGGTTGATGGCTAAACTAGTTGAACATAAATCATCTTGTTTCAAAGACATGGACATGCACATTTTGATCCATTGGCCGGTACTGTTGTTCAAACTGAGCATACTGGTTCAATTACAGTGGTCCCTCAAGTTTACAATATTAATTGGCTCTGGGATGACCATTGTAAGTTGAAACTATAAATAGGGTCCATAAGTCTATGGAAAACCAGTAATTGGTTCCAAGGTCCCAAAATGTCATCCCAAGATAGGATAATGAAGATTTAGAAAAATAAGCAGGTAACTAAGACAGATAAAGCAAGTCCTTACATAAAATGATGCTGGAATAGATGCTGGAAGCTGTAAATCACTTTCTATAGTAAGGGCAAGAACTTCTTCAGAGTCTTGAATAGTACATACAGTACTGTACATATACCAGAAAAATAAAATGAAACCGCAGCTCACCTGGTGTCCAAAGGAGCAGCTCATCCTGGCACAGACAGGGGGCTATACAGAACATGTAATACCACAGAGGAGCTACTAGACCACCATTAAAGATGGTTTACCAGAGAAGTGGCCATGGCAAATGGTTGGATCTGAGTCTGAGACATTGTATGTTGAGTCTAGTTTCAACTTACGATGGCCCAGAAAAAATATTGTATCCTGAGGCCATTGTATCTTGAGGGATCACTGTATACCAGCCAAAGAAAGATCTTTCATCCATGAACAAGCTTTCTTTACATGAAAGATCTTTTGTCCAAAATATCAGATGAAATTTTCATGGCCAACTTCTTTCCAGACAATGATGGTCAGTCATCAGTGGACAAAAACAACTGTTGTTTTTAAATTTTACCTGATGAACAATGATTTTGGCTGAAATTGTTCATTACATCAAATTTAGACTTATGTGTTTGGCCACCTTTGTAGGGTTAGTTTGCTGTACTGAAAACAGCAAACTGATCAGAATAATGTGGATATGACATAAATAGTTTCCTGACTTTGCCTCTCTCCAAACAATCTAAGCTGCCACTATCCCCTTTCCCATTGGCAAACAGAATCTAGCTTGATACCACTAATGCCAATGGCTGATACAAGGTATCCATTCACATGATCTGAGAGCTGGTTCTATTTTTTTTGTAAATTGGTCATAATCATACTCATATACCTTATATCTATAAATAATTTTATGTGCAATATACATAAGCAGAAGGTATGGAAAATAAATGGAAAATAAGACCTTGAAAGGCATTTATATTAATGGAATGAAGTTCTATTACTTGTATTCCATGTAGAAGACTTAACACTCACTTTTAGGTGTTTCCTATATAACAGAAAAAACTGACCTGAGCTTACCAGATCCAATTTTTATACATGAATGCTGCTGCAATGTTAACGTTAAATGGTTCTTCAGATTGGTAAAGTAAGAATCCATTTTAAACATAAAGATGCAGGATACTTTGTCGAGGGAAGAACATATAATCAGATTTCCCTAATCTCTTCAGCTATGCAATCATTTTATTTGCCGGAGGCGGCAGTAAGATGCTGCTATATTGATTTTCTGTCGAAAGACATTAATGAGGACAATCATTCCTGTTATGTTACCATCTAATAAGACTAAGAGGCTGGTTTAGCCTTGTCCATTCACTACTCTTAATTTGAGATGCAGTGGAGCAGAGATTTCTTAAATTCTATGTATGTAAACCTCTATTATACAACTTAATTTAGTCCTCATTATATATATGAAGTTAGAAGCAAGTTTACAGAACTGCTTAATATTACAGATATTGTCGCTCTAAATAAAGAGACAAGATTCAGCAAGACAGTGGGGCAGATTTCATAAAATTGTCTTAGACAAAGGCAATCAGTCACCATGATTCTGGGCTATTATTTGTACTAATACATGAGCAGTCCAGATCACCATTTTTCCACTGAAATACGCAGTCTAGACAGATATGCCATGCTAACCCTAATAATGGAGAAGACTCCTATGCACATGCACAACAGTCCCATCAATATATTTCAGTGCAGTTTTAAAGAGGACCTTTCATGGGTCCCGACACTGTAAATGAAGTACAAAGTTATGAAGGGCATGTTCCGTGGAGGTCAGGGCACTTACTATTTTTTGCGGGCGCCGCTCCATTCGCCGGTTGTGCCCATGTAAAATTGTGCGCATATGTGGTGGTAAACGTCTCTATTGGTTTGTGGAAGTGGTCAGGAGGAAAGGAGCTCCAGATTTTGCTAGAATGGTTTTTAGGCACCATTTTGTAATTGAGACACCCTGACGTACCCCTACAGTGGAAACCCTCAAAAAGTGACCCCAATTTGGAAACTACACCCTTTAAAGAATATATTAAGGGGGGTACTGACCACTTTGACCCCCTAAGCGTTTTACAGAATTTGGAAACACTTGGCTGTGAAAATTAAAAATGTCATTTCTTCCAATAAAATGTTGCTTTAGCTCCAAATTTTCATAAGGGGTAACAGGAGAAAAGCACTCCATAATTTGTTCCCCATATTCTCCTGAATACGTTAACACCCCATATGTGGTGGTAAACTGCTGTGGGGGCACATGACAGGACTCAGAACGGAAGGAGCACCATATGGAATTTGCAACACAGATTTTGATGTATTGGTTTGCAGGAGCCATTGATTTTTATTTTTTTTGAGTTATTGTCTTATATGGATGAGGTGACGTTTTCATTGGTACCATTTTGGGGTACATAAGACTTTTTGATTGCTTGGTATTACACTTTTTGTGTGTCAAGGTGAAAAAACTAGTTGTTTTGGCATAGTTTTTTTTAACATTGTTTTAAAGCATTCACCTGAGGGGGCAAGTCATGTGATATTTTAATAGAGCAGGTTGTTACGGACGCGGCGATACCCAATATGTCTAACATTTTTATTTTTTGTTTGTTTTACACATTAGCTGCATTTGAGAACATAATTAAATCTTGTTTTTGTGCAGCCATTTTCAGAGAGCCATATTTTTTTTGTTTTTAGGTCGATTGACTAAGGTAGGGTCTCATTTTTTGCGGGACGAGATGGCGGTTTTATTGGTACCATTTTGGGGTAAATACGCCTTTTTGATCGTCTGCTATTACACTTTTTGTGAGGCAAGGGGACAAAAAATGGCTGTTTTGGCATAGCTTTTTTTTTTTTTAAATGTCTGCGTTCACCTGGCAGGGTGGATCATGTGACACCTTTATAGAGCCGGTCAATATGGACGCGGTGATACCTAATATGTCTACTTTTCTTTTTTTACTTTTTTTTACTTTATTTGGGGGAAAAGGGCACTTTTTTTACTTGAAACTTTTATGTTTTTAACTATTTGTTTTTTTACTTTTTTTTACACTTTTTTTACTTTCTTTTTACACTTTTTTTTAATTAATCGAGACCCACTTGGATCTTGAAGATCCAGTGGGCTTGATGGCTATACAGTGCATTGCAATAGTCATCTATTGCAATGCACTGTATTGTCAGTGCTACACTAAGGCTGATCAGACCCTTAGGTACATGGCAGCCAGTACGCTTTTGTAAAGCGTCTGGTTGCCATGGTAACCGTCCGGCCGCTGCGATTGCAGCAGCGGCGGCTGGATGGCAGAGAGAGGGAGCTCCCTCCCTCTTAACCCCATGGATGCCGCGGGCGGCTACCGACCACGGCATCTATGGGGTTAAACAGCCAAAATCGTTGCCAGCACCGATTTCAGCTGTGGCAGCAGAGTGTGAGTGTGAGTATCATAAAATACAGCGCAGCAGGGACATGAGGGGGGGCAATGGAGGCAAGGGGGAGGCAAAGGGGGGGCTCACTTACCCCCGGGGGCACAGTATTCAGGCCAGTCTTAAGGTTGTGATCTCCAGCATGGAGATCACAGCCTGAAACCGGCTTTTTTTCTGAATGGAGGGCACCGATTTGTTAGTCTACATAGACTAACCAATCGGAGCGCTTGCCGGCAAGTGACCACTCTGATTGGTCCCTTGCCGGCTTCCCCGGTGTCTCTGTTCTTGGGGAGAGCGGAGACTCCGGGGCTGTGAAACATTATAGTGTCACAGCCCCGGTAAGCATTTTGGACGTCACTGTACGTCCAAATGCAGTGAATTACTTGCGATTTGGACGTACAGTAATGTCCAAATGCGGGAAGGGGTTAAAATATTAAAATATTTTTCCAATACGGAGAATTGCGTAATGGAAAAATAGGGTCAAAAAAGGGTTTCACTGCTTCTCTTACCCAAAAATTCCACCTCATTTGGATTTTTTTTTTACCGCTTCCCACTACATTGTGTGCCATAATAAATGATGGCATTAGAAAGTACAACTTGTTCCACAAAAAATAAGCCCTCATACAGCTATGTGAACCGAAATATAAGGGTTAATCCTAAGGGTTAATAAATGTGTTGTAAGGCAATCTGAGAGAGCAATCTGGCATATTTGCAATCTGATAAATCTTCCCAATGTGTACCTAATGGGAATCTGTCATCAGAAAAAATGACCTATTGATTAAATCTGATTTTTAATGTCTCAAAACAGGATTCACCATTCACAATAGGTGATATCAAAGCTTATCTACTCCCTCCTGACCTCTGCCCAGGTCACAGACCATGCCTCTAAACTCTCCGATAGAAGTCAGTGAGTCTCATCCAGACAGTTTTGTCCATGGTGCATAATGGCTACTGTAAAGCATATCTCTAAATTATGTTAACAACAGCTCATGCAAGATGGCAGCCCTCATAATCATGTTCAGTATACAAAAATGTTTTTCTTAGGCCCCATTCACACGACCGTATTGAATGGGGCCGTATCTATCCGCAAAATTGCGGAATAGATGCGGCCCCATTCACCTCTATGACCTCATTTGAAGCATGTCCTATACTTGTCCGGGAAGTATATTAGAAGTAACAACTTCGTGGCACACTGCTGTGGAAGGCTGGAAGTCGGGTTCCCACCCCGTTCGACACAATAATAAAGTACTCCAGCCAGAAAATGTTGATTGATGTTTATTTGAAATACGGTCCAATACACGTGACGTTTCGGCCCAAATCGGCCTTTATCAAACTGTGGCAACACAAAATGACAAACAAAGACAATCTATGATAAGTGACAATCTATGATATGTCCAGGGAGTGCAATAAATTAGTATATAGAAACAAGTATATGGCATAATAATAGCTGCCACCCAAGGTTTCCTCAATAAACGTCAGACAATCTAAGCGACTAAAGAATATCTAGGAAGGTTAAGGTAAGTAACGGGTAAGTATACACAGTATAGTGATATCTACAATCTTGTAATAATACATACAATTTATAATATATATAATATATACAATATATACAATTCTCAGGAGTATCCACATACCCTAGGTATCCTGACCATACTATATATTACCAACAGTAGCTGTAATCAAAGGGAGCATCATATCATAACTTATATATAATATATAGTGTGGTGGGAGATAGTGTCATATCTTCATGTTAGCAGGCAGGTCGTCGGGAATTATATTTTTATATAGATTTACATAAGGTATAATAACAGAGAAAACCTCGCTCAATAGTTGAAGATTGTAATTAAAAGGACCAAACATACACTATCTGGTGCCGTGCTGAAGAGAGGAAACATAGGAGCATAGGATAGCAGCGCTGGAATGTACGGAGCGTCTGCTCTCAGAAAGGCGCGCTCCGGCTATGTGGAATCAGCGTATATTTAAGAGAAAAGGCGCGCTGTGTACAAAGTGGAGAGCCACGCATGCGCACAAGGCACAATGCTCACAGCGCTCCCGTCTTCAGAGAGAGGCTTGACACGCATTGTGCCTCCTGTATACTAATTTATCGCACTCCCTGGACATTTCATAGATTTTCACTTATCATAGATTGTCTTTGTTTGTCATTTTGTTGTGCCTCAGTTTGATAAAGGCCGCTTTGGGCCGAAACGTCACGTGTATTGGGCCGTATTTCAAATAAGCATCAATCAGCATTTTCTGGCTGGAGTACTTTATTATTCTATACTTGTCCGTACGCACGGACAAGTATAGGCATCTTCAATGGGGCCGCCAGGCGTGTGTTCCGAGCGCTGCAGAACACACGCCGGGGGGCCCCCGTATATTTGCGGGTCCGCAATAATGCGCACCCACAAATATACATTCGTGTGAATGGACCCTTATTTTCTATCTCTGAAACCTATGTGCGTCTTATGGGCAGGTGCATCTTATAGGGCAGAAATACCATATAAATAAATGAACAGAATAAATGTAACCCTTTGTAACCCTTAGTACAGTTATTTGTAAGCATAATTTTCGACCACCTCTACATTCTAAGAATAGGAATGATAAGTCCATATTTCGCACTAGTGTATTGTAACGATAATATCTGCATACAAAGTAAAACATTGATGAAAAAGACTGCCTTCAAGCATTCCTCCTGTCAAAAGCACTGACATTTGAATGAAGATTCTGCCTCTTCCGTGGCAAGTTAACTTATTTTACATCCCATTCTCACTTTGCATCTTTCTAATCTCTATCCTGCATATCAAGCATTCATGTAAAGTCCGTCCTGCATGAATAAAAGGTCTAATCCAAATATAAAGTGACAAACGTTTGTGCTCTGGGCAGAAAGCAGTACGTTCTATGCATGGCATACAAATAGGAGAAAAACTTCCAAGCATTTATTTTCCCTGTAACATCCACTTTTGAAAGACAAAAATAAAACTCTTTTAGGAGAAAAGCAAAAGAGAGACAGAAATTGATTCAGATTTATTAAAACTAGAGATGAGCGAGCACTAAAATGCTCGGGGGCTCGTTATTCGAGACGAACTTTTCCCGATGCTCGGGTGCTCGTTTCAAGTAACGAACCCCATTGAAGTCAATGGGAGACTCGAGCATTTTTTGCAGGGGACCAAGGCTCTGCCTAGGGAAGGCTGGGTGAAAACCTGGAAACATCAGAAAATAATGGAAACACCACGGAAATGGACAGGAAACAGCAGGGGCAGCATGCATGGATGCCTCTGAGGCTGCCTAATCCCACCATTACCCCAAATTCTCCTGCAACAGCCTGGTGGTTACCCTCATGGCAATTGTGCTCACCCAGACCAAGAAAGGCGAGGCACATGCCCATCACATGTTAGGGAAGCACCCAACTAGGTGCAACGAAGGTCCATCACCCATGCCCATGCTGGCACTGCTCTCCTATCCCCAGCCATACGATGCAGGCATAAGCCTGACACAGCATGGCGGTGACACCAACAAGTGACCAAGTTAGATGAGGTAGCAGGTGAGCCACCCAAAAATTTAGCCTGACGCAGCATGGCGGTGACAACAGAGTGACCGAGTTAGACTGAGATAGCAGGAGGTGAAGCATGGATGGTAATTCGAAGGAGGAGGAGGAGGGGTTGGAGGAAGAGGCATAGTAAGTCTGAGAAACCGTGACCGAGGTAGGCCCCGCAACCCTCCAAGTGGGCAGTACATGAGCGGTTCCAGGGTCAGACTCGGTCAGAGTGACCGAGCTACACGACGGTAGCAGGTAGAGCGCATAAAAAATTTAGCGTGGCCCTCTATGTGGACCTTGAGGGCCTGGAGGCTGTCTCCTTGAGAAATGCTCAGGCTGGCCGAACGCCGGGCTCGGCGGCGGACCCTTTTCGGGTTATCGATTGTCGAAATGTTGGCTTACATCAAGTTTAGTATCTGTTCTCATCAGTTGCTGTGGCTGTTGGTGGTAAAGTGGTGAGCATAGCTGCAACCCAAGCAGTTGACCCGGGTTCGATTCCCGTCTATCGCATGTGGCCCTCCGGAAAAATTATTTAGAGAGAGGGACTGTAGGTGGACCTCCGTAAAAATTGTTTAGAGAGAGGGCCTGTAGGTGGACCTCCGGAAAAATTGTTTAGAGAGAGGGCCTGTAGGGGGCCCTCCGGAAAAATTGTTTAGAGAGAGGGCCTGTAGGTGGACCTCCGGAAAAATTGTTAGGAGAGAGGGCCTGTAGGGGGCCCTCCGGAAAAATTGTTTGGAGACAGGGCCTGTAGGGGGCCCTCCGGAAAAATTGTTTAGAGAGAGGGCCTGTAGGTGGACCTCCGGAAAAATTGTTTAGAGAGAGGGCCGGTAGGGTGCCCTCCGGAAAAATTGTTTAGAGAGAGGGCCTGTAGGTGGACCTCCGTAAAAATTGTTTAGAGAGAGGGCCTGTAGGTGGACCTCCGGAAAAATTGTTTAGAGAGAGGGCCTGTAGGTGGACCTCCGGAAAAATTGGAGAGAGGGCCTGTAGGGGGCCCTCCGGAAAAATTGTTTAGAGAGCGGGCCTGTAGGTGGACCTCCGGAAAAATTGTTTAGAGAGAGGGCCTGTAGGGGGCCCTCCGGAAAAATTGTTTAGAGAGAGGGCCTGTAGGGGACCCTCCGGAAAAATTGTGGTAAAAGAGTGCCAGTTGGACCTCTAAAGAATTGCGATTTTTGGCTCAGCGTTAGGCAAAGACAACAAGGAGGAGGAGGAGTAGGACGAGTAGAGAAGAGGAATCGGATACATAAGTAATGTTAATCTTTAGCTGCTTTCCCCCGGAGGAGATTTGAGTTCCAGTGAAATCCAGGCTTTGTTCATTTTAATAAGCGTCAGCCTGTCAGCGCTGTCAGTTGACAGGCGTGTACGCTTATCGGTGATGACGCCACCAGCTGCACTGAATACCCGCTCTGCCAACACGCTAGCGGCAGAGCAGGCCAGCACCTCCAAGGCGTACAGCGCCAGTTCAGGCCACGTGTCCAGCTTTGAAACCCAGTAGTTGTATGGAGCAGAGTGATCGGTCCGGACGTTGGTATGGTCAGCTAGGTACTCCCTCACCATCTTTCTGTAAAGCTCTCCCCTACTATGCCTAGACTGGGGACAGGTGACAGTGTCTTGCTGGGGTGACATAAAACTGGCAAAGGCCTTGGAGAGCGTCCCCCTGCCAGTGCTGGACAAGCTGCCTGCTCGGCTCCTCTCCCCCGCTACTTGGCCCACAGAACCATGCCCTCTGCCGCTTGCGGCGTCAGATGGGAAGGATTGTTTCAGCTTGTGCACCAGGGCCTGTTGATATTGATTCACTCTCATACTCCTTTCCTCTACAGGCATGAGAGTGGAAAGGTTCTGCTTGTACCGTGGGTCCAGAAGAGTGAACACCCAGTAATCAGTGTTTGAAAAAATACTTCTAACGCGAGGGTCACGGGATAGGCAGCCTAACATGAAGTCTGCCATGTGCGCCAGAGTCCCAACACGCAAGAATTCCCTCTCCTCACTGGCCTGACTCTCCATTTCCTCCTCCTCCTCCAAGTCCTCCTCTTCAGCCCTTACACGCTCAAGAGTTAAGAAGGACTGAGCACTGGTACCCTCTTCTGTCTCGCCGACATTCTCCTCCTCTTCCTCCTCATCCTCATCCCCCTCTTCCAATACGCGCTGAGAAACAGACCGGAGGGTGCTCTGGCTATCAAGCGACATATCTTCCTCCACCGTCTCTTGTGACAAGTGCAAAGCATCCGACTTCATGCTGAGCAGTGAGTTTTTCAACAGGCAAAGTAGCGGGATGGTGAGGCTGATAATGGCGGCATCGCCGCTGACCATCTGTGTTGACTCCTCAAAGTTGCTCAGCACCTGGCAGATATCAGACATCCACGTCCACTCCTCATTGTAGACTTGAGGAATCTGAGTGACCTGACTACCAGTTCTGGTGGAAGTTGACATCTGGCAGTCTACAATCGCTCTGCGCTGCTGCTAAACTCTGGATAACATGATTAATGTCGAATTCCATCTTGTGGACACATCGCAGAACAGCCGGTGAGCGGGCAGTTGTAGGCGGTGCTGCGCTGCCCTGAGAGTGGCAGCATCTGTGGTCAACTTGCGGAAATGCGCACAGATGCGGCGCACCTTGGTGAGCAGACAGATTGGGGTATGTCTTGAGGAACCGCTGAACTATGAGATTGAACACGTGGGCCAGGCATGGCACATATGTCAGTCTGCCGAGTTGCAGAGCCGCCACCAGGTTATGCCCGTTGTCACACACAACCATGCCTGGCTTGAGGTTCAGCGGTGCCAGCCACAGATCGGTCTGCGCCGTGATGCCCTGTAACAGCTCTTGGGTGGTGTGCCTTTTGTCACCTAAGCTCAGCAGTTTGAGCACTGCCTGCTGGCGCTTACCCACGGCACTGCTGCTGCGCCTAGAGCTACCGACTGAAGGCGCCGTGCCCACGGATGGTAATTCGTAGGAGGAGGTGGAGGAGGAGAAGGGGTCGGAGAAGGAGGCATAGTACGTCTGAGAGACTGTGACTGAGGTAGGCTCCGCAATCCTCGGTGTGGGCAGTACATGAGCTGCCCCAGGGTCAGATTCGGTCCCAGCCTCCACCAAGTTAACCCAATGTGCCGTCAGTGATATATAGTGATATGATGTTCTGTTACACGTGCTGGTGTAGGGATGAGACGACACATCGGGAAAAATAGTGGCGGCTGGGGACCGAATACCGAGGGGCAGCCCCGCCATGAGATTGCGAAAGGCCTCGGTCTCTACCAGCCTATAGGGCAGCATCTCCAGGCTAAGCAATTTGGAGATGTAGACGTTGAGGGCTTGGGCATGTGGGTGGGTGGAACTGTATTTCCTCTTGCGCTCCAGAGTCTGCTGTAAAGACAGCTGAACACTGCACTGGGACACATTGGTGGACGCTGTGGAGGATCGTGGAGGCAAAGGTGTGGTTTTCCGGCAGGAGGCGCTCGTGCCTAGGTTCTTGGCCAGGGGGTTGACTAGCAGAGGCAGCGAGTGACACATGGGAAGGAACAGTGGTGTGACCCGCAGGAGGTGAACGGCCTGGGTTCCATTGAGTGGGGTGTTTAGCACTCATATGCCTGCGCATGCTGGTGGTGGTTAGGCTAGTAGTGGTGGCACCCCTGCTGATCCTGGTGTGGCACAGGTTGCACACCACAGTCCGTCGGTCATCCTCAATTTCTTTAAAGAACCTCCAGACTTGCGAACATCTAGGCCTCACCACGGGAGCTTCACTACGTGAAACAGTTGCTGCTGATGCACCAGCTCTGGCCCTGCTTTTCCCTCTGGCCACACCACTGCCTCTTCCAACCTGTTCTGGTGCAGCACTCGCCTCCGCCTCAGAAGCATTGTCTTCACTCGGCTTATCAACCCAGCTTGGGTCAGTCACCTCGTCATCCTCCAGTTCCTCAGTCTGCTCCCCCCTCGGACTTCCTGCCCTGACAACAACTTCACCACTGTCTGACAACTGTGTCTCCTCATCGTCCGACACCTCTTTACACACTTCTTCCACTAAGTCAACAATGTCATCATCATCACTCACAGACTGCGACAGTTGGAAAACTTGGGCATCGGGAAAGAGGTCAGCAGCAACCTGAGAAGTGGTTTGTGACTCTGGGAAGGGTCCAGAAAACAGTTCCTCAGAGTATGCCGGATCGCATTCCAAATTTTCCTGGAAGGGGGCAGACTGGGGAGAAGGAGGTTGAGGTGGCGGAGCCAGAGGAGTGCTCTCTTGGGTAACGTGGGTGGACTGCGTGGAAGACTGACTGGTGGACAAATTACTTGAAGCATTGTCCGCATTCCACGACATCAGCTGTTCGCACTGTTGTGGTTTCAACAGTCCTCTACCACGTGTCCCTGTAAGTTGAGACATGAAACTAGGGAGTGTGGCTCTGGGGCATTCCCCTGCTCCCTCATCAGCAGGTACTGTCTCACCCTGCCCAGGACCACGGCCTCTGCCCCCTGCAGTAATTGAATGCCCATGCCATCGTCCTCGACCCTTAGCCCTGGGGTTCAACATTTTCTGTATATAAGTGTATTATATGTACAAAAAAATGGGCCTGCTGTACTGAAACCCACAAACTTGTTCAATCTGAACAAGTTAATATATAGGTGGATAAGTTAGAGCAAAATTACGTATGTTATTACGTACCGTGCAGTATGGAGCAATTACACTGAAACTATTAGATTAGGCAGACTTGGTCTGCTTAAGTGCAACCCAGAAAAATGTCGCACAGAGATTTTTGTAATGTAGCTGTATCAGTGAGAGCAAAAGACCTTTTTTAATTACGTGACGTACAGAATGTGTCACCTGGACAGAAAATACGAATTGTGCTTTTTATATAGGTGGATAAGTTAGAGCTAAATTACGTAATGTTATTAGGTACCATGCAGTATGGAGCAATTACACGGAAACTATTAGATTAGGCAGACTTGGTCTGCTTAATTTCAAGCCAGACAAATGTTGCACAGAGATTTTTGTAATGTAGCTGTATAAGTGAGAGCAAAAGACCTTTTTTAATTACGTGAAGTACAGAATGTGTCACCTGGACAGAAAATACGGATTGTACTTTGTATATAGGTGGATAAGTTAGAGCTAAATTAGGTATGTTATTACGTACCGTGCAGTATGGAGCAATTACACGGAAACTATTAGATTAGGCAGACTTGGTCTGCTTAATTGCAACCCAGACAAATGTCGCACAGAGATTTTTCTAATGTAGCTGTATCAGTGAGAGCAAAAGACCTTTTTTAATTACGTGACGTACAGAATGGGTCACCTGGACAGAAAATACGGATTGTGGTTTGTGGTGAGTGGACAGCTGAACTGTGACACAGAGAATGGTTCCACACAGCTGTATGAAATGGATTTGTATCACTGAGATAAAACAACAAAAAACTATTTTTTTTATTAACCTTAGAACATAGGTTCTTCTTTGGCAATCCATTATAGCAATATGTAGAAATATGCAAATGCGAATTTCAATGCAATGAGAAATGGCCAAGCCCCTTTAATTACTCAAGTGTCATCGCTCTGCAAGAGAAAAGAGCAGTATTTAGCACATGCTAAGATTCTGGCACATAGTGCTTGAGTGAGATTATGGGGCCAGCCATGACCAGCATTTAGACACCTGAACCTGTCAATCCCAAGGGGAAATGAATGGCAAACTTTGCAGAGAGATGACTCTTTGGTGTTTCGAGGGGCTCTGTGCACCAATTTGCCCATTTACTAATTTGACTAAAGTGCTTTTTCTGCACAGTGCTAAAAAAGGGGTATTGTTTAAAATGTTTCTAGATTAATAATAAAAAAATAGCTATTAGACTCCCTTTAATAAACCCACACAAGACTCCTTTTCTTGAAACTTTAAAAAATAAGTGCTAAGAAGATTGATACATACTGTTGTTTTGTGAGAAAAGATTCAGTAAAATCTGCTCAGCTTCTCCTGCTCTATGACATGGTGCTTTCAGATTGCATTGCATTTTGTGATGACAAGTTCCCTTTAAATCTGACAAAGTCTCCTCTCACATTCGACAGCTTATTTGCTGCATACAGTTTCTTTACAGTGTTAAAAAGTGTAATCTACCAGATACAGTAGAAAATGTATACTGTACCTTTAGGTACAATAGAAAAAAAGGTATACTTCAACTGTAAGCCTGAGAACATGTTGTGAGCGCCTAAGTGGAATAGGTAAAGAAAAGGATATGCTACCATGCCCTCTAGAAAGCTGCCACCTTGGATGCAATTTTAAAATTCCAAATTAAAAGGGGTTATGTGCTCAACTATTCACTGGTAGCCAGTTGTAGTTGTTTAGAAATTATAGAAAACAAACACATTTATCAGTGCATAAGCCACGTTTCAATACAAAAGGTCTCCGAAATAACTAGAATATACAGATAAAAGTAATGGCAGGCTTACAACAATTTCTTGTCAACTTTTTATGTTTGCTTTTCCAAAGTGTTACATGTTTGACCATTTGGCTCTTGCGCAGCATGAATAATAAAGAGTTCGCAAACCCGTGGAAGTAACATCTTGATGACATTTATACAGACATAGAAAATATCTTGTTCATTTCACTGACATAAATAGCAATGTGTTCCTACTGTTTTGTGAAAAAATCAGGTCTTTTCGAGATGTATACTTTCATCTTGTCTGTGAAATGTTTTCAAGTCTCTGTAATCAATTCTTCTCTTTCCCTTGTACTGATGTTACCTAGTCAATGCTAGTGAAATAACAGACACTGTTAAGGTATTAGGTCTTGGCAGCAGGAGTAGACAGTATGCAAACAAAATATTTTTGGGGGGAAGCATGGTCACCAAGAGGACAGACTGGGTAGTCATTTTGATCATATTGAGAAGAACTGTAAGGTTTCACATTGCCAATACAAAATCATTTGTATAGATTACAAATAAACACTATTCTACTCATCTACAGATGTATGATAAAGATAGAGCAACCAGAAATTGTGTATGTTTTTGTGACTTTATTCATCCTTTGAATGCATTTTGAAAACCCATATGTTCTGTCTCAAAGCCTTATATCATAGATGGCCTGCTTCTGGTGTGATGCTAGTGCTGATAATCAGATATCTCATTACTTATGCAGCTTCATCTCCTTCTTCTCCCTCCCTTTTTGCTTTCTATGTACAATATTGCTGCTGATAGATTGTTAAGGGACCAATGAGGTTTCAGAACAATTGCTGAGCTCCTATGAGAGGCTTCAGAAGATGCCATTTTACCCTATTACAACATGTAACCAAGTTTTATACTTTAACATATAGTATTGACTCAACAAAATGATAATAATAGTGTCAAAAATAGAGGAAAAAGTGTACACTTGATTGTTAGTTATCCATTACATCATAATATTCTTATTCTCTGAGTATTATTTTGTAAGTATTTAAAGTATACGAGTAACAAAATAGCATTATTTGCTATAAGAGTATTATTATCACTTTGATAATGTTTTCCTTGTTTTCTTTGTTTCTTTGAAACCAAACCTCACTCAATAACATATGTGCACTAAAGATTTGTCCTTGGTAGGTTTTTCTTTTTTTCCGAGGACCCATAAGCAGTGGATTTAAATATCAGTTAAAAATAGCATAGATGTTAAGGCCCATGATTTTTGCTGGTTTACTTTGCAATTACTGGTTGACATCATGTCAATTTTACTCAAAATAAAGTTGGAAAAAATCTGTTTGGCAAGAACAAATTTTTAGCAAGAAGGGGACATTGAGAAAATACATTAATTGCCTGAAGCAGAGCACAAATTAAACTTTCTATCAATATAAACTGTTTTCTGCTAAAACCCTTACCACTAAAAGCCTGCAGCATTATCATTCCAATATCAGTCCTAGAAATACTCATAAATCATTGGTATATCTTTAAAAGATAATATGAAATATTTTGGAAACCATGTATGTTCTATACACCATGCTTAATATCACTAGAATGATGGTACAACTTTTTCTAGATTTTTGTAGATATTATAACATGGGTAAAAAGCCTATGTTCAAGAAGGGAATGGATAGTTTTTGTGATAAGTTATAGTTACTAGATTTCTGGAGATGGAGCAATGATCCAGGGATTTTTTCTGATTGCCATATTTCGAGTCAATAAGGAATGTTCCCTCTAATATGGGGCAATTAGCAACTTAATCATGAGATTTTTTGCCTTCATCTGGATTAACACAATAGAATTAGAGATTGGACTAGATGGACCCATGTCTTTGTAACTATGTAATTGATTTTACATCTTCTATTATGCAAGTTTATCTCCTCTTGTCTGTTGCCAGACCAGATCCCCATGGTAATGGAATGGATATTTAGATCATAGTGGAGGTTTTACAGTATTATCCTCTTTTTACAGCTGTCTTGTTGATATTATGAGAGCACCCTATCTAGCCATTACCTTTCTTTCTGTATTTTGTGGTCCCAATGCTTTTACACTTTCTGAGCTGCTCCTTTGAGGACCCCATGTGCCTCAGCGCAACCTCCAAATGAGCAGCTCTAAAACACTTGGCCTAAAACACCAGAAAAAGTCCACTGTTCCAGCATTAAAGACACACTATGTATCTGAGTATGTTAGCTTATTTTTGTAGTTTCTTTGAATTTATACTTGTTATTCTCACATCCAAATGCAATCTATAGAAACAAATCTATAAAAAATCCTTTAAAAAAATCTGCATGAAATACATGATAACACTAGTATTACAGACTGGGATATAATTCTCCACAGGCCTTAGTCTGAAGTGAAATTGAACAAACAGAATAGTTCTTTATGGGTCACCACTGTTAGAGATGAGTAAATGTCGTGAAATTTATGTCTGGTCATATTCTAACAAATTAGTCAGCAGATACGATTCGTACACAAATAAATTTCACTGGAAATGAAAGTGTGCAGATAGCCCTGAAAAGTTTCGGATTACAATGTGAGGTCTCCTATGACTGTATCCAACCCTTTTAAGCTCTTTAACACCAAGACACTATTAATAATGTCAAAGTGACAGTGACATATATGGTTATGGATAAACGGATGCTAGTCAGTGGTTAAAAATACACTGCGCTGTAAGATTTTATTTTTTAATTTAAATCATGGTCCACATGTTATCCCGTTTTTGGAGGCAAAGAACTTCTTCTGTTTTCTGACCTATAAAATGGTGGCAAAATTCCTCCAAATTGAATCACAAAAGATTAGGATTTGACTAGAATCCAAATCTTTGGCAAATTCAAGACAAGTTTTATTCATTTAGAATTATTTTACTTTCTTGGGGAGGCTTGGGGAAAGGGATTCTGCAGGAGTACAGGGGCAGGAGGGGGGCAGCGGAGGGGCCGTGGGCAATGAATGCTTTCATTGTGGCAAAGGGGTTAGGTTAGGAAATTGGCATTGGAGGGGCGCTGTTTCAGTTTTCTCCTCAGGCAGCAGAAAGGCTAGGAGCACCCCTTGGGTCTGTTTTTTTCTTTTTCTAAAATAAATGAAAGAAAGTAGAATTCAGGCTCCTAGTCATGGGTTGGCAACCTGGTAAAAAGTCAGACAAAGAGAGATGATTTTTTCTGTGATTAATTTGAACCATGCATATAAAATATATAATATAGATTTTTGTGGATTTTCATTGGACTCCTTTTAACTCCTTACCAGCTGCAATATCTAAATAGATGTATTTTTAATACTGTAATTTTAAATGAGCCATTGCAGTGTGCACATTTATGGGGAATTGTCATTTTGCGGTCTGTTCTTTTAAATAATGCAGTTGTGATTATAACTTACCTCGCTTGATTGATTGGTACAAAGCATAGGTCATTGTCATCATGGATGTGTGATGATTTGGCGACTTGTTAAAAGAGAGACGTAATTTAGAGCCCTGTAACAGAATGAGCTAAATCAAATAAGATGCCGCATTCGCAAAGAATAATTGGGGATGTATCTTTCAAAAAGGTTGCTCATGTGTGAACAATCAAAAGCAAGCAATTGCAAAGTGGCTACATGGTGAGTCCAACTAAAGTAACTAGATTTTTGAATGTATACAAAAAGTTACTATGCATAAAAGATTCATATTGTTATATTGTGAAAAGGGAAGAAAAGAGAAAAATGGATTGTAAATTACTGTAATTAAAATATGTTTTCTGTAGCCAGTGTTTGAATTCATTCACAGATTGCAGAAAAAGGGTAGGTATTTCTCTATCTAACATGTAACACTGGCTTTTTTCCCTTAGTTTTGGTGGGTGTAAGTTTCTCCCATTCTCTTTAGTCCCCCAGCATTAGTTTACTGCATATACTGCACACATGAGCACACAGTCATTTTACAAATCAAATTACTGTAATGCGTGCAGAACTTTAAAGGTACCTGCACACTGTCTGGACTATGCGCTTTTTTTTCCACTGAGGATTCTCGTGCAGAAAAACCGCAGCGTAATACAGTACCAGCAAAGTGTATGAGAATAGACAAATCTCATGTACACTTTTTTCTTCCGTGTGGAAATTGACCTGATGTGCGGATTTTGAAATATGTAGCAATGTCAGTTGTTTGTATAGTTCTTTTGTGCAGGTTTCATTTTTTTCAATAGAAGGGTGAGAGCTATGACAACAGCATCAAATCCACACCAAAGACTGCAAGTATAACATGCAGTTTTTGGTCAGTTTTGGTGTGAAAACGCACAGAAAACTGCACGGAAATTTGTGCTGATTTTATGTTAGTAAACCTGCCTCCACATGGTTTGGATTGTCCACTGAAGAATTGTGGGCAGAAAATCTGCACTATTTAATAGTAGCAGACAAGAGGATGAGATATAAACAAGTCTTACCCACATGCAGCATAAGAAATCACGTGTTTATTTATGCAGCAGGTTTCCATATCTGCAGCAAAATCTGTGAGAAAATCTGTAACACGTGGATTTTGACACGTTTCTGCAGCTTTTACATTCCACATGAATGTACCCTAAATAAGTACTAGTTAAGACTCTTTCTATCTTAATATAATCTATAGCAGGGATCAGCAACCTCCGGCACTCCAGCTGTTCAGAAACTACAACTCCCAGAATGCTTCATTCACTTCTATGAGATTTAGAAGAGCAGCCAAGCATTTTTCCATGTTGGGAGTTGTAGTTTCACTGCAGCTGGAGTGCCGAAGGTTGCTGATCCCTAATCTATATCATACATTGTATAATCAATAGGATGCTTGACCATGCTGACTGGCTGCCGGAAGCCCAAGGAATTTGAAATTCACCATGTTGCAAGAGCGGTTGTTAAAAAATTCATGCAGTTTAAGGGTAGGGCCACATATTAGGTTTTCTGGTGCAGTTTTGGAAGTCAAAATCAGAAGTGGATCACAAAAGAAAAGAAAGTATGAAGGAAAGCTACAACTTCTCCTGTTTTTTCCAGTTCACTCCTTGTTTGTCCTTCAAAACTGAATTTAAAAAAATCCAGCACTTGTGGCTATACCCCAAACAAAAAAACTTTTTCCAAACAGGGACCTGGTCTATACCAGTAGTATGGAACCATGTTCCTTTACTCAGTAGATAGTACTCGAGCCTCAAGCCCATGTGCACATGGTCATAATACAAAAGTACAGCACCCATTCCCATCTATGGGGTCATATTTTATGTCCAAATGCCACTGATAGTATACCAATGCATATTGGATACTGTATTATAAATCTATTGTTCACCAAATAGTTACTAGGAGGGAGTATGGAGGCACCATATAGCAGCAAGCAGAGTGCTTGTAGCTGTGTTCTGGAAGATAGCACCATATAGTACCAGGCAAAATGTGTAGTCTGGATCACCCCATTATAACATCAGTTTGACTGTGTTGCCTGGGACCCCTCCCCCTCCTTGCTCCCTATAATAAACAGTCCAGGAGTCTGGATTTCCTCATGTATCAGCAGGTTTACTTTGTAGTCTGGTCTGCTCCATTTAACAACAGTCAAGACTATCCCATATAACCTCAATCAGTTTGACTATGTCAGGGATGGTCAACCTGCGGCTCTCCAGCTGTTGCAAAACTACAACTCCCAGCATGCTCCCATCAGCCTACAGCAGGGCATGGTTGGAGTTATAGTTTTACAACAGCTGGAGAGCCACAGGTTGGCCAGCCCTGGACTATGTAGTTTGCACTACCCTATATAACAACAGTTTGACTTGGTTAGATTGCTCACCGATAACACCAGCCTGATTGTTTAGTCTGGACCGCCTTTTATAACAGCAGTCTGACTGTATATTTGTACTTTAGCTATTGAATATTAATAAAACACTTGCTGGGAGTATAGAATGAAGGCTGCACTGATAAATCAACCACACTGTATTTGCTGACACATAGTTCAATAAGAAGCTGATATTTATTTGACTAGGACATTTCAGAAACATCGTCCGCAGGGATATATGTTATACAGTTTCTCGGTTGTCTGTTCTCTGACCTCATTCCAAACCAACCAAAAGTCTGACTGCTGTAAACAGAGCCAGTCCGTTGTCTGCACTATAGATCATGCGTGCACTATTTAGACTTTGGCAGATTGGTGATGTTATTTAGCCCTTGAATGCATGGACAGGCAAAGGCACCTTGCAGAGTTAAATGATCCCTGTCATACCGTTGCTGCATTTTTCAGTTGGCACAGCTGCAGTTCACCCTTAGTCTGTAGATATAGTCATATAGAGAAGCCTAATAAAATACATGAAGATATTATGGAATAAACAAACACAATCACGAATTTGTCACATTCCTTAGGAAGTGATGTTATTATGTTTATGGCTTCATCAGTTGACTTTGCTGTCAATTCTTTGAATTGGGCAGGTTTGATAATACACAGTTTTCTTTCCTATGATGAACTTTGTTATTGGGATCTAATATACATGTAATTGTGATTGAAGAAATATGTGACTTCTATTTCTAAGCTTTGATCAGAGAATCAATACTTCCATAGAAGATAAAGGGATTGTCCACCTTTTATTTAGTGATTGTCCCCTATCCTCATCACTAGATGATCAGCAAAGGTCTGATTCCCCAGACCCCTGCCAATTAGCTGTTCAGCAGTAGCTCAGGTTCTGGAAGCAGATCGCTCCATCTAGTTTGTAGTGGACAGAGTTCGGCACTACAGCATTGCTTCAACTGAAGTTAATGCCTGCTTCTTGAGCTATTACCAAATGGTTGATCAGCAGGGGTGTGGAACCCCGCTGCTCAGCAATGGGTAGGCCCTCACTTAATTAACCCTTTAATGGCCATATGCTAACTTCCTAACATTTAATTTTATAAAGATTTCTTTCCAAAAAATATATGTGTTTTTTCTGTCATGGAGTCTTTTTTTCCACAAGATCCCTCTGAAGAGGGAATTCATATTACATAGTTTATCCTAAGGTGCAGGGAAAGCAAAAATACCATGGAAGTCCATGAGTCTGCTGTATTCATAAACCCATCCATCCTCTTCTTCAAGTAAATGGTACAAAGTTGCAATACACAGCCCTGCCACTACTAAATGTATAGCATTCAGGTGTGTGGAGCACAGAGAGGCCGCAATATTTGTTGAAGCACTTAACCACTATAAGTATCTGATTGTTAGGTGCACCATGCGTCTAACGCGCACCAGTCTGATATTGATGTTCTAAGGATAATCCTGAAAATTGATATTGATGTTAAGGATAAACCTGAAAACCACTTAAAAGGGTAATCTGGGTATACATTTTTCTGTTTCCCTGTGCTTCCTCTGCCAGGTCCTGCAACTTACTATGTACTATGTATTATGTACTTGCACTAATATCTCTGTCTCACTCTGGAGATCGGGAGAGTGGTCACATAACTGCGCCCTCTGTGGAGGCTGTATTTCCTCAGACATCACGACCAGGCCTCCCATGATCCCATCTGTCAAAATCTCCTCCCGAATGGTCATGATGTCAGACCCATGTGGTCTTGGAGAGGACTGGTCGACTCTCCCAATCCATAGCAGAGTAGTCGGAGTCCACTGCTTGTCATATTGAAGTTATATGGGAGGAAACATTAGGAAAAGATAGCAAGAGGATGATGGAGGTTGTAGTTTTTGGCCCAGAGAAGGGTGTAAGACACACAGCACTAATCGACAGGGTTGTTGGGAGTCAGACCACAACCGATTACATATTAATGACCTATCCTGAAGATAAACAATCAATATTAAACTCCCGGAAATCCTTTTAAAATAAAATGCCATATGTTAATGATGTCCACCAAATGTTTCTAAAGCCTGTAAAACTGACCATCATTTTGCTCTAGTTCTTTGCTACATTTTATTACTAGGTTGCTGTTGTTTTCCTAATTCTTTTCTACATAAATAGTAGAACAATCAAACTTCTAAAAGACATCAGAAAAATATGAATGTGAATGGATAATTTTCTTTGATGCAGTATTAAAACAAGTGTTATTTTCAGTTACATGTGCCCTGTGTGCATATTTGTGTGGAAAGAACAGTAAAAATGATTTAAAAATGATGAGAACAATTTAAGCCTTGCCATTATGCAAAATGATTTATATACAGTATGTGTCACTAAGTTCTGTTAACTAATGGCCTATGATAAATGGAAAGTTATGAAAATGATCATGTACAAAAGAATTATTCAGGTAACTACATGACGGTTCATTGTGTAGGTACTTATAAATGATAATTATAGATGCAGAGGCAAAAACAACTGTTACAAATAACTTTATGTTAAAAACTCTGGAGGGGACATTTATCAAGTCTGCTGCACCAGTTTTGCTGCGTAAGAAAGTTGCAAGTGACGCCCACTTGCAAGTGACATGTGGTGCTTATTTTTGCGACATTTGGTGAACCTTGCCATTTTTTGGCAAGTAAAAAGGTAGATCAGGAATTCAGATTAGAACACCTAAGGGTGCGACTCCGGGGACAGGGTTTAGGATGAGGGATAGATAGGAATAGATATATACAAATCCTCTCTACCCCCTCCCTGTCCAGCTCTCTATTGTTTTATCACCATTTTTGGTTTTGGTATCATTGGGCTCATGTTTGTTAATAATTTGAATCATATTTTAGATCCAGCATGGGAGCTGACATAGATTTTAGACTGTCACTTTTCCTGAGGTCTGTGCCTCCACATAACTTGGCATGTCCCCCAGCATCACAGGCACAATTAAGACCAGCATGTAAATCAATGGTCTTAATGTACCTCACAGTGAGCATATAATAAGGTGACCCAAAAAAAACTGAGTAAATAAAAAGTTACACTCCTAGGATATACCCCTCAATAACCAAATAAAGGGCTAAAGTCCTAGAATACAAAAAAACTATTAATGTCATTACTGTCTAAAGTATGAAATAATGAGAATCTTTTATTAGCACATGTAAGTGATAAAAACATTAAAAATGATTCTCAGCAGGAATAATTAAGTGTCATCCCTGGGGTATACCTCACTATATATTATACAGAATACATAGGTAAAAAAACCAAACCATATAGCAGCAAACTCTAAGTAAATATACAATATAATATAAGAAAGAAAAAAACAGGCAGCACTCTCACTTAAAAAATAGAAAAAGTGATTATTCACCCATGCAGGAAGTTTCGACTCTATACTGGAGCCTTTCTCAGTATAGAGCCAAAATGTCACGCTTCCTACATGGGTGAATAAAATCATGTTTTCTATTTTTTAAGTGAGAGTGCTGCCTGTTTTTTTCTTTCTTATACTGTGGTCTTTGTCGGATCAACAGGCTTGCACCTCTTGTCCAAGTTCTGTGCTGCCATTTTTTTTGCTATACAGTATAATATAGTGATTACTGTACTACAACTGGTCCCTATCATATAGGAATGTGACCACTGTCACCAAAGGGAGCTACTGTATCATGTACAGTATAGTAAATCTATCAAACACTGATCAAATTGGTGAATGCCAAATAACAAAGCAGTATATATCCAAAATGTCCCACGAGAATTCAAATGGAGACAACGCTAGTAACAGAATACAGCATGCTAGAAAAGAGGCGCCACAAAGACACTGCTAAGTAAAATTAACAGATGTGCTAATGTAATCCACATACTCAAAGTACGTACACACCTCGGAGATGCCACTACCCAAACACATGTTTCGGCGATACCTTCATCTGAAGCTCCAGACTCCAGACTGCTACATCTCTTAATAATATAAAAATGAGTTTCTGTCTGTCTGTCTGTCTGTCTGCTCTCTATGCGCGACCAAACTACTGGACCGATTTTCACCAAATTCGGCACACAGGTACATCAGGTGTCCGGGAAGGTTTTAAACCAGGTCTCATCTCTCTAGGACGTACCGTTCCCGAGATATTCCCAAAATATGATCTCCATTAGCCAACATTACAACTGGGAGCTTTGGTTTTAAACTCCAACTGCCATTCTCTGCAAAGCCACACAGGGAGGGCAGGTTTCCATAACAACCAGGTAATTATCAGCAGCTGAGGATCTCATCCATTTCTATTTACTGACACTGTTAAAGGTATTCCGGTTACCATAAATATAACTTATGTTTTTTTCTATTACTACAGTTCAGTAGTAATAAAAGATGTTTTCCTCCACTGCTGCCTATTGCGTGGGCTCATAAATAAGCATGGTATTGACCTTTAATTCAGGCCACCCTAAAAGAAGTACTTAAAACCCCCGCCCCAGGTCTCACTAAGCCACACCCCCAACTCTGTCAGGCCACACCCCCTTTCACTCCGCAGCCAACAGAGATTGAAAAAATAAAGGTAAAAATCAACTTCTGTCAGCTGCAGGGATTGGTGGGAGGTTGACTTTCTTTCTGCAACAACACACACAAACATTAAATAAAATAGATTAAATCCACCCATGCGAAGCGTCTTGCTAATCCACTCCCCCGACTCTGTCAGGTCACGCCCCCTCCCACTCCGCAGCCAATGGGAATTTAAAAAATGAAGGTAAAAATAAACTTCTGTTTGCTGCAGGGGTGGGAGGGTGAATTTCTCTCTGCAACGACACACAAAAATTTTAGATGAAATACACTGATTATAGACTACAACCGTTCGAAGCCTCTTGCTAAGCCAGGCCCCGTCTCTGTCAGGCCATGCCCCCTCTCACTCCGCAGCCATTCTGCAACGACACACAGAAACATTAAATGAAATAGATTAAATGCACCTATGCGAAGCGCTTTGCTAAGCCACGCCCCGACTCTGTAAGGCCATGCCCCCCGTCCACTCCGCAGCCAACAGGGATTGAAAAAATAAAGGTAAAAATCAACTTCTGTCAGCTGCAGGGATGGGTGGGAGGTTGACTTTCTTTCTGCAACGACACACAGAAACATTAAATGAAATAGATTAAATACACCCATGTGAAGCGTCTTGCTAATCCACGCCCCCGACTCTGTCAGGTCACGCCCCCTCCCACTCCGCAGCCAACAGGGATTGAAAAAATAAAGGTAAAAATAAACTTCTGTTTGCTGCAGGGGTGGGAGGGTGAATTTCTCTCTGCAACGACACACAAAAATCGTAGATGAAATTGACTAATTTTAGACTATGACCATTCAGTACTAATAAAAGATGTTTTTTTTCCACTGCTACCCATTGCGGGTCCCCATAAATTACCATGTCATCGACCTGTAATTCATGCCACTCTGACCCCCGCCCCAGATCTCGCGAAACCACGCTCCGGCTCTGTCAGGCCACGCCCCCTCCCTCTCCGCAGCCAACGGGGATTGAAAAAATGAAGGTAAAAATCAACTTCTGTCAGCTGCAGGGGTGGGAGGGAAGTTGGATTTCTTTCTGCAACAACATACAGAAAAATTAAATGAAATAGATTAAATATACCCATGCAAAGCAATGGTTTCTTCCACTGTTACCCATGGCGTGTCCTCATAAATTACCATGGCATCGACCTGTAATTCTGGCCACCATCAAAAGAAGGACTTAAAACCCCGCCCCAGGTCTTGCAACATCATGCCCCCGACTCAGTCAGGCCATGACCCCTTCCACTCCGCAGCCAATGGAGATTGAACAATTGGAGGTAAAAATCAACATCTGTCAGCTGCAGGGATGGGAGGGAGGATGACTTTCTCTCTCCAACGACACACAGAAACATTCAATGAAATAGATGAAATATACCCAGGCGAAGCCGGGTCCTTCTGCTAGTACTTTTATAAATTGAACAATCCATGAAAATAATAGCAAATCATATTGTGCATGGCTTGAGTATGGCTCATAAATATAAATTATGAAGGGACTACAGGCATAAACCAACTGTTTTCAGTGTATGCTCACATACAGTATATTAAGGTCCTATTACATTGGCTAATGTTTGGACAGGACAAGTGCCAATTGGCAATAAATTTGTTAATTGGCATTCATTTAAATGAGCCTATTACAGTGCAGTTGTTTCTCCCCGATTCAGTTATATCCATCATCGATGGCACATCCCTGATTACACAAGGGGATTTGCTGCTGATAATCAGACATCTTTATGTTGCATAAAAGATGCATTCATCTGACAAATGAGTATTTCTTCATTTGTCGGCTGATCTCCAGCACAATTAAATGGACCAAGTATTGTAAATGGGTGCTCCTATGAACTCTTGTTCACAATAATTGGCATGAAAATCAGCCAACATAATGAGTCGTTAACTCACTGGGCTAAACAAGATTTTCAGGATGTAACACTGATAACAAATTCTTAGGATAAGCCATTAAATTGCTATAAGTTGACTTCTTGGGCTCTAAGGGCTGCCATACACATTCAATAGCTGTTGGCTTAGTTGACTTAGGCTACTTTCACACTAGCGTTTTAAAATTCCGGTATTGAGTTCCGTCATAGGGGCTCAATACCGGAATAAAACGCTTCAGTTTTGTCCCCATTCATTGTCAATGGGGACAAAACTGAACTGAAGACAACGGAATGCTCCTGAAAGCATTCCGTTCCGTCTTCAGACCGGAGAACAAACCGCAGCATGCTGCGGTTTGCTCTCCGGTCCAGGCATCCGCACCAAGACGGATCCGGAATGACCCCCAATGCAAGTCAATGGGGGTGGATCCGTCTGGTGTGACCATAATGGTAACCGGATCCGCCCTCCATTGACTTTCAATGGAGTCCATTACGGATCCGGGTACACATAGACACATACAGACATAAACATACACACACATAAAGACATACAAACACACATACATACTTACATGCTCCCCGGCAGGTCTTCGGAGCGTCAGGACGGCTCACACAGGTCACGATTCCCCACAGCGCCCTCTGCTGGGCGCCTGGTGGAATGGAATCGTCAGATGACGATTCCACCAGGCGCCCAGCAGAGGGCGCTGTGGGGAATCGTGACCTGTGTGAGCCGTCCTGACGCTCCGAAGACCTGCCGGGGAGCATGTAAGTATGTATGTGTGTTTGTATGTCTATATGTGTGTGTATGTTTATGTGTATGTATATGTATGTACTGTGTGACATGTGTGGGGCCGGAGCGCGGTTCCGGCTCCACACATGTCACTGCGGCAGGCCTGATCCGGCAGCACCCTTCACCTGCCGGATCAGGCCTGCCGCCAGTGTGAAAGTAACCTTACTCTCTATTTCCCCTACAGATACATGTTGGCCAGCTTGGCCAAATGTGTATGTGTATTCAAAGGAGGCAGGGGAGAAAGTTTTTGCCAGACATTTCTGGTGGAGGCTTATCTCCAGGAAGAATAGAAGAGAAAATCGGGAGAAAATATTCGTATACGCCTAATACTTCTCTCATCATCTTTCAGGGGGAGGACCTCACCACACACAATAGACAGCAGATTACGCTGAAAATACACTAATGTGTATACTAGCTTCCTTGCTGGTGTATATTTAAAGGGGTTGTCCGGGTTCAGAGCTGAACCCGGACATACCTTTAAATTCACCCAGGCAGCCCACCTGAACAGGGCATCGGAGCATCCTATGCTCCAATGCCCTCCTTTGCCCTGTGCTAATTAGCGCAGGGCAAAGGCATTTAGCCCGTACCGGGCTCTGCCAGGTGGAGGCTTTCGCCCGGCAGTGAGCCCGGTGACATCATCGGCTCTGATGGGCGGGATTTAGCGCTGCCCTAGCCAGTAAAATGGCTAGGGCAGCGCTAAAACCAGCCCATTACAGCCGGTGACGTCACCGAACTCACTGCCGGGCGGAAGCCTCCACCCGGCAGTGTGTTATGTAAATAAAAGAGCCCTTGCCCTGCGTGATCCAGCGCAGGGCAAGGGAGGGCATCGGAGCATGAGAGGCGGGCTGCCTGGGTGAATATAAGGGTATGTCCGGGTTTAAATATAAATATAATATAATATATAATATAAATTTAAATGTAAATGAGACCCTGCTTAGTCTTGCAGATTTAGTTGACAATCACTGATAGGACCTTCCAAATCACTCCTAAGCATAGAAAGAAAGGAGGCTTAAATTAATAAAATACAAGTTATACTGAATCTTTTCCCATAAAACTATATATCAATCTGCTCAGCTCCTCCTGCTCTATAACATGCTGCCTGCAGACTGCACTTCATTTTCATGCTGACAGGTTCTCTTTAAGGAGGGAGGGTATACAACGTTTGTAGAAACCCCTACCTCTGTAACTAAATCCACAAGCTACTCTGAGGGCATTTTGATGTTGTGTTCAGAGTGCAGTAGTTACTACATCGTTATATTATGTAGCAGTTGCTGGTGTGCCCTTTCATTTTAAAATTTGTAATAATGTTTATCAGCCAAATGTAGGAGACAGGGAGAGAGAGCACCTAGTATACTAATCTGTTTTTCTCTGCCTAGTATGCAGAGTATATGTGTGCAGCATTCTATTGTATGCCCCTCTAAGTTAGCTTTCCAAAGCCTATCTGATACCAGCAGATGTTAGACATGATAACTTTCATATATTTTTCCAGAAATCGAGAAGAACGTTGTCTAGACTACAATAGTCATCACATGTATTAACTGGTCTCCAGAGTAGAAATAGTACCAACCAAATTTCTGTTACAACACAGTGGCACAGCTTGGAAAAATCAGGACTGTTCCTAGAGCTGGCTGCTCCATCAAACAAAATAATCGGGGGAGAAGGGCTTTGGTAAAAGAAGTGACTAAGAAATCACTGGTCACTCTGGTTGAGCGTTGAAGATCCTGTGTACAGATGAGAGAAACTTCCAGCAGGCTGACAATCACTGTAGCATTCCAGCAATCTTGACTTTATAACAGAGTAGCAGAAAGAAGCTTCCCCTCAGCATGCCTTGTGGGCTGGTTGCCATGTTGTGCATACTCGCTGCGGATACTTGTGGCTGTGAACATAACCATTCTGTTTGTATCGCCTCTCTGTTCAGTGAAGCTGGGGCTCATCACCTCTTGCTTGCTGTATGTTCTGTGTGACTTGTAGGGATTAAGTCCTCTTTGTGTGTGTGTGCAACTTTATGGGTTTTGGGCTAATGAGCTCAGCTATATGAACTGTCTGTCTGTCCCACCCCTTGGCTGAGCAACAGCAACAATTTCTATATCTGCGTCTGCTGTTCTGGTTGCTGTCTAAATTTTGGCAGTCTGTATGTCTCATCTGTGTTTGTTGTCATTTCTGACTTGATCCTTCCCTACTGTAGTCTATCTTTGTTTCCTTGCTTATTTGGTCTCAGCTTTCAGACTGTATCTGTAGTTTTGATGGGTTTTCTGATTCCTGTGCCTCCAAGTGCTTACATCAGAGTTCTTAAGTCTGAGGGTCAGCTGCCAAGTATACCATCCCAGGAGGTCAGGAGTTAGCGGTCTAGTTGCTAACTCACATCGAAGTCCACATCCCTGTGTTAAAGGGAGAATACCAAGGAGGCGCCATAATAATGTCCTTAGGGTTTGTCCCAACATCAAACTGGTTACTTGGCACAATGATTCCACACTACCAATGATCTGTCTTGATTCGTATCAGAGGATCTGTAACAGCATGGTGGTGGCAGAATCATGCTGTGGGGTTGTTTTTCAGCAGCTGAGACAGAGAGACTGGTCAGCGTTGAAGGAAGTTGAACTAAGTACAGAGATATTCTTATTGAAAACCTGATCCAGTGTGCTCTGGACCTCAGACTGGGTCGAAGGTTTACCTTCCAACAAAATAATGACACTAAGCATACAGCCAAGACATCACAGAAGTGGTTTTAGGGACAACTCTGTGAATGTCCTTCAGTGGCTCAGCCAAAGCCCTGCCTAAACCCAATGGAACATCTCAGCACTTAAAAATGGCTTTCAACAGTTCCCATCCAATCTGACAGAGCTTAAGAGGATCTGCCAAATAGAAGGGCAGAAAAATCCCCAAATCCAGGTGTGCAAACCCTGTGGCATCATACTAAAGAAGATCGGAGATTGTAATTGCTTCCAAAGATTATGTAAATGTTGAGTAAAGGATCTAAATACATATGTCAATGCAATACTTTAGTAGTCCTTTTTTAATATATTAGCAAAGATTTTGAACATTGTGTTTTCACTTATGGGGTTATGGGGTATTGAGTGCAGAATGATGATGAGGATGATGAAAAACCAGCTAATTTATAAATAATGGAGCATATGCTTACTTCATTTTGGGGCTTTTTATCTACTCCAGAAAAAGAATCATAGAAAATCTATCTAAATTGGCCCCATCTGCAGAAAAAAATGGAGTTTATTCAGGGTTTTAACAGGATGAGTCAAATTGGGATGAGTTCCAAACAACACCAATTAGTATTAATAGGACACCAGGCAACATACATTATGATTCTGTGAGAGATACATGCTGTAATAATCTTAAATGAAAAAGTCCATGCTCCAGTGCAGTTATAAAGTAACATCTATTTTTCTACAATAGTAACCCATAAAAAGCATTGTGCTAAAAATTACTATAATTATATAATTTTTCTATTTAGGGATTAAAAGGACAGGATGGATCCCCTGGCCAAAAAGGAGATAAGGTAAAAATTTTACATATCATAGTAAATTGGCATAGCATTGTGTTTTTCCTCTTTCAGATTTTCCCTTTTTCTCTATTATTTCAAACTTTAGTAATCATGCTTAGCTTATTTGTTCATGTGATGTCTTTTTTGTGGCAGCACTTCACTCTACGGGTGGCTATATTCAAGTCCATAAAGTCACTGCAAATCGCTATAGGATTAAACTCTACGTAGACACACATTTTACATCTTTATAGTGTTCATTGACTAGATCTCTTATTGCCTTTTTGTGTATTTCACATTAATTTTATTTTGTATTACAATTGAACATATTTTTAGATACTTTCCTAGGAAAGTCCCAGTGGGGTTGTATATATGATTCTATAACATAAAAATGATTCAGACTTGTGGTTCATTAGGATCCTCTATATGAATGAACCCTGTGGGAACCTGTATGCATATTTAATAAGGTTTTATTAAATACAAACCTAATGGCAACCACTTTGAAAATGTACCTTTTCAGATGTAAATTTGGGACATGGACAGGGGCGGACTGGGAACTTTACATGGCCCTGGAATAAATGATAAAACTGGCCCTGTTTTGTAGTTGGGTCCAAATTGATGGAAGGCAGGGCCAGCAATACCATATTGTGGAACAGTTTACCACCCCAATAGAGCCAAATACCACAGTGCAGCACAAAATACATCCCCAAAAACTTCTACTGGCCAGCCCCCTGGGCATCAGCCCACCAGGGAATTTCCCTGTAAGGTCTATGGCCAATCCACCCATGGTCATGGAGTCATTGCTGCAGGCACTCAATGCTCATTGTGATTGACATTAGTGTTCAGCAAAGCAAAAATTTGGTCAAAAATTTTGGAAAACTTTGATTCGCAACAAAGCCGAATTTCCTTGTGCTTCATGGTAATGCATCAGTTTCCCTAAAATGGTGGCTGCATATGTTACAAAGTGAAAGTAAGAAGCTTGGGAACAGAATATCACCCACAATGCCATGCAGACAGCCAATCCGCAGATAGCCATCCCCTGTGATGTTACAGACCTATAAAAGCCTTATCCTGCGTGGTCTCCTCCATTGATCTGTGAGCTGAGCATAGGAAGACACGTGGCAAGCACTCATGTACTGAGGACTGTGTTGCTGCAATAATCCAGCAGCCATGTTTGATCCGTCTACCATGTTCGGCATCTGGTTTTAACCATAATAATTTTAAAAGCAAAATATCATTAGGTTCATAGTATGGAGGTAACCTTATGGACCCCTCAATATTATTGCTTTGAGGAACGTTTTCCTACCTCAATGCTGTGTACTATCTCTGGTACTATCACACAGAAAGACAGGGGCTGCTGCATACATGCTCCAGCTCCCCCGATCACTGCCAGGGGGAGCCAGAGGACACTCGGATGACCGGTCGCAGAAATTACTGCTCAGTGTCTGCTCTTTAAAACAGCAGACACCAAGCGGCCTTGGTGCCCGCTGCATGCACTAGCAGGCTCCATTTTTAAATGCCCGGTTGCAGACGTAAATTTACTGGCGGGAAAGAGTTAACTTCCAAGCCTTCACACTGAGATTGGGCCACTAAGTGGGAAGAATATGATTAGGCAGAGTGGCCTGGGTATACCTTATTTATAGTGATTTGTGACAGAATTCGGAACTAATCGAATTTCTTGTTGAACTTGGACAAATTGGCTGAATCTCATTTTCCAAAATTTCGCTCATCTCTAATTGACATCCACCTCACATCCCAGCCAGAGGTTTGTAAGGTTGTTTATGTGCTGTAAATAATCTAATACTCATTCTCCTCTCATGATATGCACGGTAAGTTCATGTGCATTCACCAGAGCACATGCACAAGCTTACAATTGGCTGGCTGGGTTGTGAGGGGGATATCAATCGTAATGAGCAGGGCATGCTTGCATCAATGACTCTATGACTTCAGCAGTGTCAAAAGATACCCCGATGACTCTGTGACCCAAATTTACATATGAAAAGGTAAATTTTCCAGTGTATTTACATCAAAATGAGTTGCTGACAGTTTTAACAGACGCAGCAATGATATTGCTATTATGTGGCTTACAGCACCATATCATTAGGTGCATGTGGCAAATGTGCTGACAGGTTCCCTTTAAAATGGTTGCCAACAACCTGTCCTAGAATGTGAGTATCAATTTTGTAGCTACTTGCAGAGCTGCCAAGGAAGATGAGGGGGAGGACCTCATTACACACTACACTGCTCTACAATAGATAATTAAGATGTGATGTCATCATAGTTGAGGAGCCGGACAGGAACGCTCACCAATATGGAGCATATGCAAGTGTAGTTTGTAGTGAGACCCTGCCCCCTCACCCCCCTAGGCAGTTTGTTTAGAGCTGGCAACCAGTCCTGCATACATTCTAGGACAGGCTGCTGGTGGCCATTTTATTAATTTCTGGAGAACCCTTTGTAAGTGTCCCTACTATCTCAGTTAGTTTACAAGTATTATAAAAACGGGGAGTGTTTACCTTGTATCTATGTTATATATATGCCACAAACTGGTTTCTAATTGGGGATTGTGACCTGGGGGTTCTCCGGGAATTAAGAAAATGAAAATACTTAAATATTACTTTATCTAATATATAAAGCTGAGTGTATGTGTGTGTGTGTGTGTGTGTGTATGTCCGCTAAAGGAATCCGCACCGCTGCAGATACAATCACAAAATTTGGCACACGTGTACATCAGGTGTCCGGGAAGGTTTTAGAACAGTTTTCAACTCTCCAGGACGCACCGTTCCTGAGATATTCCCAAAAAATGCATTAGCCAATAGTAGGCTGGTCACATGACCCTTATCAGTAAATAGAAGCTCACAGGCACACATCAGGTTTCTATGACAACCTAGCCAGTTCACTGCTTTAGGTCTGCATTAAAGAGGCAGAGCACTATGGATGACAATGGTAAATGGGTATTCCTGGTTACCATAACTATAACTTATGTTTTAGACTAACTCATCATCAATCATTACCTCATATAATGTAAATTTTACATATTTACTGTTCAGTAGTAATAAAAGATGTTTTATTCCACTGCTATCCACCTTCCTCCTAAATCAGGCATCGACCTGTAATTCCGGCCACCGTCAAAAAACGGACTTAAAAGCACCACCCCCAGATCCCACTAAGTCACGCCCCTGACTCAGTCAGGCCACGCCCCTTCCATGCTGCATTTGACCGGGATTAAAAATATTGGTAAAAATCACCTTCTGCAGGGGTGGGGGGAGGGTGACTTTCTCCCTGCAGCTCATTGCTCAGACTGCACAGTGCTGCTGCTGAGAGTGCTGCTGCTGTGTCCATCCAGGCCCTGCGCATGACAGAGGACAGGGAGTCTGAAAGCCAGACCGTCCAGCCTAAAACAAGACCTCTGGCCACCCTAGGGGCAGGCTGATGTTAGGGTGGCCAGATGTCCGGCTTTAGGCTGGACAGTCCAGTTTTCTGGCTACCTGTTCTCCGTCCGACGCAGTGCCTGGACAGACACAGGGATGTCCACCCTTTCAGTAGCTCACTCTCAGACAGCTTCTCCTCCATGTCTTCACGGAGCCAGGGGGGGCGTGGCCTCATATTTAGTGATGCGTCTTCATGGGAACTGGGGGCGCTGTTTCACGTTTGGGGAATGGCCGGTGAGGTCTGGCTTTCTGGGGTGAAGACAGTGGCCACTCTAGCTGCTGTGGAGGTCACAGTTAAAGGGGCGGGCTTCTGTAGAGGTCACTGTTAAAGGGGTGGGCAGCTGTAGAGGTCACTGTTAAAGGGGCAGGCTGCTGTAGAGGTCACTGTTGAAGGGGCAGGCTGCTGTAGAGATCACTGTTAAAGGGGCAGGCTGCTGTAGAGGTCACTGTTAAAGGGGCAGGCTGCTGTAGAGGTCACTGTTTAAGGGGCGGGCAGCTGTAGAGGTCACTGTTAAAGGGGCAGGCAGCTGTAGAGGTCACTGTTAAAGGGGCGGGCCGCTGTAGAGGTCACTGTTAAATGGGCGGGCCGCTGTAGAGGTCTCTGTTAAAGGGGCGGGTCGCTGTAGAGGTCACTGTTAAAGGGGCTGGCCGCTGTAGAGGTCACTGTTAAAGGGGCGGGCCGCTGTAGAGGTCTTTGTTAAAGGGGCAGGCACTGTAGAGGTCACTGTTAAAGGGGCAGGCAGCTGTAGAGGTCACTGTTAAAGGGGCGGGCCGCTGTAGAGGTCACTGTTAAAGGGGCGGGCCGCTGTAGAGGTCTCTGTTAAAGGGGCAGGTCGCTGTAGAGGTCACTGTTAAAGGGGCTGGCCGCTGTAGAGGTCACTGTTAAAGGGGCAGGCACTGTAGAGGTCACTCTCGATATCTTTTAACGACACACACACACAAACAGTAAAAGAAATAAATTAAATATACCCGGGCGAAGCCGGGTCCTTCAGCTAGTAATAAATATTTTCCCAAATACCTTTCATTAGTTATAATGGCTCGTTTTGTCTGGGGAGCAATCATCAGGAGAAACAAAATGGCCGCCGTCCTATTAGTGCACACAGAACCTGTCCTAATCACACAGGAGGACAAGTTACTTCACAACACTGAGTAAAAGAGCTGCCTCATACTCCTCTCTGCTTTGCTGGTCAGTGATTATAATCCTGAATACAGATGATCAGAACTTCAGCTGAATCTCTGTAGGAATGAAGTTCATGAGTAGACATGAAGTACATAGAGGGCGGACAGAACACTGTGGTAAGACTGTGGTAATGTAGGGCTGTGGTAAGGGAGACTGCATACAAGTGCTGCTGCTCATTAGCCACACCTCACCTCCTCTCATGTCTCCTCATCATCTCCATTCCCACAGAGATTCACCTGTATTCAGAATCGTAATCCCTGACAAGTAGAGCAGAGAGGAGGATGAGGCAGCTCTTTACCTCAGTTTTGTGAAGTAACTTGTCCTGCTGTGTTATTAGGACAGGTTTTGTTCGTAATAATTGGACGTGGATATTTTATTTCTCCTGTTGATTTCTCCCCAGACAAAACAAGCCATTATAACTAATGAAAGTTATTTGTGAATATACTTACTATAAAATAATATTTAAGTATTTACATTTTCTTAATTCCCGGAAAACCCCTTTAATAGAAGATTCTCCACACTTTGTACTTTCAAGGCTCTACTGTATTTCTCCAATAAGAACCATGACTAGCAATGCTTCTAAGGCCACTTTCACTCAGTCAGTGATTGTGAGACAAAACCAGGTGTGGGGCAAAACCACAGAAAAGGTGTAAATATTTTCATTAGACCTTATCTCTGTGTAGCCTCCATTCCTGGTTTTGTCTTATCATCCCTGATGGAAATCAGTGATCAGACACTGACCAAACACTGATTGTGTGAAAGCACTCTAAGGGTGGGATATATCTATAATACCATTTTAAGTAAAATGTACTGTAGCACATTTCAGCTGAATTCAATAAGTACAGTGCAGTAAGGCTAGTTTCACACTAGCATTAGACATCTCCGGCAGGCTGTTTCGGCAGTGTGAAACAAGCCTAAGAGATATTGATGGACTATTGTGAGCAATGTATTACGACTCTCTACAACTTGGAACATAGCTGTTTGCTTGAAGACTTATTAAACATAAAAATAATGTCAATATTATTATGGATTTACATAATTTATCTTTATCTCTAGTAAAAGGAGTACAATTTCTAATACAAATACAGAATAGAAATATCACTGTGAGAATAGTTTATATTCACTGTATATTCACTGTCAAACTGAATGCTATCAATCCTTACTGTACGTTATAACACTAGGATCACACCAAGGAAACTAGTCCTACTGTCAGCAGTGTCAAGCAACAATTTTGTTGCTGTTTGAGGCCAGATTGGCAGATGGCTCTCTAGGGAACCGAATGACACAATAATCAGTAGCAGCTTGTAACTATGTAACTAAAACATAGAACACTATTATATACAGTATGAAAGCCACATTTTTTTAAAAAAAGGGGGGGAAATGTCGCATCAAGTTTTTAATAATTTATGACACCAATCTTTACTTGTTTTCTATATAATTGTAAATAAATCTGAATAGCTTTGCAGATACTGCTTTGATGGACAGGACCAGGCAGTGGTAAAGCAGCCAGGGAGGGGCTGGCCAGAGAAAAGAGAGGAGCTTCAGTGCAGCAAGAGCAATGGTGCCCATATTGCACCAAAGGCCTAATTTGCATATAAAGAAAAAGTATGATAACTTGGGAACGGAACACACCATTTTAATCAGGTTAACCACAGTTACAGTATGTGTATTTGCAAACAGTTTGATACGGAGGTTGCTGGCGACAGGTTCGCTTTAAGATGAGTCATTTTACGTAAATTTCTCCATTGATGTCCATAGCTTGTTTCATGATTCTGCGGGTTTCCCTTGAAACCAGAAAGTGGTTTAGCTCAGTTCGAAGGGAGAGCCCCTTAAAGGATGCATGATTTTTCATTTTGCCTTTTCTTATTGTATGGACTGACATTCCTAAATTATCACATACACTCACCGGCCACTTTATTAGGTACACCATGCTAGTAACGGGTTGGACCCCCTTTTGCCTTCAGAACTGCCTCAATTCTTCGTGGCATAGATTCAACAAGGTGCTGGAAGCATTCCCCAGAGATTTTGGTCCATATTGACATGATGGCATCACACAGTTGCCGCAGATTTGTCGGCTGCACATCCATGATGCGAATCTCCCGTTCCACCACATCCCAAAGATGCTCTATTGGATTGAGATCTGGTGACTGTGGAGGCCATTTGAGTACAGTGAACTCATTGTCATGTTCAAGAAACCAGTCTGAGATGATTCCAGCTTTATGACATGGCGCATTATCCTGCTGAAAGTAGCCATCAGATGTTGGGTACATTGTGGTCATAAAGGGATGGACATGGTCAGCAACAATACTCAGGTAGGCTGTGGCGTTGCAACGATGCTCAATTGGTACCCAAGGGGCCCAAAGAGTGCCAAGAAAATATTCCCCACACCATGACACCACCACCACCAGCTTGAACCGTTGATACAAGGCAGGATGGATCCATGCTTTCATGTTGTTGACGCCAAATTCTGACCCTACCATCCGAATGTGGCAGCAGAAATCGAGACTCATCAGACCAGGCAACGTTTTTCCAATCTTCTACTGTCCAATTTCGATGAGCTTGTGCAAATTGTAGCCTCAGTTTCCTGTTCTTAGCTGAAAGGAGTGGCACCCGGTGTGGTCTTCTGCTGCTGTAGCCCATCTGCCTCAAAGTTCGACGTACTGTGCATTCAGAGATGCTCTTCTGCCTACCTTGGTTGTAACGGGTGGCAATTTGAGTCACTGTTGCCTTTCTATCAGCTCGAACCAGTCTGCCCATTCTCCTCTGACCTCTGGCATCAACAAGGCATTTCCGCCCACAGAACTGCCGCTCACTGGATGTTTTTTCTTTTTCGGACCATTCTCTGTAAACCCTAGAGATGGTTGTGCATGAAAATCCCAGTAGATCAGCAGTTTCTGAAATACTCAGACCAGCCCTTCTGGCACCAACAACCATGCCACGTTCAAAGGCACTCAAATCACCTTTCTTCCCCATACTGATGCTCAGTTTGAACTGCAGGAGATTGTCTTGACCATGTCTACATGCCTAAATGCACTGAGTTGCCGCCATGTGATTGGCTGATTAGAAATTAAGTATTAACGAGCAGTTGGACAGGTGTACCTAATAAAGTGGCCGGTGAGTGTATACAGTAGCATTGAAACCACTTAGCCACCAAAACAGCTATAACTCAAGGAAAAATAGACTCTACAAGAGTTCAGAAGGAGTCCTGTGGTATCTGTCCCCAAGTTAATAGCAGTAGATTCTTTAGGTGATTAGTAGAGATGAGCGAGTAGTGTTCGATCGAGCTGGTATTCGATCGAATACTACGATATTCGGCACACTCGATTTCAATCGAGTATAACGGCGATGGCGCACTTAGAATTCGTTTCCCCTCCCACCTTCCCTGGCGCTCTTTTTCCACCAATCAACATGCAGGGGGGGTATGACAGGCACGCTGAGCACGCTGGCAGCGCGAAAACAGCGTCTACATGCATTGGCTGGAAAAACCATGTGACCTCGAATATTAAAAACTCAGCTCTTCCTGCTCGTACGCATATGCTGCGTGAACTTAGTCAGGGACAGAGGCTGGAGAAGGGAGAGACAGATTTTAGCTGTTGGACAGGCAGGAGCGTGAATAAAAGCCCTTATCAGGGCTACTACAGTGGACTTCAGTGATAGCTTTACTACAATATAGACTTTACAGAGAACGGCTGCTGTATTCAGGGATAGCTGCTGCTGGAGTAGGGACAGAGAGAGGCATTAGTGGTGTATTAGGTGCTCTGCTACATACCAAACTATATTTGGCACTACTGCTGTGTACCTTGAAAATATACAATATCTAGGCCTTTTAATTGGCAACTGTACTGTGCGTTCTCTTGCTAAATAATTTCACATACCTGGTGTAAATACCCACCGTCTGTTCAGTTAGTACACGGCTGTGTACTTTGAAATATACAATATCTAGGCATTTTAATAGGCCACTGTACTGTGCGTTCTCTTGCTAAATTATCTCACATACCTGGTGTAAATACCCACCGTCTGTTCAGTTACTACACGGCTGTGTACTTTGAAATATACAATATCTAGGCATTTTAATAGGCCACTGTACTGTGCGTTCTCTTGCTAAATTATCTCACATACCTGGTGTAAATACCCACCGTCTGTTCAGTTACTACACGGCTTTGTACTTTGAAATATACAATATCTAGGCATTTTAATAGGCCACTGTACTG
>ONZH01019347.1:0-37828 GCA_900303285.1 Rhinella marina | reverse complement strand
ATGTTTCAGGAGCAACAGACAGTCCAAACAATTTTTCTGGGGGCGCAAGTACCGACATTTAAAAAAAAAAAAATTTTGCTGAGGGTCGACATTATGTACTCCGAAAATAAATTTTGGAGGCTCAACAAAAGCCATTTCACTGCATTCTCAGTCGGACAAAGTCATTGGTGGTGTAACCGCCATGCTGTGTCAGGCTAAATTTTTGGTGTGCATCACCAGCTACCGCATACTAACTCAGTCACTCTGTTGTCACCGCCGCCATACAGGGCCACGAAAAATGTTTATGTGGTTCGCCTGCTCCCGCAGTGTCACTCGCTCACTCTGTTGTCACGGCCATGCTGCGTCAGGCTAAATTTTTGGGTGGCTCACCTGCTACCTCATCTAACTTGGTCACTTGTTGGTGTCACCGCCATGCTGTGTCAGGCTTATGCCTGCATCGTGTGGCTGGGGATAGGAGAGCAGTGCTAGCATGGGCATGCGTGATGGATTTTCGTTGCACCTAGTTGGGTGCTTCCCTAACATGTGATAGCATGCCTGTCTTTTCTGAGTGAGCACAATTGCCATGAGGGTAACCACCAGGCTGTTGCAGGAGAATTTGGGGTAATAGTGGGATTAGGCAGCCTCAGAGGCATCCATGCATGCTGCCCCTGCTGTTTCCTGTCCATTTCCGTGGTGTTTCCATCATTTTCTGAGGTTTCCAGGTTTTCACCTAGCCTTCCCTAGGCAGAGCCTTGGTCCCCTGCAAAAATGCTTGAGTCTCCCATTGACTTCAATGGGGTTCGTTACTCGAAACGAGCATCCAAGCATCGGGAAAAGTTTGTTTTGAATAACGAGCACCCGAGCATTTTAGTGCTCGCTCATCTCTAGTGAAGAATCAACAACAAGTGGGTCACAATTGTGAAGTGGAACAAAATTTATTGGATCATTTAAACTTTTTTTGTAATAATAAAACTGAAAAGTGGGGCGTGCAAAATTATTCGGCCCCCTTGCATTAATACTTTGTCGCGCCACCTTTTGCTGCGATTACAGCTGCAAGTCGCTTGGGGTTTGTCTCTATCAGTTTTGCATATCTAGAGACTGAAATTCTTGCCCATTCTTCCTTGCAAAACAGCTGGAGCTCTTTGATGTTGTATGGAAAACGTTTGTAAACTGCATTCAGGTCTGGACTGTGACTTGGCCATTCTAAGACCTGGATACGTTTATTTTTGAACCATTCCATTGTAGATTTTGCTTTATTTTTGGGATCATTGTCTTGTTGGAAGATAAATCTCCGTCCTAGTCTCAGGTCTTTTGCAGACTCCAACAGGTTTTCATCCAGAATGGTCCTGTATTTGGCTCCATCCATCTTCCCATCAATTTTAAACATTTTCCCTGTCCCTGCCGATGAAAAGCAGGCCCAAACCCTGATGCTGCCACCACCATGTTTGACAGTGGGGATGGTGTATTCAGGGTGCATATCGTTTTGCATTGTTTCCAAAAAGTTGGATTTTGGTTTCATCTGAGCAGAGCACCTTCTTATTGTGGCAAACTGTAAACGAGACTTTTTATGGATATCTTTGAGAAATGGCTTTCTTCTTGCCACTCTTCCATAAAGGCCAGATTTGTGAAGTGTTGGACTGATTGTTGTCCTATGGACAGACTCTCCCACCTCAGCTGTAGATCTCTGCAGTTCATCCAGAGTGATCATGGGCCTCTTGGCTGCATCTCTGATCAGTCTTCTTGTTTGAGATGAAAATTTAGAGGGGACGGCCGGGTCTTGGTAGATTTGCAGTGGTCTGATACTCCTTCCATTTTAATATGACGCTTGCACAGTGCTCCTTGTGATGTTTAAAGCTTGGGAAATATTTTGGTATCCAAATCAGGCTTTAAATCTCTCCACAACAGTATCAGGACCTGCCTGGTGTGTTCCTTGGTCTTTATGATGCAGAACCCTGAGACTATCACAGAGCAGGTGCATTTATACGGAGACTTGATTACACACAGGTGGATTCTATTTCTCTTCATCAGTCATTTAGGACATCATTGGATCATTCAGAGATCCTCAATGAACTTCTGGAGTGAGTTTTCTGAACTGAAAGTAAATGGGCCGAATAATTTTGCACGCCCAACGTTTCAGTTTTATTATTACAAAAAAAGTTTAAATGATCCAATACATTTTGTTCCACTTCACAATTGTGACCCACTTGTTGTTAATTCTTCACCAAAAATGTTAAATGTTATAACTTTTTGTTTGAAGCATGTTGGTGTAAACTTTGTCCTGGTACAAATTTAATTCAACTCAATATTGTGATATAATAACTAAATTCTGTACAGCTGCAGTACACATTACAACCACTGGGTGATGAATGCTCCACATTTATCTTATTGCGCCAGCTGCTGTTTCTTCTGTTTAGAGAACAGAGAAGCTGGCCTCAGACATGAGATATTTATCGGCAGACTACTGGCAGACCCAGCTAAATTTGGGGAGATCTGTTGAGAATCTTAAATGTGGGAAAGTCATACACATGTGAATAAACGGATAAGGGACAATCACCCCGAAACAGATGAGGTTTAGTTAATTTCTGAGTCATGTCTCAAGTCCTATTTAAAGGGCCGAGCGTTGACTTACAGGATAGCTGCCTTACATCTGGTGGCATTAGAGGCAGAGCTTGTTAAGAACTAACTTGCATCCCTTTTTTCATGAGAATAAAGGAACACTTAATCCAGAATCCAAAATCCTGTGTGATACTGTCTGCTGAGCCGTGTATCTAATCCTAACCTGTGTGATATTGTCTACTGAGCGGTGTTACTAATCCTATCCTTTATGATACTCTCTGCTGAATGATGTGCTTAATTGTTTCCTGTGTTATATCGTTTGCTGAGCTAAGTATCTAATCTTATCGTGTATTTCTTTCAGCTGCGCTGTGTATCTAATATTAACATGTGTAATTCTGTCTGCTAAAATGTGATTCTAATCCTGTCATGAGTTATGTTGTCTGCTGAACTGTGTATCTAATCCTATCATGTGTGATACTTTCTGCAGAACTGTGTATCTAATCCTATCATGTGTGATAAAGCCTGTTGAACTGAGTATCTAAGCCTATCATGGGCGATACTGCCTGTTGTGCTGTGTATCTAATCTTATAAAGTGTGATACTGTCTGCTGAACTGTGTATAATGATCCTACCATGTGTGATACTGTCTTCTGAGGTTTGCATCTAATATTGTGTGATATTGTCTGCTGAGCTATGTATCTAATCCTATCATATATGATACTGTCTGCTGTGTTGGTGTATCTAATCATATCATATACGATACTGTCAGCTGAGGTATGTATCTAATCCTATCATGGGTGATACTGCCTCTTGTGTTGTGTATCTAATCCTATCCTATAATATACTATAGAGGACATTACACTGTATGTACACTACAGAGGACAGTATACTGTATATATAATACACAAGACAGTATACTGCTACAGATGGATCTGTCTATGTTAAACACTGATACAGTAAATGTAAGGTAGTACATGTGGTAAGGAATAATGGTAGTCAAGGCAGACATAGCAGAGCTGGAGAAGGTTCAGAGAAGGGCAACTAAAGTAATAACTGGAATGTGTGCGCTACAGGACCCAGAAAGATTATCAAAATTAGGGTTATTTACTTTAGAAAAAAGACGACTGAGGGGAGATGTAATAACTATGTATAAATATATCAGAGGTCAGTACAGAGATCTCTCCCATCATCTATTTATCCCCAGGACTGTGACTGTGACGAGGGAACATCCTCTGCGTCTGGAGGAAAGAAGGTTTGTACATAAACATAGAAGAGGATTCTTTACGGTAAGAGCAGTGAGACTATGGAACTCTCTGCCTGAGGAGGTGGTGATGGTAAGTTCACTAAAAGAGTTCAAGAGAGGCCTGGATGTATTTCTGCAGGGTAATAATATTACAGGTTATAGTTACTAGAGAGGGGTCGTTGATCCAGGGAGTTATTCTGATGTCTGATTGGAGTCGGGAAGGAATTTTCCCCCTAAAATGACGGGAAGAAATTTTTCCCCTAAAATGAGAAAAATTGATTTCCACCTCATGTTTTTTTTTTCTTCCACTGGATCAACTTGCAGGATAACAGGCTGAACTAAATGGACAGATGTCTTATAAACGATGTTACTCTGTTTACTATACTGTTCATAGACGGGGTCTTCTTCTGTCTTGAACCCCTGCAAATGATTCTACTTTTCCTCCAAATCAATTACAATACAATTTGACATTATGTAGTACAAGTAATTATTCAGCAACTTACCTATTGTAACTGCTTTATACTGAGATGCGCACACATGGCCATCGGGGCAGTTTTCAATAGAGATGATTGAACAGGAATCTGATGCAAGTGAACTACAGGTTATACACCGCAAACATTCACCTGAAATAAACCAGAAAGAAGAAACCTAGTTCCTTTAAAACATTTTACCAGAACCATTTTGGAACAGTAATTTTCATGAATTCCGTGAATTTTGATCCCAACAAATTGATTCGCTCATTTCTATTAAATAAATATCCTTCCTCTGCTGGACATGTCCTCATACGGTAGCCCCATAAGGTATAGTAACATTCATTGTATTTTATACAAGTATATATGTAAGTATTTTATATCTGGTAAACAGTCTTACCTGTTGCTGCAAATGCAGAGATAAAGCAGAACAGTCCCCGGAGGTTCATGATTGTGGAAATAAGTTGCCGTCTGGCGAAGCTTTGAGTTTTTATAGCACTTTGTTTCATTTTTTAAGAACTGAAACTAATCTTAATTAATTTCCTAGAAACTAGGCTATTCCTTCTTGACTGCAGTACAACACCTGGATTCTCATCCCCTAAGGCAAAATATTCCACCTACAAGAAGTGTAAGCTGTGTTGGAAATTGGCCGCAGCAAAACAAAACTTCTTGAAGCAACTTCTTCTTTGAGAAGATTCTTTCGTTTATTCCGAAACAAGACAGAGTAGAAATAGATATAAAAGTCACGTAGATTATGGCATGGGGGTTATAAGTGGTGTACCCCAATGTTCAGTGCTGGGTCCTCTATTATTTAATTTATTTATTAATGGAGGACGGTATTAATAGCAGCATTTCTATTTTTGCAGATGACACAAAGCTACTGTATATAGTCCTTGTGCAGTCTATGGAAGATGTCCATAAAATACAAGCTGATTGAACACTTTGAGTGACTGGGCATCAACCTGGCTAATGAGGTTCAATGGGAATCTTGGTAGTAATAATCTCTGTGCATCATATGTCCTAGGGGATATAACACTGGAGGAGTCACTTACAGAGAAGGATTTGGGTGTCTCCTTGTAGATCGCAGATGAAATAACATCCCAATGTCAATCAGCTGCTTCTAAGGCCACCAGAAAATTGTCGTGCATTAAACGAGGCATGGACTCGAGGGGCTGGCATGTAATATTACCACTTTACAAAGCGTTGGTGCAACCTCATCTGGAATATGCAGTTCAGTTCTAGGCACCAGTCCATAGAAAGGATGCACTGCAGCTGGAAAAAGTACAGAGAAGAGCGAGTAAACTGATAAGGGGTCTGGAGGGTCTTAGTTATGATGAAAGATTAAAATAATTGAATTTATTTAGTCTTGAGAAGAGGCGTCCAAGGCGGGACACGATTAACCTATGCAAATATATAAATGGGCCATACAAAAATACGGTGAAAACTGTTCTGTGTAAAATGCCCTCAAAAGACAAGGGGCACTGCCTCCGACTGGAGAAGAAAAGTTCAGCCTCCAGAAACGTCATAACTTCTTTACTGTAAGAACAGTAAATCTGTGGAATAGACTTCTTCAGGATGTGGTCACAGCAGGAACACTGGACGGTTTTAAAAATGGTTTAGATTAATTCTTGAAAGTAAATGACATTAATACTTATGAAAATGAGTAGAAATCTGAGTCTCACTTCCTTCTGGGATTGGCGTCCCCACCTACTCCATGGTTGAACTTGATGGACTTATGTCTTTTTTCAACCATATTAAAGGGTTTCTGTTCTCAGAATAAACCCTCTTAAACCTGCTGACGTTAGTGATGTGCTAATGTCAGCAGACCCTAACTCTGGTATTATATTTATTGAGGGCCCCTTTACTGCGGTAATCCTACTTTTGTAATATGTAAATGAAGCCTCTAGGAGCAGGGGGGGGGCGTTGCTCCTGCTCCTAGAGACTCGTTTTCATACCTCCTTCCAAGCCCCATCGTCCTTGATTGACAAGGTCAGCGCTCGTTTTCTCCTGTGCCGTGTAAATCTTGCTCATGGGCCGGCAGCAGGAGACGAATTCTGCATGGCCCTGTCAATCAAGGATGGCGGGGCATGGAAGGAGGTATGAGAACTGAGCCTCTAGGAGCAGGAGCAACACCTCCTGCTCCTAGAGGATCATTTGCATATTACAAAAGTAGAATTACCGCAGTAAGGGGGCCCTCAATAAACATAATAGCAGAGTTAGGGTCTGCTGACATTAGCACATCACTAATGTCAGCAGGTTTAAGAGGGTTAATTCTGATGACAGAAACCCTTTAACTATGTAACTACTTAACTATGAAAACGAAAATGGAACTGAGAGGCAGCAGGGGCAAGAAGGCAGTGTCTGTTCAAAGTCCCCAGGCATGGTCTTTTGAACCCCAGAGAACTAAGAAATAATTAGTATTATAATTCAGGTTTTCCACAGTGAGCCGCAGTCCATAAGCTTCAATGTTACTCACATAGATTACATCAATTTTATATGTAACCACTGATATACATAAGTTACACCTACAACAACCCTTAATTGGACAAAAATTCCTTATCACAAACACTTCATGAGGAAATAATTGATTTATTTGGGTCTTGCATTAATCCACACTAATTTTAGTACCAAACCCTCTTTTTCTTTCCATATTGGGCCATAAAACCAGAATGGGCCTAGTTATTTATCACCTAACCCAACATCAAAACATGCTAATAGCTTACTTCAATCTCAATAAATAACTACATTGCTCTTGTCTAAGATACCCATCACTAATGCAAATATTGTCTACTTTCTAAAGTCCACCAGTACATCAGGACTCTTTTAATTGATTATTAAAAGTCTATCTCCTGCCACTAAAATACATTACGATACACTTCAAGATGATAGTTGATTCCCTAGTTGAAATCCTTTCTGAGATACAACACGAGATGTCTTCCAGAGACAACATGGCTGACCATATGATCTAATCCTGATTCTCCACCAAACTGTATACTCTTTGTCTTGCAGCACATGGATTGCAACATAAAGTACATAAGTCACTGAAAGCCTTGAAACAAATGAGCAAGCTCCCATCGACCAGAGCCCGACATGACACCTCGGTCAACGCCCATATGATTGAGAGGTCTTAAACTGGGCTGAGATGTTTGTTCAAGAGCTAGAGGTTTTCTAGTCCCCTGGCCCCTCCTAGGAACCATGCACAGTTACTTCATACTTCAGGAACGCCAGAGATCAGACACCACTTATGAACTATATTACAATAAATTAAAGAGGAAAGGACCAGTAGTGATTTTTTCACACCAAGCTGCTTGCCAATTGAAGATTCAGTCTTCCCAGCCTGGTGCAGGTCTACAATTTTGTTTCTGGTGTCCTTTGACAGCTCTTTGATCTTCACCATAGTGGAGTTTGGAGTGTGACTGTTTGAGGTTGTGGACAGGTGTCTTTTATACTGATAACAAGTTCAAACAGGTGCCATGACTACAGGTAATGAGTGGAGGACAGAGGAGCCTCTTAAAGAAGAAGTTATAGGTCTGTGAGAGACAGAAATCTTGCTTGTTTGTAGGTGACCAAATACTTATTTTCCACCGTAATTTGCAAATAAATTGTCAGGATTCGGGGGCGCTGTGGCCCTCCAGCGGATGTTGGGCGGGTGCGGGCGTTCCCGTGTCCTGACGCTATGCGGCGCTCATCCCGAGTGCAAGCCAGTAAATCCTCTTGTAACACTTAGGTTCCTATAGGGTTAAAGGTTTGGCTAGTTTTGCTAGTTTTACTGGCAGGCGTCCGTGCCAGTAATTTTTGTCCATTCACGGGTGTGGCTGGGATCCCTGCTCCTATCACGCCTTGGGGCTTGAACTCTAGCCAGTATTTAGTTTCACACTCGCCATTCATCTGTGCCTGCTATAGAGCCTTGTGCCTAAGCTAGCTACTCTGTGTTTATCCGGTATTTCAGTTCCTCTGTACCTTTTTCCCTGGTTTCTGTTACTGTTACCTACCTTTTGTGTTATCCTCTGTTTATTCCTTGCTTGGTTCCGTTACCTTTTACCCCTTCAGTTCCCGACCTGTTTAGGGTTGTTCCTGCTTGTTTTTTGTTTTGGTTGTTTGTCTCGTGTTCCACTTTCTTCAGTGTAATTGCAGTCTTCGGTTGGGGCCGGCCTGTTAAGGAGCCGGGTTCCCCCAAAAGGCAGGGACAGTGGTTTGGGAGGAGTGTCAGGGCCTCACTTTGTCTGTGTCATTTGTGCCCCCCTGACCCACTCTTCACATAAATTCTTTAAAAATCAGACAATGTGATTTTCTGGATTTGTTTTCTCATTTTGTCTCTCATAGTTGAGGTCTACCTACGATGTCAATTACAGGCCTCTCATCTTTTTAAGTGAGAGAACGTGCACAATTGGTGGCTGACTAAATACTTTTCTTTCCCCACTGTCTATAGTTTCAAAGCAAATTCCATATTGGTATTGTAGCAGTTTGGGGGTGGGGTTAGGCAAAAGAGACACTCTCAGCGCAGTATTCTTGTGAATGCAGGACTTAGACGCTTTATTTCTCCTTCAGCAAGACAGTCCAATAAACACAAAGGTAGCTTGTTTCATCAGCATACAAAAAGTATAGAACAAAAAGGAATGAAAGGAATGCTTCAATCAACAGAAAGCAGTGAATGTGCATTGCATACAGTCCAGCACTTTGCAGGAGTTAGCTCTCACCCCTCTGTAGTATCAGGTCTGTCCAGCAGCAGACCAGTCGTCACACTGCGGCTTTTCTCCTCCCCAACACACACTCCCAGCAGTGCTTTTCTTTTAATTGCCCTGCACCTGTGTGGAGGGAAGTCACTATGTTAACCTCTTAATAGGCGCCTAGGAATATACCTCCCTTGGTAGATTAACCCCTTCAACCTGTTACAGTATCTACAGAATAAATAACCTATTCTAGATACGTATGTAACCCTATTAATTGAATATAGCCCCTATTGGTTTAACAGGAGAACCCCTTGGCACCACTGGGCTTTTCAAAGAAAATAAAAATGAAACTCTGTGTACGTTGGACTAGTTTCTTTGATAAGGTTCTTCTAACTGGACATGCTGAGTCTCTGGTGCCATTTCTTGATCTTGACTTTAGAGCCCTTCAAGTATCAAAGTCAATTCTCCATTTCCTGGTGCACTGTAAACCAGACATCATGGTGATTTATATCACTTTCCTGGTGTTCAGCTGCTCTTTCTAAAAGTGGTCTTTCTGACTTTGTCTAGCTCAGTCTCTTACCCGTCCTCCCTCCATGTTGATGTTTGAGGGGATTGCAGGTGTACTCATAATCCTAAGTGCAGGTTTCAGAGTCTCTTTTCAGTGGTTGTAGGACAGTCCAGACCCTTGTCTGTGGGAGTAGCTGTGACACCAGGAGCTCCTCCCCTTACTAGTCTGTAGGTCATTGTAAGATCATCAGCCCTGGTGGTTTTTGGGCAGTCGATTACCTTAGCGGTCCACCCCCAGTAAACAGTAGTGTAAGCAGACAGACCTTGTTCAGCAGACCAGTTATTAAAGTTGTTTTGTTTGGGTGGCAAGCAGGACACACCTGGGTACTGCTGAGGCTGTCAGTTCTGTCTATGCCAAACAGCTGAAACAGCTTGCACTTAGGGAAGAACTGAAAATAAAATCAAACAGTTGCACATATTCTAGCAGTATTAAGTCAGTTTTAAAATAAATTCCATTTAGGATTAATGGGGTTGTCCAGGTTCAAAGCTGAACCCAGACGTTAGCTATACTAATTGCTTGATCCGATGCTCCCCCTTCACCACACAGAGCAAGGGCTTTTTCTTTTCTACTGGTGACTTACTGGGCTTCTCACGGTTATGCTAGGTGGAGACTTCCACATAGTAGTGAGCCTGGTGATGTCACCAGAACAAATGGATGGTCTTTAATGCTGTATACCAAAATGAAACATAGTGTAGAAGATAGAGTTGGAGACTGCTTAGGGAGTTTATAGAAGGGAGAAAGGCGAAGCTCCTAAAAACATTACAGTTTATTAGTCAATTGCTTAAAAACGATAAATAGTGTGTGTCACTAGACCTCAATAATGTAGGAATATACAAAGAGGGACGGGTAGGGACTGGACTGACCCCATAAGACCCTAGAATGAGCCCTTTGCCCAGGGGTGCCCCCTAATGGTGGGAGTGCCCTGTCCCCGAACCTAACCTGACTTACCTTAATACACCCTACAGACAAGGAAAGGGTAATATACAAAACGTATACCTCGACGCGTTTCACCCAGAACAATGGGATCATCAGGGGGTGATATCAGGTTATCGGGATGATGTTAAGGTAATTGGGATGATGTTAGCCAATATTAGAAAAGAAATAGTCAATAGATACTAAACAAGCCAACATGGAATAATGATATTGTACTTTCCACAGCCAGATAATTCCACTGAGCAGATAATGCCAACCCTAAGAAGGAGAAAATTATCCAGGTAAGATAGAGAGACAATGTGGAATAAAAGTAAGGTAAGTAACATAACTTATAGTAATGGCTGGCATGAAGTAGGCACTCCCATGTGGCGCTGATGCACGGAGGCAGAGAACGCCAGTCTGGGACTAAATACCCACTCTTCAGGGCATCTCCACCTGCCGGGTGATGTACTTCCTGCGTATGGAACGCATATTGAAACGCATGCGTCACTTCCGGTTTGGCTGGAACGCAAGCTAATGCCGGACGTGAGATGCACCAATAAGGTAATGAAGTGTTGCAGGGGAAATGTAATATGCCTCAAATTGACAATTCCACAATGGGGACAGACTGCCTGGAACATTCAAAACGACTATCATTCTAAAAATAGAGGTTTTGTGACCTGGAAACAAATAAGAAACCACATGGGCAGATGAAAGCCAAAACGCAAAAGAGGAGATAATTGATAAGGTGGTGAAATAATCCACCATAAATTTTTGGACACTTCTCGTGCCCCTGACCAGTGAGGGCTACCTATACAGGAGAAAAGATAAAGAATAGGGGAAAGAAGAAGAGGAGGAATATATTAAATAAAACAAGTGAAGGTTAATTCCTTTATTGAGTCCCTGGCGGGACTGGGACCGAAAGTGGTAAATCCATTTGGATTCCTTTTGTAACAGCTTCCGGTCCCAGTCACCCTTTCTAGGTGACTGAGGTACCAATTGGATGGCAGAGAAATGAACAGTGCGCAAATCATCATTATGATAGGCAATGAAGTTCTGGGCTCCTGTGAACAAGGCAGACATAGCAGAGCTGGAGAGGGTTCAGAGGAGGGCAACTAAAGTCATAGCTGGAATGGGTGGACTACAGTACCCAGAAAGATTATCAAAATTAGGCTTATTCACTTTAGAAAAAAGACGACTGAGGGGAGATGTAATAACTATGTATAAATATATCAGAGGTCAGTACAGAGATCTCTCCCATGATCTATTTATCCCCAGGACTGTGACTGTGACGAGGGGACATCCTCTGCGTCTGGAGGAAAGAAGGTTTGTTCACAAAAATAGAAGAGGATTCTTTACGGTAAGAGCAGTGAGACTATGGAACTCTCTGCCTGAGGAGGTGGTGATGGTAAGTTCACTAAAAGAGTTCAGGAGGGGCCTGGATGTATTTCTGGAGGGTAATAATATTACAGGTTATAGTTACTAGAGAGGGGTCGTTGTTGATCCAGGGAGTAATTCTGATTGCCTGATTGGAGTCGGGAAGGAATTTTTTCCCCTAAAGTGAGGAAAATTGGCTTCTACCGCACAGGGGTTTTTTGCCTTCCTCTGGATCAACTTGTAGGAAAACAGGTCGAACTGGAAGGAGAGATGTCTTTTTTTTCGGCCTTATAAACTATGTTACTATGAAGTGATTGGCCACAGGGGTATCCTTTTTATTCTTTACTAACTAAAGGACCCGGCTTCGCCCGGCTATATTTAATGTATTTCATTTACTGTTTGTGTGTGTGTCGTTAAAAGATATCGAGAGTGACCTCTACAGTGCCCGCCCCTTTAACAGTGACCTCTACAGCTGCCATCCCCTTTAACAGTGACCTCTACAGCAGCCCACCCCTTTAACGGGGACCTCTACAGCTGCCTACCCCTTTAACAGTGACCTTAACAGCAGCCTGCCCCTTTAACAGTGAGCTCTACAGCTGCCCACCCCTTTAACAGTGACCTCTACAGCAGCCCGCCCCTTTAACAGTGACCTCTACAGCAGCCCGCCCCTTTAACAGTGACCTCTACAGCTGCCTGCCCCTTTAACAGTGACCTCTATATCAGCCTGCCCCTTTAACAGTGATCTCTACAGCAATCCACCCCTTTAACAGTGACCTCTACAGCTGCCCGCCCCTTTAACAGTGACCTCTACGACAGCCCGCCCCTTTAACAGTGACCTTCACAGCAGCTAGAGTGGCCACTGTCTTCACCCCAGAAAGCCAGACCTCACCGGCCATTCCCCCAAACGTGAAACAGCGCCCCAAGTTCCCATGAAGACACACCACTAAACATGAGGCTACGCCCCCCTGGCTCCGTGAAGACACGGAGGAGAAGCTGTCTGAGTGTGAGCTACTAAAAGGGTGGACATCCCTGTGTCTGTCCAGGCCCTGCGTCGGACGGAGAACAGGTAGCCAGAAAACTGGACTGTCCAGCCTAAAGCCGGACATCTGGCCACCCTAACATCAGCCTGGCCCTAGGGTGGCCAGAGGTCTTGTTTTAGGCTGGACAGTATGGCTTTTAGACTCCCTGTCCTCTGTAATGCGCAGGGCCTAGATGGACACAGGGATGTGCTTTTGAACAGCTCACTCTCAGCAGCAGCACTGTGCAGTCTGTGCAATGAGATGCAGGGAGAAAGTCACCCTCCCTCCACCCCTGCAGCTGAAAGAAGGTGATTTTTACCTATATTTTTAATCCCTGTCAAATGCGGGATTAAAGGGGCGTGGCCTGACTGAGTCAGGGGCGTGACTTAGCAGGATCTGGGGGTGGGGCTTTAAAGTCCTTCTTTTGACGGTGGCCTGAATTACAGGTCGATGCCATAGTAATTTAGGAGGAAGGTGGGTAGCAGTGGAAGAATACATCTTTTATTACTACTGGACAGTAAATATGTGAAATTTACATTATATGAGGTAATGATTGATGATAAATTAGTCTAAAACATAAGTTATATTTATGGTAACCGAAATACCCCTTTACCATTGTCATCCACAGTGCTCTGCCTCTTTAATGCAGACCTATAGCAGTGAACTGGCTAGGTTGTCATAGAAACCTGGTGTGTGGAGACTGCCTGTGAGCTTCTATTGGCTGATAAGGGTCATGTGACCAGGCTACTATTGGCTAATGCATTTTTTGAGAATATCTCAGGAACGGTATATCCTGGAGAGCTGAAAACTGTTCTAAAACCTTCCCGGACACCTGATGTACATGTGTGCCAAATTTTGTGATTGTAGCTGCAGCGGTGCGGATTCCTTTAGTGGACATACACATACATACACTCAGCTTTATATATTAGATGTCATTAACATGTTCCAGGATCCTACGTCTAAATTCACGGATTGTTTTACCTACATAATCCCTAGGACATGGACACTGGCACAAGTAAATTACCCATTTACTTTTACAGTTAATAAAATCCTTACCTGTGTAGGTCACTTTAGTTGTTGAGCATCTAATAGACTTGGTGGTCTGTAGAAAATGACAGGCCTTGCAGGACCCACACCTAAAGACAACGCACGGTTTCCTGTCAAGCCAAGTACCTTCCCTCCTAGGTCCAGTATAGTGACTATGGATTAGGCGATCTTGAAGACTTCTACCCTTGTGGTAGGTTACCTGAGGGAAGGGAGCAATGGCTTTAGATTTTAGATAGATCCGGGTCCATTAATAAAATTGGCCAATATTAACACAGTATTTCTTTAACCTCCTTATTCGCGTTGTCAAATGTGGAAATCAACCTGATACAAGGGAGTTCTTTGGAGTCACGAGATCTTGGGATAAGCAAGTCATTTCTGTTACGAGGCTGCTTTACAGGGTAGGGAAGAGCTAAAGACCGCCCATTAGTCTTGGGGATGTCCCAGGAATCACTGCTAGGCGGAAGCCTTTGCCTAGCATATTGAGAAAAAGCCAGGAACATCACCAGAAGTAAACAAATAGCCCTCATCCTGTGCTGTCCAGGGCAAGGAGGAGCACCAGAATTAGAAATGAGTGAAAGGGAGGTTATGTCCAGGTTCAGCTCTTGGATGGCCATTGCCACATGATAACACTGTAATATGTGTCACTTCCTTTTAGTTCTCCTATATCTGTATACTCATAACACATTGTGGTGTAAACGAAAAATACATTTGGTCTGATACATATATTTTCATTTCTTGATATCTTCAATATAAACCTTTTAATATTACACATTACTTCAGGAATCTTCTAATACACTCAGTGTTGTAGACTGGTTCATATGTCATATCTTTTGGTATTTTGTTTGCAGATGTTAGATCAAAATTTTCTAAAGTGCTTTCCATGACTTATTCTACATGTTCACCATTCTGCGAGGTGCACATAGTTTAACATTTAATCTAGTCTTCATGAACATGCTGAAGATTCCCAGCTAATACTTCTTCACAGAGTGTTAGGAGCCACCTGGAAATACCTTGTGAACTCTTGCATAAGGCTTTTTTCACACGACTGTGGTGTTTTGCGGTCCGCAAATTGTGGATCTGCAAATAAAAAAGGATGTTGTCCTTATGGCATCCGTTTTTTTTGAGGATCCATTGTAACAATGCCTATCCTTGTCCGCAAAATGGACAAGAATAGGACATGGGCTATGGAACGGACCTACGGATGCGGACAGCACACAGTGTGCTGTCAGTATTTTTTGTGGACCCATAGAAATGAATGGGTCCGCATCCTATCTGCAAAATATGCGGATCAGAGCCCGCAAAAAATACTGTTGTGTAAAAGAGGCCTAAGGGTTCCTAGTCTGGAAGGGAAAGGCCTTGTCACACCTATAGTAAAGTAACCACAGTAACATAACATAGTAACAATTCTTGTATGGCCAAAAAAAGATAAGGCAAAAAACCCTCATGAGGTGGAAGTCAATTTTCTTGAAGGGGTTGTCCGGGTTCAGAGCTGAACCCGGACATACCCATACTTTCACCTAGACAGCCAGCCTGACTATAGCATCGGAGCATGTAATGACCTGCACGATCCAGCGCAGGGCAAGGGCTCTTTTGTTTACAATAACAGACAGTGTGTTCAGTGACGCCACCAGTTCTGATGGGCCGGCTTTAGCGCTGCCCTACCTGTTTTTACTGGCTAGGGCAACGCTAAAGCCCGGCCATCAGTGCAGGTGTCATCACTGGTTCCACTGCTGGATGGAAGCCTCTGTCTGGCAGACACTGGTTCGTCACAGGAACTGGGCAAAATGAGTGCTTTAGCACAGGGCAAAGGAGAGCATGGGAGCATAAAATGCTCAGATACTCTTGAAATTAATGAAATTAAGGGTATGTCCGGGTTCAGCTCTGAACCCGGACAACCCCTTTAATTTTAGGGGGAAATTCCTTCCCGACTCCAATCAGACAATCAGAATAACTCCCAATCAACAACCCCTCTCTAGTAACTATAACCTGTAATATTATTACCTCCAGAAATACATCCAGGCCCCTCCTGAACTCTTTTAGTGAACTTACCATCACCACCTCCTCAGGCAGAGAGTTCCATAGTCTCACTGCTCTTACCGTAAAGAATCCTCTTCTATCCTTCTTTCCTCCAGACGCAGAGGATGTCCCCTCGTCACAGTCACAGTCCTGGGGATAAATAGATGATGGGAGAGATCTCTGTACTGACCTCTGATATATTTATACATAATTATTAGATCTCCCCTCAGTCGTCTTTTTTTTCTAAACTGAATAACCTTAAGGCTGAGTTCACACTTCAGTTATTTGATCAGTTATTTCCATCAGTTATTGTGAGCTAAAACCCACACAGAGATGAGGTATATGAGGTATAATGGAACGATCTGCACCTGTTCTGTGCTTTTAATTGACAGCTAGGTTTGGCTCACAATAAATGATGGACATAACTGACCAAATAACTGATGTGTGAATTTGAACTTATTTTGCTAATCTTCCTGGATACTGTTGTTCATCCATTCCAGTTATTACTTTAGTTACCCTCCTCTGAACCCTCTCTAGCTCTTTCCATGTCAGTGTTACCCCGTGATTTGCCATTTAGTATTTACATCTGTCTGTAAAAGTGGCGTAATACTCAGACACCATCGTTCCCAGCAGCGACCTGGTGGTCTAAGATACATCCAGACATCCTCCCCATGCTGTACCCAAACCATTTCAGTGGTGTTTCCATCAATTTCTGACCTTTTCCTGTGAACCAGACACCCTCCCCTCTTCAAAGCAGGGGGTGCCTGGTTTAGTGCTTGGGTTCTCCCATTGACTTCTATTGTGCTCTGGTGCTCTGTAGAGCACACAAGCATCACCTAGTGTTCTACTCGAGCACCAGAGCACCCGAGCACTTTGGTGCTCAATCAACACTAGTAGAATTATTTACTTTTGGTGGTGGATAGGAAAGGATACAAGGGCTTCTAAAGCTTATATTCAGTTTAGTTATTTCTACTTCAGTGCTCCCTCATAACTTGGCTTAAATGCACTTTAATGGGGATGATCCCATATAATATAATATTTAGGTCCAAAAATGGTTCACATTCGCCTTGTATAGTTGTTTTAGATGTATTACTCTGTACATATTCAAGGAAAACACTGGTTTGTACCCAAGATTTATCACATATCAAAGTTGCTCCAATTGTCCTAAACATTTTGGAGACTATCTAGTCTCCTAGAACTCATGATTTTTAATGAAAACCTAGTATCTATTTCTGTTCTAAAGGAAGGGGAAAGTGGTGTTTAAATACACACAGTGATATGGGAAAAACAGTGGATTGTTTGGACCAAGCATTCAAAAATGATGCCTTGTTGGGGAATGATCTTTGTACTTTATACTCACATATATTAATGTCCGACGAAAGAGTCACTTGTTCTCAATGAGCCTGGAAAAGTTCTCCCTTTTAACTGGAAGCAGCAGCAGTGCAGTATGGATGTGGAAAGGGTAGGGAAATAGTGGCATATGGCCACAATAGCATAATTTAACAGAAAAGGCAGTACATGTGTATAGTAGTAGTGTTGACTGTGTAGCCATAATGGTAGAGGCAGTAGGGGATTAGCAGCAGGCTTGCAGTTCAGAACATCATGGTAGGCAGGCAAACAACAAAGTGGCACGATGAAAGCAGCAGACATGTGATACATAACATAATGATAGGGAAGTAGACAGTGGCAAGATGGGCACTGTCAGCAAGGGCATAGCTACTGATCTGTCTCAGCCGGAGGACTGTTAAAATCCTCACAGATCCATGTTTTGGACAATGGCAGAGACCAACTTGGTCCATTTCTGAATTTTACAAAGAAATTCAATTTGTTACGAATTACTTTGTCACAAATTGCATTCCTTTGTAAGTAGCGGGGGCAATGACAGGGAAGAGCGATCATGCCGCCCCCCATCATTGAACCCCTCAGATTTCACGTATCCATTTGCAGTCAGCTTGATTGAAGAAGCCTTGCAAAATCTTGTGCGTCAATATGATGACGTCATCACACAGGCTGGGTGTGGTGATGTCACAAATCACCCAGTGCAAGATTTTGCTATTTCTTTTCAATCAAGATGGCCACGACAGCTTCTCTGTGAGCAAATGGATTAGATATGTGTTTTTTTTTTATTTATTTTGCTGCCATTTCAGGAAAAATAGATCTGTTACCAGAAAGTTAGAGGAAATTTGGTTTTCGTGGCAAAAAACTATTTTCCTGAAATTCTGATCAAAGTCAATTTCTTTGGCTTTGATTCACTCCACACTAGTCCTTGTCCTCTCCGCCACTTTTATCAGAGTGTGATATGTCATTGTGAGCTCTTTGGCCTCCCTCCTGATTCCTTGCTCTGCATTTGCCCCAAGGGCCACTGTCGCTACCACTGTTCTTACCACCACCACTGTGGCTACAGATGGCACTACTACCACCACCAACACACCTATACATGGGGCCCCCTACCTCCCTCAGAACCTGCTTCTAAGGCCAGTGTAAATAATGTCTGTTCTCACACAACTCATCAACAGGGAAGCTGTCTTGACTATCTCCCATAGTGCATGGTGGGGTTTTATCTTCTCTTCTTAGGAAAAAAAGAAGGCCCCCCATTTAGAAAGGGCAGTGATGATAGAGAGTATGCCACTGAAAGCCCTCTCTGGTGCTGCAAGGAGAAGGAGCAAGAAGAATGCTGTGACCCTTGGCTCCAAGGCACATTGTCAGAAATGACCTCTACATCCTGTTGTGACTAAGAGGAGAAGTGACCCATCCAATCAACAATCTCATCCTTGTTGGCGTTGTCATTGTTTGATTTACCAGTTTTCTGTAGAGCTCAAGTTGGTATCTCCCCCTGGAGATAGAGAGACATCCCTCTCATCAGAGGGAGAGACAAGAAGTTCAGACAGATACCAGACATAAGCAATGGAGCCTCTGTCTGGGTGTATCCCAAGAAGTCCTTTTTATTTACCTTAAAGCCTGGGGGCATACCCCCTTACATACTAAAGATTAAAATATCCAATCATAGATTCATATCAAAGTGATCAAAAACATATATATATATATATATATATATATATATATATATATATATAACAAAAGTATAATTATGTTATAATTATATCCAGGTCTGAGGTCAGTGTTCCTGCAAATATCTCTTTTCGTAACATAAGGCTAATTTGCCTAGCTCAGCAGTTTCCGTACTTGAAAATACAGAAAAATCAAAGTTTCATATTGATAATAATCACAAAACAAATAACTGGAAGAGATGCAAGCTACATTTGGTCACTCGTTACAAAGAAACATAGAGATACAAAATGGATGCTGTTTAACATAATGGTCACTAAAATATTTCTGACTTCATCAGTTCTTTCCTTGCAGTCTGTAAAATTCATGCTTTTTGTAACTCATAAATAAATGTTAGCAGAGAGACATTGAAGCTTATTAAAAATTTGCACAATTCATGTTCATTAACTACTTAATTTCTTTCACAATATTGCGCCTTTCAGAAGCTATAGAAAATAGCGGCGTACAACTGCTACTACTGTGTGGTATACTACTTGTGATACTGTTACTGCTACTATTACTACTACTGCTCTTACTACTGGCTGAAAGGCTGGTGCTACTTCCCACTTTCTGACTCTGGGAGTATGAGGCATAGGTCCTTGGTTTTTCATTCTTCTGTTTTCCAGACATTTTACTATGAAGCCTATAAATAAAAAGGCACAGGTTTGGTACACAGGCTATTGAATGTGTTTTTTTTTCAGTAATGTAAAGACAGAGATGCAATTAAATGTCCCAAATGCCTCCCCTTCCACAATCACACTGAGAATGAGAAATTACAATGATAATAATCCAATTTTTGCATTGAAACATATTTGAACTACACACTCTGATACAGTAATACCGGCCCTTCTTACCTTATAAAGTCATAGGTATTGTGTATATGATGTTATTTTCAGTCACTTTCTAATGTACTTCTATTTTCTATATGGCTTCTCTTCCCCATTTTCTTTCATTATACCTTCCTTTAAACCCTACTTGTCTCTAGGGGTTATGACCACTGCTGGAATGCACTTGCGGTGGTCACGCTTGTGTACTAGGAGAGAAATGACTGGCTTTTCTGGAGGCTGGGAATGGTGGGAGCAAGTGTACATAGAGGACAGTGTATGCGCATTTGCTCCCCTCCCTGGCCACCTCGTATGTATTCTTGTAATTGCTCCCGCACCCGGCCACCTCGTTAATAATAAAATGCAGCCCTGAAGCTGTTCTGTACAGTTATTCCAGGAGGATAAATAGTATAACAGGTTCGGGGCTTGCACAAATAGCCCCGGACCTGTAATATACAGAAGTGCTTGCTGTCATCTTGGGAACGATGACTGTAGGAAAGCTTCAGGTCTGACCCGGCCTACAGTGGCTGGCAGAGTGATCATATCTGTCTCCTGGTAACCATATCAGGAGACAGACATCACCTAGTGTTGAGCAAACTTATGTTTTAAGTTCGGCATGCAAGGTTTGTTTTTGGGTTATCAGAGACTCCCATTACGGATTGCGCTACCACGGACCATAACGTTATTCTTTGTCGGCATGCACCACGGAAACCTATAAAATGCTTTCCGTATTGCATTCCATCATAATAGTAGTCTATGCTGTTCATAGACTTATATTATGACGGAATGCAATACAAAATGCCTCTTATAGGCATGTCTCTAGGACATATAAAAAGTTTTTTGAAAGTTAGTGACCCTTTAAGAGTTTTATAGTAGGAAAAAGCTCTTACCTGTTATGGCATATCCAGCAAGAAAATACAAGAATTTCCAGAACATTTCCATGGCTGCAGAGAGATCTCACTCTGTCAGCTGCTTCCACTGCCACAAAAACAGAACAACACTGATTATTACTAGGATTTCATGTTCGATGTGTGTTATTTTTGACATGAGGTAGCTCAGGTATATAGGGCACAAATACAAATCCTACAGTTACATATGTCAAAATGGTTGGTAGTTATTGCTAAAACTACTCCAACCAGTCCTATTAATTTTATTACTACTACAATTTGTATTTGTTTACTCATATATAGCGCCAACATATTCTATAGCGCTCTACAGACTAATATCATAGATTAACATCATGCTGTCCTGAACCGGGTTCATAATCTAAGTTCCTTATGAGTATGTCTTTGAACTGTGGGATGAAACTGGAGTACCCAGAGAAACTCTCACAAACACAGGGAGAACATATATACTTCATGTAGATGTTGTCTTTGGTTGGTTGAGAACCGCAGCCCCCTGCGCTGATGAGCCACCGTGCTACCCAGATATTAATTGTAGTTGGCAGGATGCGAACCTGCGTGGGCAAACCCCAATGGATTTCTAGTATGGTTTCTAGTCCGGTACTACTATTAATTCTACTACTGCTACTGCTAATGTTACTACTACTGAAACTACTTCTCCTGTTACTACAAGTTCTATTACTACTGTTACTACCCTGTTTCCCCGAAAATAAGACCTAGCCAGGAAAATCTCTTTATCTTTACCCCTTCCCGACCAACGCCTTACATGTACGGCGCGCGCGCGGGCGGTGCGGGGACATGATGCCCGCTCGCGGGTGCGGCGGGCGTCATGGCCGGCAAGTCTCTGCTGTTTCTAACAGCAGAGACTTGCCGCTTCTCACCTTCATCGGCGGCGACTTCCAGGGCCTTACTGATGCAGTGATCACACGTGATCACGGCATCAGGATGCGTCTGAACCCGGAAGCCCACGCTTCCGGGTGGTGTACAGACGCCCCGATTAGCCAATTGGGGTGTCTGTACACCATATGAAAACTGTAATCCTCGCTGGTGAGGATTACAGTTTTCAAACTGCAATTCTTATTCTGGCCACTAGATGGCAGGCCAGGATAAGAAATGAGCAATTCATGGATTTAACTGCATCTAGTAAATCCATGATTGCTCATAAAGAAAAAACAAAACACAATAGATTAGGTGATATTTGAGCTTTAAAATAATCACAGAAAAATAAAAAAAATTTAAAAAATATATAAAAAATAAAAAAGATGTAAAAGTTCAAATCACCCCCCTTTCCGTATAAGTAAAAAATAAATACCTAAATAACAATAAATATAGACATCATGGGTATCACCGTGACCGAAAACGCCCGTACTTTTAAAATATAAAAAAAAATTCAATACGGCGAATTGTGTGGCGGAAAAAAGCGTCCAAATGGCGATTCGCAGTTTTTTGTTGCTTTTTTTTTATAAAAAAAAATTAAATAAAAAGTGATCAAAAAGTCATACACACCCCAGAATGGTATCAATAAAAACTTCAGACCGCCCCGCAAAAAATGAGCCCCCATACAGCTCTGTACACATAAATACCAAAAAGTTATAGGGGTCAAGATATGACAAGGAAAAAAAAAAAAAGGGCAACTTTCTAATTATTTTATCACCATCTAAACGCAGGAAAAACTATACATATTAGGTATTGCCGGATTCGTACTGACCAGTAGAATGAAAGTAACAGATCAGTTTTAATGCACATCGAACGCTGTAAATAAGAAACCCGTAGAACTGTAGCGGAATAGCGGTTTTCTTGCAATTTCACCCCATTTGGAATTTTTTTCCCGCTTCCCACTACACCATATGTAATATTAAATGGTGGCGTTGGAAAGTACAACTTGTCCTGCAAAAAACAAGCCCTCATACAGCTATGTGAACAGAAAAATAAAACAGTTATGGCTGTTTGAAGGCAGGGAGCGCAAAACGAAAATGCAGAACCGAAAAAACCTCCGGTCGTGAAAGGGTTAATTAGCAGAATCTGCCTGTTTTTCAGCTTAAACACTAATTTGCATATCTTTCCCATAAGCCTGATTTTATGCAAATGAGCTTACATAACAAACAATTTAGAAAGGTTATTGAATATCAGGTTAGGACAATTAGAAAACTGTAAATTTTTCTGTAGCCCTCCTTGGCAGTGAGAGAAGAGTTAGCTGGCATTAAAAAAAAAAAAGTTCACAATTTTTGTCACCCTAATGATAATAAGCTGGGCATGCAGGTCCCCCAAGCCATCTGCTCAATTCAAGCAATTTTGAGGCTCATTGGCTCTCAGGTTCTTCTGGAAAGAGTGCTGGCCTTGTAAGTCTCATGGTGTAAAAGTCTGCTAGTGTGAGGTGCTGACTGTACCTGTCTTATAGACAGGTTGTTGGCTTGTATGCCTGACTTTTAGTATATAGCCTTTTATTGTCTGTCTTTTTGTGTAATAAATAATAGTTTTTTAAATGAATTAGGAGTTATAGGGTCAATAGCTAAAAATTATTATTAAGAAGATTGATAGGTAGAGGTTAATATAAAAACTAACAATATAAGTAATGGAGATTGAATTAATGATAATAAAAAAAGTTATATTACATAATGCACAGTAAAACAAATGTTTATGTGAAAACAATTAAGTTATTAAAATATAATTGAATAACATTATAAAAACAGAATGTGAAAGGGTTAATAATAAGAAGGGGGCGTGTTTAAACTAATTACGGTTCACAATTAGATAATATAACTTAACCAATGGGGTTTAAGGAACTTTAAGCAGTCCTTTATTAGTTAATTGAGTTAATTGTTACAAAGTAACCCTTTCTTGGAAAATTAAGAAACAGAGATTTTCCTGGCTAGGTCTTATTTTCGGGGAAACAGGGTATTACTCTTACTACTATTACTGCTATGAATTACAAGTTGTCCTCTTGAACCAAATATATGAAGAAATTGTGTTTCCACCTTTTAGTTCAAATTGTTATCTATTAACACCATGTCATTTTGAGGTTCAATTTTGTGTTGACTCCTTTCAGAAAGTTACATTATAGATGTAGTAGCTCCCTTCCATTGTTTTTTTTTAATGTATTCAAGTCTCCAAGTCTCTGCAAATACTTAAATTTATATTTTAAAATTCAGACTAGCCACCACTAAGGGGTTGTTCACATATCAGTTATTTGATCAGTTATTTCCATCAGTTATTTTGAACCAAAACCAGGTGCGGGTCAAAAACACAGAACAGGTGCAGATCTTTTCATTATACCTGATCTCTGTTTAGTGTCCACTCCTGGTTTTGGTTCACAATAACTGATGGAAATAACTGATCAAATAACTGATATGTGAACAACCCCTTAGAAGCTTAGAAACCTACTGGAGACTGCTGCAGGCAAATGTGGAGTGGACATTGACATTAAGACAAGGGAAGGTAATAAAGGGATTCGTTTTTAAAGGAATTTATTTTCATTGAACAGGACACTGTGTTTTGGCGGGAGCAGGGGCCGTTTGTTCTCTGCACTGATCTAATCCGACCCTATAAACAGTCTATGTATTATCGCCTACCGGTTTTGAGAGCCGGCAGAAGATCTCAAAACCAGAATTAAACGGATCAGTGGCATTTAAGACATCCGGATGTATCTCTTTAGTCTTGATCCGGTTGTATTAAATGTAAACTGAACAAACCGGATTCGGAATGAAAATTTTTGTAAGTCCATGGGCGCCAAATTTTTATTTTTTTTCGCTAACAAAAAAACAGATCCGGTACTGTTAACTTACATTGATTTTCATGCCGAAACCATTTCTTTTTCAGTTTTGCAGACTGGACACAAAATTGCAGTTTGCAGCAGTTTTGTGTCCGGTCAAAAAATGAAACAAAACAGAACGGTGATCAGTTTTGTCCTTATTGACAACGAATGGAGACAAAACAGCACCGTTTTGGCCCAGTTTTGAGATCCTCTGCCAGATATCACAAATGCAAGTATGAAACAGGCCTAGGCTGTATATTTTCTATCATTTTCTATATAATGTTTATTTATTGATTTATTTATGTGAGCTCATATACATTTGCAATTTAAAACTAAGTGATATAAAATGTTTGATTTCTGCTGGGTCGCCATATATATAATACAATCTGTAATCTATACTCCTTGCAGATTGTGCATTGTATTTTCAGGCAAGTCATTAGGTGTTAGGCTGCTGTCACACTAGCATTTTTGTTGGATTCGGCAGGGTTCAGCAAAAACACTTCCATTACTGATAATTGGTGTTGATCGAGCACCTGTGTGCTCATATGCTCGGGTGCTCTGGCCGAGCACCCGAGCATGATGTAAGTCAATGGGAGTAAACCAGGCACCCCCCCGCTCAGAAGAGCGGGTGGTGCCTGGTTTACACAAGTCCCCCAAAATTTTAAAAAAACGTCCCCACATATATGTATAGCCCTTAAAAGGGCTTTTATTTGTTATTAAAATAAAATTATATCCCTGCCTAGCCATTTCTCTCCCTACACTATCTGTCCCTCCTTGCGGCAGTTCTCCCTGACTAACACTGGCCGGGAAGGCATTACACTGAATGCCAGTGTGCGGGGAGGGGACTCGAGCATGGCGCTCGAGTACACCCGGTGTTCGGCCGAACCCCGAGTGTACCCGAGAGCGCCGGCATGCTCGGCCGAACGGCAAGTTCGGCCAAGCATGTTCACTCATCACTACTGATAATACAACAATCTGCATCTGTTATGAATGGATCCGGTTGTATTATCTTTAACATTGTCAAGACGGATCCGTCATGAACTCCACTGAAAGTCAATGCGGGGACAGATCCGTTTTATATTTTGTCAGAGAAAACGGATCTGTCATGGCCCACAATGCAAGTCAATGGGGAAGGATCAGTTTTCTGATGCGGTTTGCAGTTAAGTTCTGTTCAGTTAAGTTTTGTCCCCAGTATTGAGACCCTATGACGGATCTCAATACCTGAAAATGTAAACACTAATGACAAAGTAGCTTTAGGCCTCATGCACACGAGCGTATTTTGTTTCCGTGTCCGTTCCGTTTTTTTTGCGGATAGGATGCAAACCCATTCATTTCAATGTGCTATCCGCATCCATATATCCATTCCGTAGCCCCGCAAAAAAATAGAACATGTCCTATTCTTGTCCGTTTTGCGGACAAGGATAGGAATTGTTAGAATGGATCCGCATACGGAACGTCATCCGTTTTTTTTGCGGATCCGCAAAACACATACGGTTGTGTGCATTTAGCCTTAGTCAGGTTATCTGTATTTCACTCTCAGTGCAGTATTTTTGACTGATTATTAGTGCTAAAAGCTTTCTTTGATGATTTTTTAACCTGGTGTTGGCAATGAAATTGTATTGTTACCCATGTATTACACACAGAGTATTTTTGGAAGCAGTGCATTACATATATCGCCCTCATCTCTTTATCTTTGATTGATTATCTACTCTTTGCATCAAACAATAATGTACAAATTGCTCCCTCCTCCTTCTCCCTTTTTCTCGTTGGTAAAAGTAATCTGTATATACAGTTTGTTTTTGTGGGGGTTTTTTTTAGGAATGAGTACAGCTGTGGTATATGCATACCTTATTAACCTCTGCCTCTTGCAGTTGATCTGTAGAGACAGGCCAAGGCTTATTTAAGGTCAGATATTGGTGTCACCCGTTCCTACTAGGCTAGTCGGCTGTCACCATGTGTGCTTATAGGAGTACTGGGGGAGATTTATCAAACTGGTGTAAAGTAGAACTGGCGTAGTTGCTCATAGCAACCAATCAGATTACACCTTTTATTTTTCACTGCTCCTATGGAAAATGAAAGGTGGAGTCTGATTGGTTGCTTTGGCCAACTAAGCCAATTTTACTTTACACCAGTTTGATAAATCTTCCCCACTATTTTTTCTTCACCTTTTATGACTGTCTCATTGGTCTCTTGTTATTTGGATTTATTTAAAGTTTTGTTTCAAATGGGTGTTCCAATTTTGAAATTTTCAGCATTGATTGACAGGAGACAACACATACAATTGCTTACTAATAGTGATTGTTTATATATAATGCCACATTTTCCTGCCCTCTTCGCAGTCACGTGACATTTTTCACTGTGTTGAATCCCTACCCCGATGACATCACATCTATATCTGAGGATTGGCAAGGCTTGTAAGGCTCTTCCCTGTAGACACAACATCATCAGTGACCTTGCCTCTCAAATCGGTGTTCTGTTCATTATCCTGGATCCTGCCCTGTAGACATAACATCAGCAATAATGCTGTGTCTTAAAGGGAACCTGTCATCAACTTTATGCTGACCTCACTGATGACAGCATAAATTAGTGACCTAAATGCTGATTTCAGCGGTGTGTCACTCGGGAGCTAAAAGTAAGTGGTTGCCGAGAACCAGCATCATAATCATTGCAGCTCAGGCCTTAAAAAGAGTTAAATCTACCTGAGAAGAGTCATGGTTATTCATAATCTCCTCCTCTCCTGCCCATCCGCTGTTGACTGGCAGTTCTCTCCTAGAGAGAAAGGGAGAAAACTAGGAAGAAGACTGTCAATTATCAGCAGGTGGGCAGGGAGAGCAAGAATTCATGAATAACCATGACTCTTCTCAGGTGGTCGTGACTCTTTTCCAGGGCCAGTCTGCAATGATTATGATGCTGGTTCTCGTCAACCACTTACTTTAAACTTAGAAATTACAGACCACTGAAATCAACTCACCTGTCTGTACTTTATTCTGCTGTTAGTATGGGCAGCATAAAGGTGATGACAGGTTCCCTTTAAAATTGGATTTTTCCAGCAGGGCTTCAATGAGGCTTGGATCCAGGGATATCAGAAATGTCGGGGTTTCATACAGGCCCCCCCCCACACACACACATGCATGTTTTTATTCATACAATTTACCCAATATGTTCTGTATATTGTATGGGTTATTATGATCACATGGATAACAAATACTGTTTTGTAATATTTAATGGGAAAAAAACTGTAAAACTATAACGAATAAAAAAAATCCACTCTTCACAGCACAGCTTTTCTATAGAGGAGAGGGTAAGGCAGCTGTTTACTGTACGGATGGCTTGGGATTCAAACCTCATTGAAACCGGTAAAAGAGTCCTGATAACAAATGTTATGGTAGAAAAATATAATTTTTACTTTCCATTGAAGTTTGTGTAACAGTATTTGGCATCCCTGTAATCATAAACTGTACAATATAGTGAACATATTTTATGGTAATGGCTCAATTTTTTCTGCTTTCTTTTCAATAACATACTGTCATGGGGAGCTGGCAGCGCGTTTCCTCCGTGCAGCTCCGCCAGACTACCGCTGCTGTGCAGGAGTGAGGACGCGACCTGAGTCCTCATCTCCATGACAACAGGGGTGGGGCAGACCCAACATGCATTCAGTCTTCCATCCAGAGCTTGCGATTGTTTCATCTGTGACTACTGAACTCGACTTTGGCTTGTGTATTCGACTATGTTCCCTGTCTCATCCTTTTGTACCTCACTACCTCTCAGTTTTGACCTCGGCTTGTTCTTTTGACCTCGGCTTGTTCTTTTGACCTCGTTCCTGCTCGCGCCCTTGGCTTTGATGTGACCTCTCAGTTTGACCTTTGCTTGGTGACTTCTTGTTATTGTGTGTGTCCTGTCGTTTGTTTATTGTGTTCTCCTCGTGTTCCCCTCCTTGTACGCTCCCAGCACGTACGCTGTTGCCTAGGACGGGCCGTGCAAGTAGGCAAAGTCAGAGGTGAGGTTAAAGCTCGGGGCTTCACTTACCCCTGCACGAGTGACAGAACGTGACACATACATACTTTTTATTTATGTGTGCAAACTAGCTTTTAAAGCACAGAAAATTCAGCTCTTCCAATACAGCAGGTCTGTAGTATAATGGTAACTCTTTTGCCTGACATACAGAAGGTCTGGAGTTCAAATCCTGTCAAATAGTTTCTTCAGCAAAAGTTTATGTGTTTAAACATGGCCCTTTCCCCTAGTCATATCCAAAGCAGCTTCATTAGTATTCACTGCATTGAAGTAAATATTAATGAGGCTGCTAACCCTGCTTGGGAGTTTTATACAGCTAGCACCTGCTCTAGCAGCCAGCATCAGAGATAACTCTGATTGTTTAGCACCCTAGTTGAGGTGGTCATTGTTGTACAATGTAAAACAGAAGTGTTTCAATATATGGGATGGTCAATAAGAGTATCACAACTTCAAGTCCTCTACTGGGTCTTAGGAAAATTAAAAAGCAAAAAATTCAAGAAACAATGTTTTGGGGAAAAAATTATTATGCTTACAACCCTTAAAGGAAACTATACATAATTAGTTTTGCCATGTCCATAATGAACCAATAAAATGATGACATTTTTAACCTGTATAGTAAATATTATAAAAATCTTTATTTAATAATGGTAAAATTGCTCTTTTTGTTTATTTTACTCACAATAAGAGCAATAGAATTGATCAAAAAGTTATAATTAACCCCAGATGATAATAAGGAAAACTACAACTCATCCCATATTAGAAAGCCATCCTACAAGTATGCTGACAGAAAGATGAAAAAAATATTATGGGGTTTTTGAAAGCCACCACACAATTTTTTTTTTTTAAGACTTGGGACATACTGTAATGTACTGAACAGTAGAAAAAAAACTATATTGCACAGTGAATGCCATAAAACAAAACCTAAAAAAAATAGCAGAATTGAATGCAGAAATTCAGGCCTTCACCACAAAATGTTAAATGTTATGCAATAAATTAGATTACTCCAAAACTGTGCCATTAAAAAAAAATAAAAATGAAAATGAACCCTTAATAAGACTATGTAAGTGAAAATGCAGAAATGAACAAACATACTGTAGTAACATAGTAACTTAGCTTGTAAGGCTTAAAAAAGACATGTCACAGTGTTATCTCATGACAAAAGCCATTAAAATCCATTGAAAAAGTCAATTAACAATTTTTTTGCCTTTGTTTATGTGTTAACCATCAAGTTTAGCTCAGCTACATCTGTATAACCTGAAATATTATTACCCTCCAGAAATACATCCAGGCCTCTCTTGAACTCTTTTAGTGAACTTACCATCACCACCTCCTCAGGCAGAGAGTTCCATAGTCTCACTGCTCTTACCGTAAAGAATCCTCTTCTATGTTTGTGTACAAACCTTCTTTCCTCCAGACGCAGAGGATGTCCCCTCGTCACAGTCACAGTCCTCGGGATAAATAGATGATGGGAGAGATCTCTGTACTGACCCCTGATATATTTATACATAGTTATTAGATCTCCCCTCAGTCGTCTTTTTTCTAAAGTGAATAAGCCTAATTTTTATAATTTTTCTGGGTACTGTAGTCCACCCATTCCAGTTATTACTTTAGTTGCCCTCCTCTGAACCCTCTCCAGCTCTATGTCTGCCTTGTTCACAGGAGCCCAGAACTGTACACAGTACTCCTTGTGTGGTCTGACTAGTGATTTGTAAAGTGGCAGGACTATGTTCTCATCACGGGCATCTATGCCTCTTTTGATGCAACCCATTATCTTATTGGCCTTGGCAGCTGCAAAATATGTTGTGTGCCTTAAGAGGTTAAAAGGTTATAATTTTGTTATTATTATTTTCACAAGAAAAAAATTAATAAAGACTTGTCAACCAGTTAAAAACATACAGGGATCAACAACCTTTGGTATTCCAGCTGCTGTGTAACTACAACTCCCAGCATGCACACTTATTTGGCTGTTCTTGTAACTCGCACCAAAGTGAAAGGAGGCGTCTGGGAGTTGTAGTTTTAGAAAAGCTGGGGTGTCGGAGGTTGCTGATTCCTGAACCTTGTTTGTTGCAGATTTTCTTAAAATTGCATGTTTTTGTTTCTTTTTGTGCAACTATTAGTATTGGTATTTTTGTTACAGACAAGTACCCCTACTAAGCAAGGGCTTGTTCACATGGCCGTTGTGTGGCCATGCCCATGCTGCGGACCGAAAATTGCGGTCCGCAGTGCACAGGCACCTACTGTGGAGCTTCCGCATGCGGATCACAGACCCATTCACTTCAATGTGATCCGCAATCCACATCCGACTGTCCGCACCGCAAAAACATAGAACAAGTTCTATGTTTTAGCGGTGCGGAGGCACAGACAGAAACACCATGGAAGCACTCCGTATTGCTTCCGTGGGGTTCCGATCCGTGCCTCCGTTCAGCACCGCTCCGCATCCCCATGATTGCGGACCCATTCAAGAGAATGGGTCCGCGATCCATGATGTGGGGTTCACACGTCCGGTGCAATACGGCCACGGCCACACAACAGCCGTGTGAACACTCACTCTAAGGGATAGCTAGTGAAAAGGTGACAACCAATGTAGTGGCAGATGCAGTTGTCGCTTTCAACAATTATTTCTATAAAGGAATTGGAAAAATATCAATGTTTTCTATGTGAAATAATAGAGGCTAAATTAAATGGGTATAACTGTTGTAACTCCTGATTTACCATTAGATCTAAGTACTGTGTAGAACTGCTGGCTCGATACTGCTGATGTCGAAGCAGAACAGCTGGATGACAAGCAGTTCTTATATCATATCAAGCTAGTGGGCAACAAAATAGTACTCACAGTGGAAATGGTTGTATCTGGGGTTCAATACCTTTATACTTGTTAAAAAATCCAAAATCAGGATGAGGAACTCATGTGAAATCCTAACCATCAACAGACAGATCCACAATCATGGTACTTGGCATCTCAGGAGACTTCTAGTGCTTGGATGTTGAAGAAGCTCTTGAAAAAGTGAGTCATGAAATTAAGGACACTCTTAGAAGGCCGATTCTTCAGTGAAAAGAGTCTTCTGTACATCCACGTCATCCAAATCAAGGTGTTCTCAGATGACTACTTAAGGATCTCCCGATGTTCATAATTGGGAGTGAAAAATCACTTTATATCTAATGGCTTGGTTCCAGATACAGGTGAGCGAAGAATTTTCTCAAAGTGGGTGTGGGCCTGCAATTTAATAACATATGCCCAGCAGGAAAAACTGGTTATGGGTGGCATTTTTATCACCACTATATATAAAGTTGTGTAAACTTACGGTAAATTCCTAACATTGTGAAGGTTTAATTAAAGTTGATGGCCCTGATTTACCATGCCTTCACTCTAGAATTCTGGCTTCAAAACTCACAAAATAGGTATTTTGTGTGACTTTTTAAAGTTTACTTTTTCAAAAATGTTGTGACTTTTTTTCATTTTTTAAACCACTCTCTGCCTGAGGAGGTGGTGATGGTGAGTTTTGAAGTATCGATGGAAAAGTAGTTGTAGTTTGTGACTTTCACTCCAGAATTAACACAAAAACTTTTTTTTTCTAAAAAAGTTGCAAAAAAGGTCTCAAATGTCCCTCCAGTAGGACAGTGGAATAGGAACACTTTATTAGTTTTTCTAGAGAAAAATATCCATCCATCCATCCTGTACCTATTACATTTCTGTTTATCATAAAGGATGGATCAATAGGTGGATAGATAGATAGATCGATAGATAGAATATAGATGGATATGAGATAGATAGATAGATAGATAGATAGATAGATAGATATATAGATAGATATATAGATAATAGGTAGATAGATAATAAGTAGATACGAGATTTGTAGATAGTTGGACTTCTTATGCTGGTATCAGGGGCCCCTTTGCAGAAGGACGGTTGATGGGGGAGGGGGGGGCAAATTTAGGCCTTAAACAGCTTTAGGCCTTAAACAGGCCTTTCAACCTGGCACAGGCTAGGGCTTCTACCGAGGGCCACTGGATTCCAGCTGGCAGCCCCATTACTGGCAGTCAGAGGAGAGCCAGCAGGACCCAGCTGCCAGTCAAGGCTAGGTGAGTGATGTGGTGCCCAGGTCCATCCCGGATAGTAAGACAGAGACAGGCATGTGGTAATAACCACAGACAGCCATCTTTCCATAGACTGAACTATTACTCGGCATGTACAACCTCATTTATTTCTTGACTGACTACTGGCTTTTATTTTTTTGTCTTGAACCCAAAAAACAGTTCTACTTCCTGTCCATAACAAACAGAAAACAAAATGCTGTACTGTATTACTGATAATTATTCTTCAGTATCTTACTTGTTACAGGTATCATATTCTGAGTTACACATATTTCACCATCGGAGCAGTTTGCAACATCAGCGGCTGAACAGGAATCTGATACGTCTGTGCTACAAGTAAAAGAAAGCAATCACCTGAAATGAAAAAAAATACATAAAAAAACCCCATACATACAGTACACATAAACACTGGGAGGACGCATTCCCAATCCCCCCCCCTTTCCCTCAGCACCTGGGTCACTGGGTCCATTCGACTGGTTTCCGGGCTTCCCTGCATTCAATTATATCTGTGTCTGCAAGATGCAGATACAATTGTGCATCCGCCACAGGGCTGACAGGACAAGGGACCAATTGGTTCCCTGCCCTGACATTCAACGCTCTAATGTGACTAAGGCAGCATGATTGCGTAATTCACTTAAAATCGAACCTGCCAAAAGGCAGGTCTGCTCTACTATAGTAAGTACCATATTTTTCACCCCTTAAGACGCAGTTTTTTTTCCCCCAAAGTGGGGAGAAAATTTTCCTGCGACTTATGGGGTGAATGCTAATGAGCGCTTCTATTATGGAAGTGCTCATTAGCACTGGAGGACCAGGACGCGGTGAAGACTCTGTACTCACCGCTTCCTGGTCCTCCGATCGGCCTCCGAACGGAGGAGGAGGGAGAAGAGCGTGGGCAGCAAGGAGCGGCAGTGTCCAGGAGCAGGGGAGGTAAGTGTTTTATTTATTTTATGTCATATGAGGCTGGAGGCACCATTTGAAGCATGGAGGCTGATCAGAAGAGGAGTGGGGGTTGATATAAGACTGGGGCTGATAAAAAGATGCATGGGGGCTAATATGAGACTGGGGACTGATCAAATGAGGCATGGGGGGCTGATTTAAGACTGGGGGTCTGACCTGAGGTCTGAATTGGGTTATTTATATTGGGGCCAATATCTGAGGTCTGATTATGGGTCTGATCTAAGGTCTTATTGGAGACTTATTAACATTTGTGGTCGAATCTAAGGTCTGATTCAGGGTCTTATTAACATTGGGGGTCTGATTGGTGATCTGACCTGAGGTCTAATGAAAAATATATTTTTTTTATTGTCCTCCTCTAAAACCTAGGTGCGTCTTATAGGGCGAAAAATACGGTATATATATGAGGCATGGCCACAAAATCATGTGAGCACACTCAATGTGGCACAGAACATAGGGACAGAGAGCATGATGGCAGAGTACATGGGGGCACAGAACGTAATGGCACAGTACATGGGGGCAAAGAGCATGGTGGTACAGTACATGGGGCCACAATACAGGGGACGCAAAACAAGAGGGCACAGGTTACGAGGTTATAAGACATGATGGCATGGTACATGGGGGCACAGAGGGCATAGAGCACAAAGGCACTGTACATGGGGGCACAGAGCATAGGGGGAACATAGCATGGAGGCACAGAGCATGACAGTACACAGGCACAGAGCATGGTAGCAAACAGCATGGGGGTATGGACCATAAGGGGCACAGATCATAATGGCACAGTACAGGGGGACACAGAGGGCACAGAACATGCGATGACAAAGCAGGATAGGACAGATGATGGGGAGACACAGCATGGGGCACATGGCATGATTGCATAGTATATGGGGGCACAGAGCATGGTGGCAAAAACATTATGGCATGTCCTGACATAGATATTGGACTAGTATTTCATGTTTTCACTCAGAGATTTAAATAGCCACCCTCTGTATTGTTAGACACACATACTGTATATTTCTATCTATGCCATCTGTATCCCCCCAGCCACATCCCCCTCCTCATCATCATCCTCCAAAACTGCCCCCTGGCTGGACAGATGGGTACCTGGCTGCTGTTGGTTCATGAACCCACCCTCCAAGTAGCCTGTGAATGATCCCTCTTCCTCCTCCTCTCCCTCCTGTGCCACATCCTCATCCATCTTCATGGAGATATAGAATTGGGATAGAGATGCTGAGGGCTGCGTCATTGGCACTGGCCATGTTGATGGAGTACTCGAAACAGCGCAACATGGCACACATGCGCGCTCAAACTCTACTATCTCCTGCTGCTGCTGCTCGCACAGTCTCTCCAGCATGTGTAAGGTAGAGTTTCATCTTATGGGTACGTCACATATGAGTCGGTGAGCGGGAATGCCGAAATTAGGGTGCAGCCCAGACAGGCGAACAGCAGTAGGGTGATAACATTGAAAGCGCACACAGACGGATCTCACTTTCTGCTGCAGCTCTTACATATTGGGGGTAATTTTTCAGGAACCTCTGCACCACCAAGTTCAACACATGCGCCAGGCAAGGGATGTGCATCCAACCGGCTAGGCTCAGAGATTTCACCCGTTGTTACACACCACCAGGCCGGTCATGAGCCTCAGTGGCACCAACCACGCATTGGTCTGTTCTTCCATGCCCACCCAGAGGTCTTTCCCCCAAAACATATGAGTTTTTAGAACAGCCTGCTTTCATTTTCTCCAGGCTGAGCTGAAGTTGGTGTTGCAGGTGTTGCGCTGAATGTGATGAGGAGGCGCAAGAGGAGGAAGTGGAGTAGGAGGAGGAGGCAGCAGGAGGCACTGAGAAACGTCCAGCAATCTTCGGACATGCACCAAACCAGTTTCCGCCTTAGGCCCAACTGACACTACATTTACCCAGTGGACAGGTAGGGAGATACACCCCATGCTTACTGGTCCACATGTCAGTAGTTATGTGGACCTTGGCAATGATGGCGTTGCACAGCGCAACCCTGATATTTTTTCCACCACTAGTTCGTCCTGGGCAAGGAAAGGGTTTTGTGACCCCAAAATAGCTATGTGTCAGCAACACAATTAACATATGGATTAACTATTGTATTTCTGTGTCACTGGTGCAAAGGAGTAGGATTGCACTGACCAAAAATTATTATAGGTCACCCTCTGACTGAACAGCACAATTATATATGGTATTTCTGTCTCACTGGTGCAAAGGAGCTGTATTACACTTGCATGCAGGGTCACATGGTGCACCCTCCAATCACAGCCATGCCAAAACTAGGCATGACTGCGATGGCTTCCGAATGCCCACAGCTTAAACGCTTGTTGATTGGCTGCTCTGCAGAGGGGTTACCTGGTTGAGGAAAGGGATATGTCTGGGTTCAGCTCTGCACCCGGACAATCCCTGTAACAGTCGTAGTCATCACACATTAACTAAATGTGATAAATCAACAAGTGTTAACCCTGCTACATCTGTAAATGCATGGAGGGAACACAGCAAGGAGCAAAACTGAACATTGAACAATTAAACAGTTAAGGAGATTTCTATGGACTTCAAAGTGCTGCTCATGCAATGCAAATATAGAAGAATAGATATGAGGAAGAACAGGTCAGTGTTTTTCTATTTTGAAAGTCATAATCATTTCATAATATCATGAATTTTAAATGACAAGAGGCAAACATATTTCATGCTCAGGAATTTTCCAGCCAAGGTTTATTGGAATAAAATGGACATTGATTGGGACAACAAAGAAATATTTCTTCCTGCAAACACTTGTTTCTTTTTTAATGAAGCCTTACGAGCAGTTGAAGATACAATATGGCTTGAATTGGTTCCAATCAATGGTTGGTTGTGCCTTGACGCAGATAGACCTTTCTATAATGGTTGATGTCGCAGTTTTAGTTGTAGAGTTATAATGATCACAGTGAGTTTGTGTTCCGCACCCTCGTTCTACAAAGTTGACTCCTGAACCTGTAAAAATACACATCATTATTTTAGTTTACTGCAATTATTAGGTCTGAATTAGAGATGAGTGAGCACTAAAATGCTCGGGTGCTTGTTATTCGAGACAAACTTTTCCCGATGCTCGGGTGCTCGTTTCAAGTAACGTACCCCATTGAAGTCAATGGGAGACTCTAGCATTTTTGCGGGGGACCAAGGCTCTGCCTAGGGAAGGCTGGGTGAAAACCTGGAAACCTCAGAAAATGATGGAAACACCACGGAAATGGACAGGAAACAGCAGGGGCAGCATGCATGGATGCCTCTGAGGCTGCCTAATCCCAAGGGACGATATTTGATTTCCTTAAGAACAAGTCTAAAATACTGGAGAGTGAAACGGATCAGTCGTCCACTGACTACGATACGGAGTCTGAGGGTACTGATAAATCTTTTCCCACTAGAAGGGGGAGAGGTCGAGGTAGGGGACGGGGGCGTCAGTCGACCAGGGGACAAAGAGGGAGAGGTAGCAGGGAACAAGGTGCTGTTGGTTTTTTAGGACCAGCACCTCCTATGATAGAATACCAACTGAGAAACAGAAAAGATCCATAAGCGATTGGAAATCCATCAATTGTGATTCTGATCAGCTTCAGGTCCTAAATTTTTCCCATCATACCCTTACCCCCCCCCCCCCCCCCCCGAAATGTTGCTGCTCAAAAAAGGTTTGTCCTTTGTCCCAAGTTCAAAATATAACCCATTTGGCTGGGTAAAAGATATCAATTTATTCATCAGGAAGCTCAAGTGGAAAAAGTTCTTCCTGACACACAATAAAGAACAATGTGAACAGTTGGGCATTGAACTGAATGAGCTTCCGGATGTTCAACTGTTATCTGAGATGTGGGAAGAAGGCCAAAGGGAAATAGGCACGGGTCCCTTTACCGACCTGCGGCCTGTATCCAGAAAAAATCCCCCACCACAAGGCTATTCTGCCATTGATGCTTTCCTCACGGTTGTTACAGAGAAACTGCGCTCACTTAAAATGGATGGGCATGCCACTCATAATTTGTGCCAAGATGAGCTATCTGCATTGGACGCACTACAGCATGACACCGATATTGTCATTAAACCGTCGGACAAAGGTGGCAATGTGGTGGTCCTGGATAGTCAGACTTATTATGAGATGTGTATGCGCATACTGCAGGATAAATCCTGTTATGTCAAGTTGGATACCAACCCACTTATACAGTACAAAAATGAGTTGGCCACTTTATTAAAGTCAGCCTTGAAAGAGAAACTCATTGATAAGGTGGAGCTGTCATTCCTACTACCTGCGTACCCAGTGATGCCGGTATTTTACAGCTTACCTAAGGTGCATAAAGGCACCAACCCATTAAAGGGACGTCCGATCGTCTCTGGGGTTGGGCAGCCTTACTGAGAGTATC